>CM046436.1:58423768-59023768 GCA_025506505.1 Flaveria sonorensis | reverse complement strand
TTTCTCATCTTTCTGGCTCGTCTTCAATTCACCTTATGGTTATTAGGGCACTGGCAAACATTTTAAACCAAGATATATTATAGATATTGCTTGTCACCAATGATCCTTAGCCCAACTGGTTAAGGTAGAGTACCTATAACATGCAAATAAGGGAGGTTATGGGTTTAAGTTTTCTCAACTCAGAGTTGAGTCTGAGTGTTTTTTCAGCAATGAGTTTCCTCGGCTGAGAAACAGATAGATGGACCTGATTAAGATAACACATATCATACGAAGCAAGGTCGCACGTTTACTGTAAAAAAAAGATATTGCTTGTCTTGGATAACAGGATCTACATCATACTCTTTTTGTTGCTAAAAACGCTAGAGATTTTAAGTAGTTTCCAAAAATCTAGACATTTGATGCCCCACGTGTTATTATGTTCAATAAATCCTTTTGAAAAAGTAAAAACTAAAGGGTTGTTTGGTAATTTTTGAATGATTAAATGTTGAACCAATAAAAGGTCTGAACCATTAAGTGCTGAACCATTAAGAGATCTGAACCATTAAAAGCTAGTATATCGATTAACTATTTAAAGGCAAATGTCTAACCAATTTAGATAAAAGGTCTTAGCCATTCAGAATTAGACATCTTAACCATTCAGTATTAGTATAATGTTTAACCATTCAGAAGCAAACGTCTAAACCATTCAGACATTTGCTCGCGAAACAAACAGTCTGAATCATTAAATGTTAAACCATTCAGACATCTGAATCATTAATAGGTTGATTCAGATAGTGACAAAAAGCCCCTAACCATTAATGACAACAATTTGATTGAGCAAGTTGACGGGGTGGCTCCCTTGGCGAAATAATAAATTTGAGATGACTAGTTTCTATTTATTTTCTGTAAATTATAAATTAAATTCTTGGTTTTATCAGTGTCTTAATCTTTTCGATTATCTAAACATATTTTCTAGACTAAAGGTTTTACTTATAAGGTGTGAGGGATTCGTCTCGATTTGGGTAATATGAGTATACGTGGTCGTTTTCTAGACGGAAACATGATTTTTGTTTTTAATAATTATAAAATAAACTGTAATTATTGCATATAAAAAAAATCAGATAAACATCTTATATTAAGAGATAGTTTAATGACTTTTTCGTCTGATATCCCTTTCTCCAAAGGGAAACAAAATATTTTGAATTATAATTATTATACACGATTTATTACAAAGGTTAATGATTTTTTAGATGAATAAAATAAAAATAACTTATTTGTAATTCGCTTGTGAATTTAAGTATTCTTATACTTCTTTAAAATACCTTTTGTCATGTAATTTAATATTGTATAAATTTAACGTCATAATATATACTTTTAATAGCTAAAACACTATAATTTAATCATCGACTTTTCAAAGTTTGTGTACTTGACCTTTAAACACAAAACGAGTATTATGCTTGTCACGTTTCTACCTAACAAAACTTGGGTTTAAATAAAATTTATGTTAGACCAGATAGTGATAAAATTCAAACTTTATACTAAAAATAAAACCATTAAAGATAATTAACATTGAAACATCAATAAAAATAAGCATTTGCTAGAAAAGTTAGTAACAAAGAAAATAAAAATTATAAAACAAAAGAATAAAAATCATAAAATAAAAAAATTGCTTAAAACAAACCAAGGGTGCCATGGCTTGGACCTGGGTAAACCACCTCAAATTTGTTCGCTGAAACCACAAAGCCAAACAGCTTTACTTGAGAAATTAAAAGAAAAATATACCAATGCATTAGAGATTTTAAGCACTCACAGTAGAATTTTTTTTTATCTCTATACTTATATTCTAATTAAAAATCATTATTCTATAAACTTATCTTTTATTTTCTAAAACTCTCTCACATCTCATTTCTTATTTTTAGAAATATATGGATTTACTTTAATTTTCCTTAAATATAAAAACTCTCTTTAGTTTTCGTATAAGATAAAGAATGAAAAGTGAGTGATCTTTTCAAGTTTACCTTAAAGTATAAAAATAAAATTTTTTTACCAAACCTAATGTGAATGCTCTTGGAGCATTAGAAGTAGTGAGCATTCACATTCGGTTTCACATCTCCATTCTTGTAATTACATCAAAAATCATTATTTTTTTTCTATTTTTCAATTAATATTTATTATACATTTATCATTATATTTTCTTTCTCATTCACTCATAACCACTTTAAAATATATTAGAAAATTTATAGGGGTGAACAGTATTTTTCCAAAATATCCAGATGAAAGTAACATTTATCTCTCTTTAACTCATAATCACTTACAGTCATTTTCTATAATACAAAAAATACACTCATAATAATATGCGGAACTGCCGGACGAGCAAAAAATCCATTTTTAACGGCTATAGATACGTAAAAAATAACCAAGCAAGAAGCTGGATAAAGTACAAAACATCTCAAACATGACAAATACATCAAGATAAAAAAAAAACTAAAAGCAAAAACATAAAATCAGAAAACATTGTGAGAACTCCATGGGAGAAGAAATCGAAAGTGTTTCGGAGATATCCATGGTATTAAAGCTAAAACATAACTCCTTATATGATCTATTATTCAGTACGACTAACAATCAGTTATAAAATCATGACTTTTTAATTAAGCCATTGATATCGAGTTTTATTCTCTCATAAGAATAAACTTTTATGAAGAAAACTCTAAGAAATCATGGAGTGATTAGGGGTCAATGAACCTTCTTTGACGAGTTCACATAGGTAAAATCCTATTTTAATGAATTTATATACATTCACCAATTATCATTAACTTATATATTATTATATTTTCTTATTTATTTAGAAAAGACGTTGTTCTGAATGTTGAACGTCTGTGTGGGGGGGTGGGGGGGGTTACGTGTAGCAAGACAGAGTCTAGTGACAACCATGTTTACGCATTATTTCAACTCGAGGTATGCTTGAAGTTTGGTCTTTGTTGAAAGAGCTACTCTCACAGGTTTCTAGTTACACTTGATCCACACTACTTTTGTTGGGGTTCTTAGGTAGGCTTAGAGTGTGAAAACATCAAAACGCAAATGCTCTTACAAGGATGTAATGTTAGGCACATCATTATCCTTCAATACTATTTTGATTATGATCTGTTTATATAAGAATGATAAATAAAATCATTTTAAAATATATTCTTTTAGTGTATTTAAATATGTATTTGAATATATGTGTGCGCACCAATATTCACAATTTCACACATTGAATGGCCGATCATTAAATTCATAGTGTTTACGTGTTTGTAACGCAGAGTAGAAATAAAGACATTCCATTTAAGCTGTCAAAAATATCTAATATCAGATGGAGATATTCTTGTTGTTATAGATTTTTTAGTTACTTTCCTCTCAAATGTACCAATAAGCTATAAGCTAGCGTGACCGTACGTAGGTACCACCTTCTTTTTGACCTTGTTGGTATTTAAGTTATGTGTAGATCCAAGAGATGTCATACGATAAATACAGTTGTATTTCACAATTGATAGGTTGCCGAATGAGATTCGCTAGCCTACAAGATAAAAGGAGATGCTCAGCCGAGTCATTATACTCACCACATATCACACATAGAGTGGAACAGGACATTACTTTCAGCCATTGGCAGAGGTAGTAAGAGACTATTGGGGTTAACCGACATTATTCTTTTTTGTGCTTAATATAAAATGTTTAACACGATAATTTAAGTGATCGCAACCTTTTTTTACAACTGACACCGTAGGGTTTGAGAAAAACAATTATGATCTCATCTCTCATTGGTTTTAAAAAAAAGATCATACAAATTTTTTACTAAATGAAAAATATATACAAAACCTAAAAAATAAATACAACTTAACTATTAGTAAGGGAGGAGGGATGATCTATTGATAAAGTCATTTAGAGTTAGAGCGATAAAACTCAAGAGGTCAAAGGTTCGAACCTCGCTTATGGCATGCTGGTGTAATTAGTTCTGATGTAGAATTAGTAGTGGGTTAGATGAATATGCGAGTTGTTGTTTAAAAAAACAATAAAAAAAACTCTATTAGTTAGAGTTGTTCATGTGGAGACTTGAATTTTAGGGACTAGAACGATTTTTAAAAGGAAATTCAACAAACTTTGATTATGTGACCGACTAACATGAAAATAAGGTGACCCGACCCAACCCCATCTGATAATTATAATGTCGAGTTGGTAGAAATCCGATCACCGTACAATAATGACCCGACCCAACCCCATTCGATAATTATAATGTCGAGTTGGTAGAAATCCGAGCACCTTACAATAATGAAAATAAGGTGACCCTGTAGAATTTAATTCTACATATGATATCATTTATACGAGTCCCAAGTTAATCAACCACTACAAATTGATTAGGGTTAGTAAAACTTACTTGAAAGAGATGATTCAGTCTTTGTGGATGAAGAAGAAGCCATAGTGATCAATCTGATTACGGGTCTTATTTGTCTAATTGATGGATAGAATCCCTTATGGTGTTCTTGAAATTTTGTTCTCTGATGAAAGAAAACGTAGGGAGAGAAAGATGAAAACTTAATTCTGGCAAATAAACTCTTAATCATTTAACCACCACTAATTTACATATTAGCCTCTTAGGATATTAATTCCCATCAAATTAGACATCCTAAGTATTAGGGATTAACACACATAGTCCATATAAATGTCAAATGGTTAAAAGACCACATAATTATTTCTAACAGACCCGACCCAACCCCATCTGATAATTATAATGTCGAGTTGGTACAAATCCGAGCACTGTACAATAATGAAAATAAGGTGACCCGACCAACCCCATGAGTACTGACATCATAGGAAATAAATCATGCTTCTGTCACTGATTTTGCCTAGTGCTTCTAAGGTAATGATATGGTCCATCTGTACTCGAATCCAGTAATGTATACCCAAAAAGTAGTTGATTGTAGCCGTTATTTATCTCACATTTTTAGAAACACTTGTATATTAATCGAGAAAGTTACAAAAATAAATTATGTGAGTGTGAGTTGATACATACATAAACTATATATTATACATGTGTGAGTGAAAGGGTTCCACTCACATCTATACGCCCGGCCCGGCCACTCACGTGTAAGCCGCTCACAGCCGGTTCGCTTGGGGGGAGGCGTTATGCATAAGCTTGAGCCACGTATGTACTCACAGTGTCTTTTTAAGAAGTGTACCGGATGTCATATAACCGTCTGGTTTAAAAAACATCTTTTGTAAGCCGACATATAAGTTTTGTTTAGAAAGAATATATGTTTGTTGGAAAAAAAAGTATATGTATTTCAGTTGTCACTTGTCAAAAGAACACATGTTCTGTTCACTAACTCATGAAAATAACTTTAACTATATATTTTTAAAACAATTATGGTTAACAATTGATATAGTTTATATTTTGTCCGTTTAAATACGGTTGCTTCATTACAGTTTATTTTTATAGTTTATTTTTGTTTATCTTACATTCTTACTTTGTAGACTGGACATGTGTTATGATGAGTGACCGATGAGCAGTTAAAACCGCCACGTAGGCATTCCAACACTCACTCACTCAACGGGCGTTATGATTAGTGAGTGGTTATGAGCAGCGAGTGGGAATACTTACTTTTTAAAAGTTATATATTAAATGAAAAATATGTATCTAAATAAAAAATTGCAGTTGTCGGATCTGCCAAACTCAAGCTCGTGAACACTCTCACGAAATAGTCACGTAGGGGCAGTGTGGTGTTCGTGTGAGCATGAGCATGAGCATGAGCATGAGCTGATATAGCTCACTCCCCCGCCCCTCAATGTACACGCACCTCTTAGTATCTTACTTGGTAGACTTGTTGGCATCACATACATGCATATGCATTATTATCAATTCACTACTAGAAAAAAATGAATTTGCTGCGTGTTTTTCCGTCGCAAATGCGTAAGAAAATCGAATTTGCTACGCATTTGCGACAAAAACAGTTTGTCGGAAAAATGCCCATGGCAAATAGTTTACGACGCATTTGCGACTCAATATACGACATATTTGCGACAAAAACAGGGTGTAGGAACCTGTTACGCATTTCCCACTCATTATCCTAATTACCTTAATTTAATCATTATGAACTAATTATTGAATTGCAACGCGTTTGCTACGTAATATTATTATTAATATAAAATACGTATTTTTAAAACAACGACGCGTTTGCTACGCAATATTATTATTAATATAAAATACGTATTTTTAAAACGACGCATTTGCTACGTAATGTCAAAATACGTATTTTAAAAAACCGACGAGTTTGCTACGCAATGTCAAAATACATATTTTAAAAAATGACGAATTTGCTACGCAATGTCAAAATACGTATTTTAAAACAACGACAAATTTGCTTCACGATGTTATTATCATTAAAATACGTATTTTAAAACAACGACGCTTTTGCTACAATTTTCAAGAACCCATGTGTCAAATTTCTAACGCATTTGCAACGCAATTATTTTTTAATTAAAAAAATTAATAAAACAAATAAATCCAGATTTTTTTCTCCAAGAAACGCAAATTTTTTTTACTAAACCTGCTTTACAAATCAACCACAATCTCACCCACAAAATATGTTGCAAATCAACCACAACTACTACAAACAAAATATAAAAGATACAAATTACAACCACCATTTAAGTATGTTTAAATTACAAAAGTATAGATAACAAAACGACTACTAATTACCAGGAGATTGCTTCCACTGACTCATGAAATCATTCAATTGTTTTTGAAACGTTTCTTGCATTTGTTGCATTTGTTGTTGAGTTTGTTGTGCTTGTAGTTTGGTTTGTTGTGTTTGTTGTTGCAACTCCTCCCTTGCCCTCCTCTCCTCTTCAAATCGGGTTTGCATTTGAGCTTGCAAAGTTTCAAACTACAAATATATAATAGTTAGTGAACTACATAAAATAGTAATAACAATAATAATATCAACGCACTTTTAGTTGTGATTGTCGATACTCAGTATATGATGGCGCAATCCCATAAGATGAGGATGGTGTCCCAGTCACCACGTAATTAAGATCCGAAGATCCTATCCCAAATACCCGGCTTGTACGACCGTCTGCTTGCACACGCGCCCACACATCGGGATCATCCTCAGTAAAGCTTTGCCCATACACCCTTGTCTATCAAAATATGATTTTTAATGCACTAAATGTTGATACGATTAATATATTAAAAATGATAAATATAACTTACGTAAGCTTGTTTAGATCGGTCGATGCAAAATTCCATCCCTTCCAAGTTATTGATGTCAAACTCTCCAACCCACAGTCTTGCTTTTGACTTTTTGGTGAGGTGAGTATCAAAGAATATTTATTTGAATAAAGGTTCCCTACCCAATTTCCTTTTCTAAATAAAAATAGATAATAGTTAATATAATACGTATTAAAATACAAACACATACTAAAAGCTGTAACTATGATTAGCTTACTAGTCTAATCCGACGTTCATCATATCCTATTGACCCGCCAGTGTGTCGAGAAGTTTTGCCACTACCATCAGCACTCACGCGGTTGCGTGCCGCGATTTCAGACTTCTTTTGCCAGTCATCAGCATCCGTCAAAATAGGTCCATGCCTTACCTTCACTAGGATGACTCATCTTACCCTTTTGTCTAACATGATCTACATGCCAAGTTAAATGTTGTGCTGTCTTCTTTGAATAAAACAATATTTGAAGTCTTGGTCCAATAGGCATATAAGTCATTGCCAACTTAGGCACCTTGTTTCCTCTTTCCTTGTATCTGCTTTCCTTACATACACTACAACGATCCAAATTAGAATATTCCCCGTGGAATAGCATGCAATGGTTTTGGCATACATGAATTCGTTGTGTTGGCAACTCTAGGCTTTAATATCTTCTTGGTCTCATAAAAGTTTCTAGATAGCTTATCCTTATCTGGTAGAATGTCTTTAATGATCGGAAGTAGTTTATCAAATGACGAGTCAAAAATATTACAATCTGATTTCCAGTTCAATAATCTTGTGTCAGTTAGGAATTTCATAGCATTTTTAGAGCCATCATACAAAGGCTCATTGACTAGACTTAACATGGTATAGAACGTCTCCGCTATTTGATTTGGATCTTGTGGTTGTTGTTGATAATAAGGATGATTATTTTGGTGCATACTTTCTATGACCATTTGATCATATCCGGTATATTCTCCATGATCATCATCAATGTCTTCAATCGCATGTTGAGACGATACAGGGTTCGAACATTAACCCACGTCTTGCGTATGAAATGATTCACCATGCACATACCATACCTTATAATCATCCATGAATCCTTTGGCATACAAATGAACCTCAACCTCCTCTCTCGTCGCCCAACGAAGATTTTTACATTTGGCACATGGACATTTAATTACTAAAACCTCTACCCCGTCTATAATTTTTCTTTGAACATTAGATGGTTGGCGAAAGCAAAATCTAGGAAATAATTAACATATGGTCCAAATGATGGATTGAAAAAACCATCACTAGTTTTTCTCATCGTGTACATCCATTTTCTATCAAACGACATTTTTACCAATCTGTAGCTAAAAATCCACATGTTTTAGAAGTTAACAATCTAATAGCATACATACAAATACATATACATATACATATACATATACATATACATATACAAGAACACATATATGCAGAAACACACATAGACAGAAACATACATAAACACACAAATCAATGAAGGTCGTCCGGTCGGACTCAATGAACTCTATTCCTCAATATAATTTTTTAAAAACTTCAAATTCTAATCTTTACACTAACTAAGTTTAAACAAACTCTATTCCCTAATCTATTGTAGTAAAATGAACATGCCAAATTGAATAAAAACTTCAAATTAATTCATCTAAACATGTTAAATATTACTATATCTACTATAATCTTAATACAGAGAAAATATATAGCTATATTTATAGCTACATTTTTCATGTTTAAATATTAGCTTAAATGCATACAATTTCTCATATAAATACTCTTGCCTTTGTATACTATTCTTAATTTTGACCTTGAGGATAACAAAAGACCAAGCCATTAAAAAAACAAAATCAACAGTTTGATGTGTGATGTGCATAGAGATGAACGTGGTTATGCCCCTGCTTATCCTTGTAAGTTTGAAGTGTCATTTTCATCTTAGTTTGGGTTTTGATTTGTTTTTCATTATACTACAAATGTCTTGTACACTCAAACATTAGGGCTTGAACACAATAGAGATACCAAAATCACTCAAACAAATTAACTAACAACAATAAAAACACCAAAATTAGTAAAACAAAATCGAGGGTTTGAATCTTATAATATAGACAAATAAACAAAGAAACAAATTAGAAAACTAACCTTAAAAGCTTGATGAATATGGCTGGTATCACATATTCCAGTAGCCGCCGCCGGAATTACGTCGACCGCAGAGTCGTCGGACGCGGGCTGCAACTTGGATGGCGAAAGTGGAGGGCTGCAGCTTGGATGCCTTTTACGCGGGTTTCAGAATGTGCGGGTTTGAGAAGGATACGCGTTTCAGCTATGAATTGGGAGTTGAGACAGCGTGGGTGTTGCGACACAGCAAACACACGGAGATAGGGAGGCGAATTGGGACAGTGAAGGTCAAATGAGTGCTTAGGGTTTTTTTTATATTAGATACACTTATTTGTTTTGGTATATTAAATATCTAAATGAGAATTCAACCAAAACTACTTTAGATCAAGTGGTAAGTAATTGTCATTTTAACGAGGTTGCCCAAGTTCGAATCTTGTTAACTGCAAATGGTCTTTTTTTTCCCAGTGATTTTACATTTTGTCGCAAATGTGTCGCAGTTTTCGTACATTTACACCTAGCTTATATGTATTTTGGTAGTTTATATATTATAAATATATTTTCTCCGTCACATTTGTATCAAATGTTGTCTAGATCAAGGGGTAATTATATGTAGTTTTAACCATGTGATCCATCTTCGATTCCCACTAGTTGCAGTTAAGATTTTTTACTAGTAATATTACATTTTGTCGAAAATACGTCGCATTTTTCCTACACATTTGCGACAGACATCCGAGCTTGTACGTATTTTGGTTTTTTGTATTATTAATATTATTTTCCGTCGCAAATGTGTCGCGCCCTTCTACACATTTGCGACAAGCTTATTAGTGTGTACGTATTTTGGTTTTTTATGTTACTAATATTATTTTCCGTCGCAAATGTGTCGCAATCTTTTACACATTTGCGACAAACTTTTTAAATATTATTTATTAATATTACTTTTGTCGTAAATGTGTCACAAAATTCTACACATTTGTGACACACATTTTAACTTTTATTTATTAATGTTACTTAAAATTAATTATTATTTTTTGAGTGATATTAATAATAGAGTTAATTTGACTTTATTATTGTTAATTGGCTATTATTATCTATATTACTATTTATATTCTTGATTGTTTTCAAAACCAAATACATGTTTATGTGCGTTTAGATATATGTGGCATATGCGTTTGTGTATGCATTTACCATCTGCAATTGTATGTGTATGCTTTATATGTGTGATAATGTTGGTGTGCGTATGTGTTTATGTTAGTGTGCGTGTCTTGTATGTATCTCAACTGTACACAAATAGATTCATTTATGTTTATATAATCATGGAATTGAATTAAAAGATATTCATGTCAATAGGATGTGATACTGTACGCACAGGTATGTAATTGTATAATACGTGTAAATTTGTGAAATAAACATAATTAGTGTATAATAAAGTTATATGAAAAAAGATGAGAAAAGAAACTACATTTATGTCTCAAAAAACAAAAAACGGCATAGCAACGTGAGAAATGTGTAGGAAATGGAAGTAATTTGCTACACATTTGTGACCAAACTAATTGCTTTGTCATAAATGTCTCGCTTAATGCAACACCTTTGCGACACAAGGCAATTACGAAGAAAATACGAATCATCTTACGACACATTTCTTACAAAACTTTACGTTTCGTCATAAGTGGGTCGCTAATTATGACACATTTGCCACGCAATCACTCATAATTATAAAAATGACAATATTAATATAATAAGAATTATATTATGATAACAAAAACATAATAACTATTACTAACTCTCTTATTATTATTATTATTATTATTATTATTATTATTATTATTATTATTATTATTATTATTATTATTATTATTATTATTATTATTATTATTATTATTATTATTACTACTATTGTTATTATTTTGTTATTATTATTTACTATAATTATTTAATTTATATTAGTATGTTTATTTGTCTTTTGTCGCAAATGCGTCGGAAATTGTGACACATTTGCGATGCAATGTTATTTTAATTTACTAGTACTACTAATAATAATAATACGTATTATTATTACTAATACGTAATGTTACTATTAATAATACTATTTTATTATCATCATAACAATCATAACGATGATAATATATATATATATATATATATATATATATATGAGAATAAAGAACAAAAATAATAATAACATGATAAAAACAATAAATAAATTTATAGCGTCACAAACTTGTAGCAAATCTTGTTACGCATTTACGACGCAATTTATGATTATTAGTGTTTTTATTTTTATCGGTAGAAGACAAACAAAATAGAGTTAATAATAACACAAGAATACCAAGAGTAGCATTATTAATTTTGTTTTACTACCTATTTGCGACGAAGTCATTGAATAATTCGACTTTAATTAACTTGGGTCGGTATTGTGTCGTAATTTTTCTACACATTTGTGACGAAAACTGGAGGTTATAAAGTTTTGTCGCTTTCTTGTCGAAAGTTTAATAGAAATGTAGGGTTTTAGTTTTTGTAGCATATGTGTCACAATTGTGTAGGAAATTACGACACAAAATTTGGCGTCGTAAATTTCCGTAGCAAGCAGAGCGGTTTTCTAGTAGTGATTTGTAAGGTCACACGTCATGTTCGGTTTTAACCATGTTCCCTAGCGGCCCGTCTCAAGAATCAATAAGCATCCCTCCCGGAGTAGAACGATGATGTTGCCGCTCCTACCATTGCAACTTTTAGAATCCCACGTTGTTTTTCCAACCAGCCAGTATCCATTTTTACTGAGTATGTTTGTTTGTTTGTTCGTTTTTTTTAAAACAGATACTTTACGGCTTACACAAACAAAAAAACCAGACTTGTAACGAAGGAATTATGAATCACTTACAAACTTTTTGTAAATACTAGTACCTGAACCTGCTTATTAACAGCAGCCCGTTGCAGGATGGTGTTCCAATTACAGTCTGTCAGCATTGCGAGTTCATCTTCATTCATTCTTCATCAATCATCGCCTGCAAAAAGTTCATGTACGATCCCCACTTAGCCCTCGACTGAGGCCAAGTGAAGTGGCGTTTGCCTTATTGAATCGAGGGTCATGGCAAGTGTCATTTTTTATGCAGATTAATCTTCATGAAATCGTGAAACATTGTTAAGAATGAGTTTGTCATTTGGAGCAATTTATTGTAGACATATACATTTTTTGTCAAGGATGTTTCAAACAAGTTTTTGTCCATTTTATTGCTGATTTATTTCATTAAGAAAACACATCACATTCACATATTTATATAGGTAGATATATATGACAGACAATGAGTTTTGGTTGGGATGTTTCTTTGACATTTCTTGAGATCTTAACTTTGTCAAAATGTTTAGATGTCAACTCTTGTTGAAGCATCGGTTGTCAAGGTCAGTACAGTATATGAAGCATCGGATCAAGCTTTCCTTGAGCGTCACCTAAAGCTGCAAAATAGAAATAACCCGTTAGATGGGTTCCTTAGGTGAGCCTTGGGGACCACCCTCCGACAATCAAGTCAGTACAATATGTAAATGTCCATCACCGATGTATATGTGTAATGGTATGCATGTATACACTGTGAGTTTCTGGTGATGAGAGCCCTTCATTACAATGTGGTCCCTAGTTTATATAGGGAGCGGGATGTGGGCCGCATTGGGCACAATGGTGCAGATCTCATCCGGGCCTAAGCCTAAATAGTAAGCTCGATCAGGACATACGTCATCAACTCCCATAATCCTTAATTCTATGATTTGAAACCTCAAGGCAGTCATTTGTTCCAACCTGCAACTCTGCAGGATCATACAAGTGCTTCCAGTTAAAATTTGTTCTTTCAACTTACAAGCATGATAGGAATCCATTGACTTCTATAAATTTATTCGTGACCCATACCTTTTAATTGCAGCTTACCGGCTGCTGTAAACTCATGGGACCCGTCAATAATCTACCAACCAATGAGATCGGGGAAATCAAAACTTGACTTTCAAGAGGTTATGATGGGAAAACAGTAAAAACAAGATTCAAACATTTAAGAGAAATCAAAGTCTTTTAACATTACATCACATATGGTATGAGCAGTAAAGAGCAAAGATCCCACACCACTCTTTAATAAGCAAAAGATATCAAGACATAATATTCAATAAAAGTTATCAAATTCAAACTGTTTCGTGATCTTAATCCAGCCAAGAGTTTTATATTCACTATCTTTATATGTCTTATGTTGACACTAAACAACAGTTTGATGTCATAGCGTCATAGGCATTTCATCATACACTTGGTGGGCAAACAATTACAATGCTCAATTGCATAAAGTTGTTGATTAAAATACAACAAACTGAATAAATTAAAGATTACCAATCATTTTCATTTTAGAAAAGCAACAGATGAAGATTGAAGGAATTTGATTGCAACCATCAAAATTGAGGGGATTTTTGCACATGATAAGCAGTTGAATCCATTGAATAATGAAGAAGAATCAGCAGACTTCTAACAGGAAACATGAAGATGAAGATGAAGATTGAGATATTAATCCCACTTCTAAAACAATATTAGCAAATGAAATTAATGATTTTTTACAATTGCATCTAGTGGTGTAAATAAACCAAGCCGGCTCGTAAGCCACTCGGGATCAACTCAAAAAAGCTCGAACCCAGCCGAGTTTAAACGAGCCCGAGCCCGAGCTCATATTATAGCTCATTTACTAAACGAGCTCAAGCCCAAGCTTTAGATTTCGAGCTCTAGCCAACTCGCGAGCCTAAACGAGCTTTTTCTTATACAAATTTTATTTATATATTATTAATATGTTTAAATAAATAATAGTATTATATATAAATATATATAAGAGCAATTATAAAAAATAAAAAATTTATTATTTCATAATAAACGAGTCGAGCTCGAGCTTGAAAACTTTCTGATGAGCGGATCTCAAGCTTTAAAAATATAACAATAAACGAGCTGAGGTCGAGCTCGATCTTTTTTAAAGTTAAAACGAGCCGAGCTCGAGCCTTAATGAGCTCTCGTTCGGCTCGACTCGGCTCGTTTACACCCTGTATCTAATCAACAAATGGTAACAAAAATAGTATCGGCATGAAGTTTCGCTTTTGATCCATCACTTTATGATATTTAAGGGTCAGTACTAAATTTGTTGAAATTGAAAGGACCACTTTATAAATGTTCTTGAAAATTTTAATATTAAATAAGTGTAGTTTTAAAAATACTTGCTAAAGTCGTGTAGTTTATTTAGTTACTTTCTTTTTGGCCAGCATATTATACGTTTCAAAATTTTTATTTTCATTAATGAACTCATTATACATATTTTTTTACCAACACGTTATGGTTTTTTACTTTTTTTACCAATAAAAAAGAAGTATATTGAGTTGATTAATAAACTAAAAAGAAAGTACAACGGGTCGATTGAAGAAAAAATAATAAATAAATGTAACATGTTGGTCAAAAAAAAATTACACTCATTTGGTAAGTTTTAAAACTACACATGTTTGTTAAATAGGTTTTTAATGAACACTCATCTGAATAAATTAATCAGCATAACAATTCTGACTTTTGATGATTTTTGAAGGGGCATTTTTAACTTTTCATCCATTCCAAAAGTCAAAAATAGTTTTAATAAGCAATCCCAAACAGCCCCAAAGTTGTCAACTTGTATGTTTACTATCGTATTTCATATAAACTGAATTGTTATGCTTATTTATTTGAATGTTGCCTTAAGTGCTTATAATTTACTTCGTAAGAAAGTTAAAGTACAATCGTTCATAGACTTTGTATAGATATACTAGAAAGTAAGAAAAAATCTATCCATAAAACAACCTGAAGTGTTTTAGGTTAATTTCACACGACAACCATGCTAAGCAAACATCATGACTAATTGACTTACTAGAATTTATATGATTAATCCTAGAACCTAATAAATCGTTAAAAAAAGAAAGAAAGAAAACGAAATAAAACCTCAATTTACTACGAAGACATGCATAGGGTGGTTAAATAATTTAGCAAAGGAACAAAAAGTTTGATTTATATTCGATTGTTTATTACCGCCTTGTATATAATCCATCGTTTGGTGCTCCAGTGTTGCAAAAATCCGATTAGAGTTCAAGAGAGAATTCATGTTGGGGATTTCTTAATAGATCAATGACCGGATGATTATTAAGTCGTATGATTTCACTTTCAAATAAAATAATTTGAGTATATACCAATGATTTAACCGGATAAAATCAGAATTGATTCAAGAATTCGTATGGATTTTGGATGTTGTTTGTAATTCGAGTTTTTCTCTTGTTCTATCTCTTCTGGACTACCAATCCCAACATAAACGGGATTGAAGTTTTCCAAGATAACTGTTATTGCGGTTTTAAACAAACTACACTTTTAGTCTCTCAAGTTTAATTAATACGATTTTGGTCAAAAACGAATTTCTAATGCATTTTCTACGAATGACTTTTGTTCAAAATAAAAAATTTCCAAGCTGACCTGGCAGCTCGACCCCAGCCAGGGGCTCTGTCCCGTGGACCCCGCTAGGGGCTGCCACCCCTTGGACCCCGCTTCTCTCGGGGGCGCTGCCCCGAACCGCCGTTAGTCCCGATGACATTCAAACAAGCGTGCACTCTTGTTTGAATGACACACGCATTCTCTAATTAAACTAAAATATTAAACAATTCACAAATATATATTTGAAGTTTTATGATTTTCAAAGTAGGGGGATTTACATATTTCACATTCCTAAACTTTTTAATTACATATTTACCCAAGTTATAAAACTAACGGCATATTTCTCCTTTCTAAAACATATATATTACATATTTATCTATTTTATTAAAATTAGTTATTGAATGGTTATTATATCCATAATTTTACTAAGTTATTTTTATGCATTTCTCTTCTTAAGAACATCAAACACATATTTTCTCATGTTTGAGTTTTTTATATAAATAAATACTATATAATTATAACTCCAAATACAAAAGTTCATTTCAAAACAATAATCATCGTAATCCAAGTTATATCTTCAAATACAAAACACAATTGCCAAATGATCAAACAATTATAATAACAAAACATTAATACGTAAAAATCTATTAGTAAAAATAAGATATAATAGTCAATTGATAGGTTAATTTTAATAAAATGGATCAATATGTAATATATGTGTATTAGGAAGGAGAAATATGTAATTCATTTTATCTCTTGAGGAAGTATATAATTTAAGATCTTAGGAAGGTGATATATGTAAAAATCCGTTTAAAATAAAAGATTTTATTTATTTATAAATTTGCCCCACTAAAGACTTTATAGACTTGCATGAATGTGTGATAGCGTCAAATCTAACCTTAACATGTGAACATATTAGATTGTGACATTGTCTTTAGAAAGTTTGCCTTTTCATTACGATTTTGACACATAACGACTTGATGAAATAATCATGTAAACGCGTGTTGATTCGAATCGTTCTTTGTAATTATCTGAAAATAAAGGGGTCTTTAGCAAATGTGTGGTCGACTTAACGGATTATTCGTTAGAAGTACGAAGATGCTTGGAAGTTAAAACCTCATGTGATATTTCGTGCATAGGATCCATTCAAAAAAGGGCAAAACTAACAATTAATGACAACAATTTAATTGAGCAAGTGGGTGGTGGATCACCCCGGCAGTAATGGCCTTGAGGTGACTACAACTTTGTAATTGTATTAATAACTATTTCAACGATTTCCAGTTGGCGGGGCAACGACGATCATATCAGCGCGATCCAGTTAACTATTTTAGGACCAACGTATTTCTCTCGTCCTTCTCACCTACAAGTTGGATGTCTTTCCTCCATTTCTGTTCTCGCATCAACATCTATAGGGGACTACAGTACAACTTGTGATTGCTGACGCGGGAGACTATGAACCACAATTGCATATGCTCCAGTTATATCTTTATATTTAGTCGTATGGGTGTTGTGATCTTTCTTAAAGTCTAAAGAACATTTTTTACATTGAAGGCTTTTACAGGAGAGTTTACTGACTCATTCAGAAGGTTACATGGTCTTTCAAGACCAAATCATGATTGATGTTTTTAAAAAAAAAAAATTAATATAAGCAAGTCGTACTAATTTATGAGTCTTCACGAAGACATCTTGATGTGCCTCACAATTAAAATGTTTGGGTTTAAATCTTACTGATGCGATGTATTTTCTAGAAAGTGTAAGGATTTATGTTAAAAAAACTAATTTAATATATGAAATTGTAACTATACATGATTTATAACATAAAGTTAAGAATTTTTGTTAGTACTAAATAAGAATAATGTAATAGCAATTTGCTTTTTACATTCAAGTACTTATATAACTTTTAAAATATTTTTCTCTATCACATTATTCATTATTAGAGCTCGTTCAATATTTACAAGGGTCTAAAGCAAAAATAAAATTTCGAGGAAGTTATCTATATATTATTCTTAAAAACTTGTACTTCAAACAAAATTATTTATAATTTGACAGAAAATAACTTAAGAAAAAAACAACTTAATTAACTGGAAAATAAATCAATTGCAAACGAGTATACTAAATGTAAACAATCAACAGAAGATTAAAGTAAAGAGAAAAATCAATTACAAACATAGATTAAAATCAAAATAGACACCAATAAATTAAACTAACCAAAAAACAAAAGCAAATTAAAGCAATTGAGCATAAATGAAATGAGTAGATTAAATGCTTTATTGCAAAAGAAAATTCAAAAATTGATAAACTTGAAAAAACCATCAATAATGAACAATTGATGGAACTTTTGAAGAACCAATTTTGTAAGTCAATCTTGATGAACAAGAAACAACCAATTGAAGTACAAAAGACTCAAGACTCAAGTAATTGAAGTACTGATGGTTAACAGCTCAAGCGATTGAAATGCTAATGGCTAAGGAACAAGTGATTAAAGTACAAAAGCCTTGATATATTGTTACGGATATACAGCTTAATACATATCAAGGCCTAAAACGAACTATGAAACTAGGGCGTTTTTGTGAAAGAAAAATTAAATCATTAAGAATTTATCTTAAGCATAAATCAATTTGTGTGACCATATTATCTTCTCATCGACACATTCTTCTTCTCAACGAGATTCTATTTCATTAGAAACAATGCAACGCCCGCTTCTCAAGACACACCTGGGAGTGTTACGCATCGGATTTACAGAACATTAAAATAATTATATGATTTTCAGGGGAAGTCTTACTTTGATTTAAATATCATAGGGTGCTCTCCATCTAGAGGTGGCCAAAAAAACCGGTTTGGGAACAGGTTTGGCCGAAAAACCGAAATCAGTTTCTGGCCCGAACCGATCCGAACCGCCGGTTCCTCCACCGGTTGGAGGTTTCAAAAAATGAAACCGGTTTCAAACCGGTCCGATCCCAAACCGGTTTCACCAAACCAGTTTTCAAAACTAGCCGTTATATAACGGCTATATAGCTGTTTTTTGACCTTTTTTGTGTTTTTTACCATTATACCCCCATTAAGCTAGTATAAATATGTATTGGATGTTTTGGTTGAACCACAACAACTTAAAACGCTCTCTACTCTCAAAAAACGCTCTCTATTCTTAAATACGCTCAATACTTTCATTCAATTAAAAAAAACTCTCAATACTCTAGTTCATTTCAAAATGGCTTCATTAAGTGCTCAATCATTCGTTGGTTGTGATGCGTCTTCAAGCAACGTGGTGGTAGCAATCATTCCTACGAATAGGAACCCCGAAATATGATGCAATTACGATTTATGTCAAATGGCTAGCGGTCCAAACAAAGCTCGTTGCAAGTATTGTCATAAGTTTTTAAAAAAAGATGCAAATACAACTTTGAAAAACCACATTGCAAATAAATATTGTAAGGCTTTGAAAGGTGAACCGTCTCAAGGTCAAGCTTCGATGACAAGCGAAGGGAATGTTTGGGCTTATGACGTTGATGCGGTTCGTGAGCAAATGACGCATTTTGTAATTCAAGAAAGCTTGCCATTCAAACATTTCGACAATGAACGTTTGACTCGGCTAATTCAAGGAACTCTCCAACCTCGATACACACATGTAAGTCGTGCTACACTTAGAAGAGATTGCTTAAAAATATGAAAAAAGCTAAAATTGAATTAATATCTTATTTTAAAAATTTACAAACCGTGTTAACTTAACTAGTGACGTTTAGTCGACTCCGCACGGTTCACCGGACTCGTACATTTGTGTCACAGCCCATTGGGTTGAACCCGATTCGTGGCAAATGATGAAACGTACGATTGCGTTTGAATTGTTTGATTATCCTCACACCGGTCAAAATACTTTTTATCTTATTGACAAAGTTATTAGAACATATAAACTGGAAAACAAAATCTTGTCAATATCTTTTGATAACGCGTCAAATAATACGCTTGCGATAGAACATCTAAAATTATAATATAAACCAATTTGTGACGGTGTGTTTTTTCATAATTGATGTGTTGCGCACATCATAAACTTAGCCGTTCAAGACGGTTTAAAAACTATTGAAACAGTAAAAGATAGTTTTAAAAGAATGTTACGTGAAATTTTTAGCAGTAATCAAATATATAGTAGGCATTGCAAGTTTTGTAAAGACGCAAATTCCAAGTGTTTAGGTCCGAATTGGGACGTACCTACAAGATGAAATTCGACTTGTAACATGTTTGAAAAGGCTATTGACCAAAAAGAAAGTTTAATAGCCTTTCATAATACTTTGGTGAATCGTGAAAAGGCTTCGACTTACCATCTATCGGGTTGGGCTATTATTGAAGAAATAACCAAAATGCTTAATGTTTTTAAAACCGCAACTACTTGTCTTTCTGGAGTTTATTATCCAACGAGTCCATTAGTACTTCACCAAATTTACTTAATGACTTCAAAATTAAATGAGTTGTCGTTCAGAGGTAGACCTTATTCGGATATGATACCACCAATGAAAGAAAACTTACCGCTGCCTTAAACCCTTGTTTAAATACGCCGGGGGTTGAAACTTTACTTGATAAAATTACTTTTAATTTGAATTTAGAAGAAGAAAACCCTTACTATGCTCAAAGTGCAAACAATAATTTTAACACATATTTAGGCCAAATGTTTGATGTTTATTTAGCAAAATATGATGAAACATCAAACATACATGAGTCTATGCGACATGCGGCACATGACTAAGGTTCAAGTGATCCAATGTTTGCTTTGTATAATACTTTAAGAGATGAATGTAGTAAACGTCAACGTGGTAACACTCTGAGTAGTGAAATCGGGAAGTATAGTGGAACAAACTATTTATCCACCATGACTCCACAAGATTTTAAAAATTTTGACTTGTTGGCTTGGTGGAAAGGTAAGGAAGATCAATTTCCAATCCTATCCACCATGGCCCGAGATTTACTAACCGTCCAAGCTTCCACGGTAGCTTCGGAATCTGCTTTTTCTGTTAGTGGCAGGATTATATCAATACGAAGAACCCAACTCACTCCCGAAGCAGTTGAAATGTGTATTTGCTTAAAGGATTATTTGAATGCAGCTGAAAGAATACAAGACAAATGCTCACTTGAAGGAGAATTAGAATACGAAGCCAAAATATATGAAGACGAAGTAGACGGTGGATTGACACCCGGAATGACCGATGATAAAACGGCATATGATGAGTGCATTCGTAATAGCTCGGGTTCTGGTGGCGAAGAATAAAGTATCCAAATATGCAACGGACGAACGGAGAACGACTTTAGTTTTTAAAAGTTTACGTCATTTGAATTGTTTATATGTTTTGAATAGTATCTTTATTTTACATTTTATGTAATCTTTGATAAAAATAAATAATCATATTTAATTTTTTATGTATCATAAATTATAATTATATTTTTATTTAAATTTTACATTTTATGTAATCTTTGATTTTTAAGCCTTTTGTAATGTTTCATGTTTTAATATTTATAAATAATTTATATAAATGTGTAATCTTTGATAAAAATAAATAATCAAATGTTTGATGTTTATTTAGCAAAATAATATTTTAGATCAATTGAACAAGTTTTGAAGAATTTGATAAGTGTGAAAAACTTCTGAAATTTTGCTAAATGTTTGGGCGTTTGGATTGTTTGGGCGCATCATCACTGTTTGGGCGTATCAGCTAGGCGTTTGGAGACTGTTTGGGCGCATCATCACTGTTCAGACGCATCTGTTTGGGCGTTTCTTCATTGGATTTAAAAAAAATGCAAACCCGAACCGGTTTGGGCCTGAACCGATTTTCAAACTGGCCCGGACTGGTTCGATAGGTTTGAATTTACTAGCCCTAAAACTGGTTTAGGAACCGAACCGGTTTGGGGTTCAAACCGGTTGAAAATAAACCGGTTCAAACCGGACCGGTTTGAAACCGAACCGGTTTGAAACCGAACCGGTTTGAAACCGAACCGGTTTGGCACCAAAAACCGGTTTGTACACCACTATCTCCATCTATCATACAAGAGTTTTTTTCAATAACAAATTGAATCACTGACGGGTCACTAACCCACTCGATCATCTCCGATCTATCATAGATAATACCATCACATAAGTTTAATTATACTAGAGATTCAAATTTTCAGTAACGCTCTAGACCCCTACTACCTCATAAGCTAGCATGTGATCTTCAATTACTGTAATCACTTCACCCAGAATCTGTGCCCATAAAAATAAGAAATCGATGTGCGGTTGTTTCAAAGGAAATCTATGTGTGGCTGCTTCAATTTATTTCTGGAATATGAAAGTTTCATATTATATTATTATAATATAATATTGTTATAATTAATTCAACTATTTAACTCATTTTTTATAATTTTTAAATATAGCATTTATAAAATTTCGAATATATTGTTGAGACGAGTTTATTTTTCTCTACTAGTTGAACAAAGTTTCGTTAAAAACGAAACACGTTTAAATATAATATGTTATTATATTTAAATAGATTTAAATGGTCTATTATAACACTAAAACTCGTCTAAAAACTTTAAATTTAAAATAAGCATTTCACTCGTTACGTACTCGTTTAACAATATACGAAATGTAAAGTTCATATTTCAATTTTTGGGCCCTTAAAATTTGTAAACATTAAACGGTTGGTTTAGTTATCTGTTTTGTATAGACTTGATAATTATATAAATTTAAGGTTTTAACCTCCTGTAAATGTTTAGGGTTTACTTTACTTGCGTTTGAATAGTTTTCTATTTAGCCAATGGTTCTTGGCTCAAGTGGTTAGAATGATGTATCCTAAGATCTCATAAAAATAAATGAAAGTTTTAGGTTTAAGTCTTACCTGTGACAAAAATAAAAGGGGGTCCAGGTGAGCCAGTGGATTTTCTCACCTAATGTAGGTTTCTCATGAGGATGATCTTAGGTTGCGTACTTGATTAATGAAGATAATCGGGTGAGTCAGTGGCTCGTCAGTGATCCAATTAGCCATTAAAAAAAAACTTAGGCCGCCTATGCTAGTTCTTGGGACCCATTATTTGAACGTTATCTATCATATAATAGGTTTATTAATTATGAGACAAACAATAATATTCATCAAGTGGATAAAAAGCATTTGTCATAAAGAAATATCAATCTTGTAAGTGGTTTAAAACATGTCACATATCTATATTTAATAGTTAAAACGTATCATTCATATAGACTTGATCGTTTTTGCTTTTTCAAAACGTCATTTCATTTATAAAATTCAACATCTTTTTAGCGTTTTTCGGCGGTCGCAAGAGATCTTTGTCAAATGATCGACATAGAATTTTAATTTTCTATCAAATATAATTTAAAAGGCCAACGTCTTCTTGACCTCTTGGTCCATCCAATGATGGTTGTAATTAAAACATATCATTCTACTAAAAGATCTTTGGCCTAACGGTACCTAGAAGTATGGAAAACGTATCTTTCTTCAAGATGGTAAGGAGTATACAAAAAATGTAGACCTAGAAGTAGGATTTAGTAGGCGTGTAAGTTTCCAGATTGTTCAAAAACTTCGCAACTCGCTCAAAAATAGTTAGCTCAAAATCGGCAAGGTTCGTAAATGAGCTGAGCCCGAGCCTAGGTCAGCTCGGCTCTTGGCTTTGCTTGTTTGCTTGCTCGTTTATGTTAAATGCTAGATTATAGTTTGTATAAGTTATAAACTAAATTTATATATTATTTAAATAACTCATAGACATATGGTCAATTTAATTTTTTCTAATGAAAAACCTAAGTATAAAAATATAGAGGATGATCAAAATTAATGAAATACAAATCATGTATCATTAATTTAATAAGTTAAGATAAATAAATTTAATTTAATTTTGTTTTTATGTATATATATGAATAGTAAGTTGGCTTGTGAGCCGGTTTGGTTCGTATATAAACGAGCCAAACTTGAGCTTACATTTTGGGCTCCTTAAGGTAAACGGTTCGGTTTGACTCGACTCATTTACAACCCTATTAAGTTGTTCTAAAAAAACATAACATATTACACCAAGGGTTACATACTTTAATGATATTTCATTTTGATTGCAAGTACAACAAAAATAATAACAATCGTACCCTAAAATATCATTTATAGTGAAACTATTGGTAAGGTTTAAAATTATGGGTTATAAACAAACCATACATCTATTTTGATGAATAAAAAAGTTACTTTTAATAAGACTGTAGACTCTAAAACGACTTGCACAGCAACATAGAGTAAAAATATAGAGCGGTAGTGTGAAAGTGATCAACATTAGAAAGCTATCGTTGATAAAAGAGGAAGTGAATGAGTAAAATTAAAACAAATAACATCATAAAATTTTTTTACCTTAATAAAACAATAACTAATGATGACACATTGCATTATCATATTCTCCCTCATCAAAATTTTATCGTTTATTTCTCCTATTAAATAAATTACATTAATTACTAATAATATTATTTAGTTCTTTTCTATATCAAAAATAGCTTTTTAATAACTTAAAAAGGAGATTTTCTAAAGAAACAATTTTTTATAAAAAAATTATTAAAAGCATCAAACTTTTTTAAAAATAAAAATATTTTAAAATTAATTTTTTTAAAAAGTAAATTTTTATAAACGAAAGATAAGTAAAATTGGGAGGTATAATAATGAAATTTTTAAATATGGCATTTTTTAAAATAGTTTGCTTTGAATTTTTTTTTTATTTTTTGGAAAATCATAAAAAATTTAAAATGTTGATATTATAGTTTTATTACTTATACTCCTTACTCATATGTACTTTCAATCATATCTTATTTTAAAATATCGTTTTATAATTAATAAAATTTTATTTTATTTAATATTTTAATTATTTAACTCGTAAATACACGATTTTACTAAAGTTTAACGTATAAACAAGAATAATGGAAGACAGACACCTACTAGTTGGAGTTAAAATCTAAGCCCCTATGATGGCATGTGTAAATACCATCTATATATAAATGATCATTCACTTGTATAATATTCTTATATTCGGAAAAAAGTATACCGCATGTTTATATACCATCTATATTAATAATCATTCACTTGTATAATATTCTTATATCTGAAAAAAATGTATATATATAACTACATAAGAAGAACAAATAGTTGCTATATGTATATAGTGGGTGGGGTTGATTTATACTTTGAAAATTTATTTTTACCTAAATGGTGTTATAAATTTAAGGCATGGTATTTTTTTAACGTGTCTATGTTTAAGGACGCCATATATAAAAATTAACGTCACTTGTTGAAAAAAGAAAAAACATCATATCTAAAAATTTAAAATACCATGTATATATATATATATACATATATATATATACATATATATATATATATACATATATATACATATATATATATATATGATATATATACATATATATATATATACATATATATATATATACATATATATATACATATACATATATACATATATACATATATATATATATACATATATATATCTATATATATATATATATATATATCTATATATATATATACATATATATATATATATATATATATGAAAAGTTTACGGTACAAAGTGATGACTTTGTGCGAAATGTACGTAGTGATAACAACCGTTGATCTAGTGAATTAATGGTTTAGATTAGAGATGGGAGTAATCAAATGGAATAGTGGGGTGGATTTGAAAATAGACTACAATTGTTGATTTTGTTTACTTCCCGCAATTTTGTAAACGTATATAACTTTTTCATACAACACTCAAGATTCCTAAAATATCAATTCACTTTAAAATTTCCATTGGTTGTTTCAGTTTTAATAAAATTTATTTTTATGAAACTCTTAAGCTGAAATTGATATTTTTAAACTTAAAAAAAAATAGTTATATTAGTTAAACATCAGGAAACAAACTAAAATTTAGAGTAAATTATACTTTTCATCATTTAGTTTTATATCAAATTTTAGGATTCGTCCTTAGACTAAAAAAATTACAATAAACATCATTTACATTTACAAAAGCTTTGCACGTTTTGTCCTTGCCTCTAATAGACATTAATTTTGTCGGTTAAGTCAAGTCGCGTGTCTTGCATGTGAGGGTAAATTAGTTTTGTTGCTTATATTAATTTTGTCGGTTAAGTCAAGTCGCGTGTCTTGCATGTGAGGGTAAATTAGTTTTGTTGCTTATATTAAACTCCATCCCACTATATCCACCCAACCTTCAAACTCATATTGCACAAGACCCATAACCCTCCGACCAGAACACGGCCTTACGATCACCATCACCACCGCACCCAACACCATAATCACTGCAAGAACACCGATCACGGGCCACGGGTCGGTCCACTGACCCGTGGCCCAAATGGGGTTTGTAGGCATGCTCTTGGATTACCATGAAAAATGGTGGTGGTTATTCAGTCGGATCGATCGCTGACATCATTGAATTTGTTATGAATGAAGCTTTTTTTGTACGGTGATTATTAGGGTTTATCATAAATCCAAATTGAAATGTCAGGTGAATAATGAAACGTTCCGGATTGAAAAACTTTAAATTGGGTTTGGATTTGAAGAAAAAAATTTGAGAGTCATGTTTAAAACCAAGAAAAAGAAATTGTCATTTCAAGAATCTTACTCAAAACCCAAAAATCAAAAGATGAAATCAAAAAACCCTAACTCAAAGGTTCAAGAATAAGATAAAATCAAGATCCCTAAGTAAAAAGCTGCACAATAGTTGAATTCCAAAATTCAAATACGAGATGATAATGTGTAGAATTAGTAGGATTTCAAAAAATATTTCACATTTTTGAGTGCTGAAAAAAACCCAAATAAAAGAAAGTTTTCACATTGAATGGGCGAGGTTGATGATTCAAGTTAGTGGTGGGGTGGGCTAGGGTAATTGAGGATGTGACTAGAGGTAGTCGGAGATAGTGGTGGCATGTGATGGTGGGCGATGCCCGGTTGCAATATTTAGTTAATATGTTATTTTTATTAATAGGGGTAAAAAGATCAATTTCTCCTTACATGCAAGGCACGTGACCTGATTTAAGGGACAAAATAACGTTCGTTAGAGAAAATGACGAATCGTGCAAGCTTTTGTAAACGTAAAGGATATTTACTGTAATTTTCTTAGTTTATTAACGAAATCAAAAATTTGCTATAAAATTAAAGGACGAAGATTGTAATTTACTCTAAAATTTAACTAGGTAATTTTGTTCTAAAAGATTAGGTGTATGATAATTCGCGCAAAATTGTTTATTTATGTAGTTAAATGAACTTTTAACCACCTTGTTTTTATATCATTACTAGTTCGTGCATGTATAAAGATGACTAAATGTTAAAAAGAACTACATGTTATCCGGGCGCTTATGTTGTAGAAACATTTCCTACTTATAATAAATAATTACATGTGATGTCATATGTCATTATCAGGTTTTACCTCGGAACAATTTTCTGCCTAAACTTCTTGTTATCTAATTTTCCACCAATCATGTTATATTTTTTTCTTGAAGTTTTTATTTTCTTTTTTCTTTTTATTTTTTGAACGACAAGTGTGAAGTTTTTATTTTCTTAGCTACATCAATCACCACCAACATTCTAGGGATTCAAAATCTATGATATCAATTATCTCAAATTTTATTTAACCCTGTAGACCTTATGATCACAAATTCTTATTTTTATAATACTGATTTGAATTAAAAACAATAAAGTTTAAATATTTTTGTTTACATTTTTGAATTATATATTTATTAATTTTAACCCGTGTAATACACGGGTTAATAACCTAGTCTTCTATAAGTGACTTGTTTAAGAAACATATCTTTTGAAAGTAAAAATACTTTCTACTAAAAAGAATATATATTTTGTAAACTTATATCAACAAGATTAAATTTTGATAATTTAAACTATAATCTATTAACATATAATAAACCATACTAAAAGTTTGATAAATGATAATTAAGTGGAAACCGAGTAAAATTAATTGGAAACAGATTTACGCTAACATTGTGTTCACTAGTTAATAAAAGAAAAGAAAAGATGTGAAAAGAAATTAATGAGAGAGAAAAAATAAAAAGAAAAAGAATTGATGAGAGAAAAAAATATGTGAAAAGAAATTAACGAGAGAGAAAATTTAAAAAGAAAAAGAATTGATGAGAGAAAAAAAAAAGAAGAGAAAAGTAAAGGGATATTATAATTTTGTGTTCCAAAGTAAAAAAAAGTTGACATGTTTCTTTTGTTTCAATTTCATTTTATTTCGAAATGAAAGTTAGGAGAGATCGAATATTATTAAAAGAATTATTTTTTTTCACATCCATCATTTAAAACGCTCAAAAATACAATTTCTTTTTAATTTTTCGTCCATTTCCTTCAATTTCTTTTTTAGGGAGAATTACATATATCATTATACTAGAAGAGTGCCCGCGTAATGCGGCGGGGCGATATATTACATCCGACACGTGTTTCTAATTTTTGTTATTCTTGTAGTAATTTTACAAAAGTCTATTATATTTTTCTAAGCTAAAATTTAAAAAACCAAATAAATGAGTTTTGAATGACGACTTCTACATTTACCCATTAACTTATTGTACCTCACAAAATATAGATTGGTTTAGCAAAAAATTTACATCAAAATGTTTAAAAAATACACAGGTTGTAATTGTAGTCTCAAAAAGTTTTTAAACATGATAGATTAAAATATATAACTGAAATCATAAAACAAATTAAGATTTTTTGTAATGTAAAATTTTATGTAAATTACAGTAAGTGTAAGGTTATTATGTAACTAACTGTAAGATGTAATCTGTAAATAATGTTAAAAATACTATTTTACCCTCAAAAGTTGTTGTATCTTATGCATTGAGTAAAATAATTGTTCTTAATTTTATAGTATCTTAAAATACCCATCTCATATGCTTTATGTATAGTATAGATTTTTACGGCATCGGTTAGTATAAATGTTTAAGGATGCTTTTTATTCACTATTATCTCATAATATAAACTTCATTTAATAGAAAGAAAATAACTTCACTTATTAGTAATTCAAATTTGTTACATATTTACGTAAGTGTTAGTATAAATATTTAAATTTGTTTTTTTATTCAATATTACCTCCTAATTTTAACTTCATTTAATAGAAAGAAAATAAATTCACTTTAGTAATTCAAATTTGTTAAATTTTTACGGCAGCGGTTAGTATAAAGGTTTAAAGATGTTTTTTCATTCACTATTATCTCATAATTTAAACTTCATTTAATAGAAAGAAAATAACTTCACTTATTAGTAATTCAAATTTGTTAAAATTTTACGTAAGTGTTAGTATAAAGGTTTAAAGTTGGTTTTTTATTCACTATTACCTCATAATTTAAACTTCATTTAATAAAAATAAAATAACTTCACTTATTAGTAACAAAAATGCTTATATGTTCCATCTAATAATTGGTTACTAAATGCCAAAAATGATGGATAGGGTTGAATTATTGGTTCTTAAATTCCTAAAATAATGCAAATTTAAAATATCAAATAATTCAAATTTGTTAAACTTTTATGTAAGTGTTAGTAAGTGTAGGGTTATTATGTAACTAATTGTAAAGGGGTAATCCGTACATAATGATATAATTACTATTTTACCCTTAAAAATGGTTATACCTTATGCATTAAGTAAAGTATGTGTTCTTAATTTTAGGGTATCTTAAAATACCCCTCCTAAATGCTTTATATATAGTATAGATAAACTTCATCAATTACATATATACCCAACTTAAATATTTAATTACATATATCCTCTTGTAAAACTTAGTTAATTACATATATACCCAAATTAAAAGTTTAATTACATATATCCCCTTCTAAAACTTAGTTAATTACATATATACTCAAACAAAAAGTTTAATTACATATATCCGATTTATTAAACATAAATATTATATATTTACCCATTTTATTGTTTTTATTAAAAATACTTACATAATTAGTATTTTACTCTTATTTTTATTAAACTATAAAATTATGTTTTTCTTTCTTTACTTGCTTTTCGAGTTTTGATTGTTTATTAATATTTTTATACTAAAGGTTTTTATGTTCTTTTTGTTTTTTACCTTTTTATGCTAATTTTTTCTGGTAACTGTACGAGACACTTACAGTCTCATTGTGCAACATAAAATTATGTGTTCGGATCATGTTGCATAACGAGACTGGAAGTGTCTCATACAGAAACTTGAAAAAGTTAGCATTAAAAGATTAAAAAGACAAAAAGAACATAAAAGCATTAGTATAGAAATATTAGTAAATAATCAAAACTCGAAAAGCTAGTAAAAACATAATTTTATAGTTTATTGAAAATAAGAGTAAAATACTAATTATATAAGTTACTTTTAATAAAAATAATCAAATGAATAAATATGTAATATTTATGTTTAATAAAGCAGATATATGTAATTAAACTTTTAGTTTAGGTATATATGTAATTAACTAAGTTTTAAAAAAGAATATATCTAAATAAAATTTTAAATTAGGTATATATGTAATTGATGATGTTTGTAGGGGGAAATATGTACTTCTTCTTTTTTTTAAAACTAAAAACACACGTAAGTTGTAGATCGATGATAATTCCAGTGAACCCTTCTCATTCAAGGATAATTTTACAACTAAAAAAAAGCTATTAGTTTTGTAAATCTATTTCCTAAAGCATACTATTACAGAATATTTTAATAACAAACAATTGTTTTTAGCTTCTTTTTCACAACCGAGTTAATTTGACTTAAGTCTCATCCTCAAGAGTTCTAGTTACCACTTTTTGTCCACCTACGCTCTTAATTTTGCGATAATTGCCACATATTATCAATCAATGTTACCGGATCACACGACTCACATTCTAATTTAGGGGTGTGTTTTTTACCCGAATTTAAATATTAAACCTGAAGAAAACCAACCAAAACCTGATTAAGGACTAACCCGAGCAACACAATCCAATTACCTCAAACCGAACCCAATTTCTATCAATGGTTCGGTGTTTGGGTTGATTTTGTGAGATTCGGGTCAACCCAATTAACCCAAATATTAGTTTTTGAAAAATTTCAAGATCAATATATATGTGTGTATTATGCTACCGTTTACAAAATTTAAAAACATGATTTTCTAAACTTTATATTTCATTATTGTTGTTCAACTTTATTATGTGAACTTTAAGACAATCAAAATATAATTTCTTTTAACATTTGAATATACATAATAAAATGAACGTAAATATTAAAAAAAATCGGATCAAGATAATAAACAAAATTATATATTGATAACACATGTTAAATGTCATACATACATTTTAATCAAATAATACTGATTACACTCATTTGAGATAACAAATAATTTAAAGCTTAATGGTTTAGTCAAAACCCGAAAACCGATTAATCCGACCTGAATAAACCTGAATACCGAAACCCGAAAACCGATTAAATATTACTTATTTGGTTTAGTATTCGGGCTGTTTTCCTACACCTAAAAACCCAAGAAACCCGACCCGGAAAACCCAAAATCCGATTAAGAAAACCCGAATGACACCCTACGTAGTATACATACGTGTCTATAATTACACTGAAACATTTTGAATGTAGATACAAGTCGAAAAGTCAATGGTATCAAATATAAGTTTGAAATATGAAAATATAGCCTGAAATCACTTCAATCCAAACAACAGCATATGTATTCTTTATTTCGCAATAATTTAATATTTAAATTATTTTATTATTAAAAAGTATTAAATTATTATTTATACATATATACTTTCTTAAAGACCTAAAAGAAAAAATAATTAAAAAGCAATTGTTTGTGAAATGTCGAAATTGTCGCAAGTGTCTCCATCAAATGAACGTGATGCCAGCAATTTGTTTCCTGGTGGTTACTTAAACTAGGGTTTTCCACTTTTCCCTCAAATCACTTCAACATACACAACTAAAATATGAGTATTTTAAACAATATAAAATATGTGTCTTTTCCGTTATATAACAAATAAATTTCTTATATCAACTTTATTGTCATAAATCTGTTTTATATATATTATCCTCTTTAAAGAGTAAAGTACGACTCAGCTTGTACTTTTTTAAATTTCTTTATTATCATATCTCTCGTCTTTCTTTCAACTCTCACAAAACCGTCATCACCCTGCCCAAACCTTTCGTGCTCGAGGACCGTGTAATTGGCCATGGGGGTCGAAAAGCCTCCGTCACAGAAACTCCTAATGTTGTGTACAAACTCAATCTAACATCGACAAAATAATCTCATAAGTCAAATATGTAAACTTGATCACCTATTTTTTAGATGTTCTATTATTTGGTTTTATTAAAAAAATATTAGCTAGACTTATATGTTGCCCGTTGGGTTTTGATAAAGTGAAACTAAGTAGCGATTAAGACGTAATCCCAAATCACGCCGTTCTTTAATGCAAACTTTTTCAAAAGAAAAGGGAGAAAGAAGTACTATTAGAATGATAAAGATTTAACTTTAATTTCCTTAGGAATTATCATTTTTATGAGCTAAATTATCATATATTATTTCACAATAATTACAAACATAAACATAAGAGAATTTGCAATGAGATTTGTCAACCTAATGAATGCTATATGTGCCGAGTAATATTACTATACCTTAAAATAAAAGTAGGTGGTGTTTGCTACCGGCTTTTCTCACACCTCAACTTTCAATTTTTACTCTTTTATCGTTTAATATTGTTTAAAAACTTTAAAAAATGACATTTACCCCCTTAACCTTTTAAAGTTTCAGGTTTACTTATGTATAATTTTACTTGATACATTATTTCTTACGTTCATAATTTTATATGCGTGTAGGCATAAATTCAAGTTCGATTACTTGGACGTAAACTTTGATCGGAAACGACTTAGCTCAAATATAAAACGTTTAAGTGCTTACTTTTATATATGGTTTAAAATTTCCTACGTTTGGATGCTCGTCAACTTTGTGACGTAAAATTTGTTGAGAAATGAGTTTGGTCAAATGTATAACGTTTCCTTTCGTATTTTAATGTACGTTTTGAGTTAGTCTACTTTTCGACGTAAGTTTTGTTTGGAAACATGTCGGGTCAAATATAATATGTTTTCACTTACTTTACGTTTGGAAGTAAATTAGTTCAACAACGAGTCGGGACGATTGTAAGTCTATGTTCCGACATAAATTTTGTTCGGAAACGAGTTAGGTCAAATATAATACGTTTTCATTCAACGGTATAAATTCAAATTACTTTGCACTTTGACGTAAATTTAGTTGGAGACGATCGGGTTCAATTTTAGTCCTTATTTTATGACGCAGTTTACAATGTCATCGCGACGCACGACGGGTAGGAAAACTAGATTTTTACTTGATATTATCGTTAACACTTACCATACACCAAAGACCAATTCAAGTCAACAATGCATTCCAAGTTCCATCTCATGATTGCATTCATTATTGCTATAGTGTCAAATTCGTTAAAATCTCAAAATCCAAGTGCTTTTGATCACCTCAACCACCATAAATAACACCACCATCCTCTCACACTTCCCATATCCTGCACCACCTCCAATATCAACTACAACAATGGTATTCAAAGCTTTACCATACACACTCAAACTCATTCTGTACATACCTCGTCTTCTTCTAAAGCTCCACAAAAACCAAACAAAAGCCCTCAAGAAAACCTTAAGCAACACCCATATCTCTCATTACAAATCAAGAACCCTAATCTCACATCTTCAATCTCACGATCTTTCGCAAAAAGCGCTAATCTTCGACGTCGAAGGAACCCTTTTGAGATCATCATCCATGTTTCCATACTTCATGTTAGTGGCATTCGAATCCGGAAGCTTGATTAGGGCTTTCGTGCTTTTCGCGCTATACCCTCTTCTTGCTTTGGTTAATGATGAGTTAGCGATCAAGATTATGGTTATGGTGTCATTTTTCGGGATCAAGAAAGATGGTTTTCGAGTCGGGAGCTCGGTGTTGCCGAAGTTCTTGTTGGAAGATGTTGGTTTGGAGGGTTTTGAGGTGTTGAGAAGCGGGAAGAAGAAAGTTGGAGTGAGTAAGTTGCCACAAGTGATGGTTGAGTGTTTCTTGAAAGATTATTTGGAGTTTGATTATGTTTTTGGAAGGGAATTAGTGGTTTTTGGTGGGTACTTTGTTGGTCTAATGAAAGATAACAAGAGCATCATCAAACATAGTATAAATGAAGTGCTAGAACAAGATTATGATAGGGTTTGCATCTCGAATAAGCGCGCTAACCACGATTGGATTGCATGTAGCAAGGTACGTATATAAAAACATGCACATATATATGCATACGTGTTTTTTATATGTTTTATCGTGTGTAACGATATTGTTAATTGAAAATTTATTGAATGGTTATGTTTTTATAGGAGGTTTATGTGGTTAATGACGGTGAAAAGAAGGCCTGGCAAACTCTCCCGAGGGAAAAATATCCAAAAGGTCTGATCTTCCATGACGGAAGATTAGCCTTTAGGCCAGAACCACTGAACATGCTGGTTATGTTCATGTGGTTCCCTTTCTCCGTATTTTTGTCTATTTCACGCATAGCAATCGCACTCACCATGCCGTATGGTGCTACGATCGCTATCTTATCGTTCACCGGGGTGCAACTCAACCTCACAAACAACAGCTCGACTACAAACCGGACATCTCCCGATCATAAACAACATAAAGGGTGTTTATATGTATGTAACCACCGAACATTACTCGATCCATTATATCTCTCATTCGGGCTCAAGAAACCATTCGCCGCAGTCACATACAGTCTCAGCAGAATGTCAGAAATCTTATCACCAATCAAAACCGTACGACTAACAAGAGATCGCGTAAAAGATGCACAAACCATGGACAAGATGTTAAAGCTAGGCGATCTCGTGGTTTGCCCCGAAGGGACAACATGTAGGGAACCATATTTGTTGCGGTTTAGCCCATTGTTCGCGGAACTTAGCGATCATATCATCCCCGTAGCATTAGATACTCATGTTAGCATGTTTCACGGGACAACAGCCGGTGGCCTAAAATGTTTGGACCCATTCTTGTTTATGATGAACCCACACTCGGTTTACTGGGTCCGGTTCCTGGACCAAGTTCACGGCATATCATCGTTACAAACGGGTGATGTGGCGAGCAACACGCGGTTTGATGTCGCGAATTACGTGCAAAGCGAGATCGGGAAGACGCTAGAGTTCGAGTGCACGAGTCTTACTAGGAAAGACAAGTACCTAGTATTGGCTGGTAACGAAGGGTTTGTTAACAAACGATGATCGATACATTTTGAGCCTATGTTTTGAAAATGTTTGATGGATTATTGAGACATGAGTTTCAATTGTTCGGATTCTATTTAAGATGATTATTTGAGGCACTTTGTAACATATGTATTCTTGTAATGTATACTAGCTACCATTTTATTTATTATTCTTTATGTTACATATATAGAGTTGATTTACATCATTTCAGTTTTTAAAGGTTTCAGAAGTAATATTGTTTTTTTTTTTTATCAATATAGAACTATCATAGATAAAGGTAGAACCAACTAAATAGGTATGAATTTATACAAGATATATATTTGGATATGAATGATTGAATTCTTATTAAAAGTTGGTTGTTCTTAAAAAGTGTTTATGATATGTTTTTTCCTCCTTAAAAAAATAAATATCTTTGTTTGAACAAGCAATCAAGTTTTCAAAAACTTTAATTTTTATTTTGGATTTTAATTTAGTTCTTTCTAATAATACGTAGAAATTAATTTTGAAAGATTCTAAATACACAATTTTGTTTTGTGTATTTCGATATAAATATTATTAAAAACTGACTTTTATTCAAATAGTATATTTTATTCTCATAACTAAATTATATATCACTGAAAATCTAGGAAATAAAATAAAACAATAACTTGAATTCATTGGTACAAACACTCCATAATCAACACCGATTGGTAATAAGAAAGAAAGAACAAGAAATTATCGACACTTTTGTAAACAAATCTAAAGTTAAAGAAAATTTATGATACATTAATCCGTAATTATCACCGAGTGGTCCTCGTAAACTAAGGTTATGATTGACTATTCGAAATAAAGGCTGGATCGGTGTAACGGTTTCTTTCATGATTTAAGGTTATCCGGCTAATTAATCATCCAATGGTCATTAATTATTTTTATATCAATATATCTTACTTTTGATTAATTTATAAGAAAAAGATATATATAAATTGAAAGATGAATAGGATACATAGTAATGATAGAAAAGGCAAAATTGAATTGAAAATTAAATAGAGCGTCCCCGCGGGGTTATGTATCTTGTTCTCCAGCTTATACTAGGGTCCTATTGATAATTTAATGTCAACAATCAAACATGTATTGTCTCCTTATTTTTTAAATACACACATACACATACACATACACATACACATACACATACACATACACATACACATACACATACACATACACATACACATACACATACACATACACATACACATACATATACATCATACACATATACATATACATGTACATGTACATGTACAAGGGACGGTTACTATACAATGTGTTTTATTCGTGCAAACCGTATGGAGTTTTGGAATGGAATTATCACACAAAAACAAGTAACAATCACGCAAGAACAAGTAATAATTACGCAAAACGAATTACACTCCCGTGGTATCACACAGAGATAGAAGTATCACGCAAGAATACCTTCTTGGGTAATTATTCTACCTTTGCGTGATAATTCCATCTCCGCGTGATTAATTTTTACACTTTCGTTATAATTCCACCTACAATGTTCATTCTTGAGTGATAACTTCATACGCTTCGCATAAAAAACACTTATACCGTAGCCTTTCTCTACATATACATATATACATATGTATGTATAATACATGGTTAGTGTATAAAAGTGTTTCTTTAAAAACGTAGAAAGATATGGGAAACAAGACATAGAGGCGCATGAGTTTTATGCGCGAGAGTTGTTTTGAATCAATTTATGTACACGGGTGTCTGAGACACACATCTGCACTATGCCAATTAGGGTAAATGCACCAGTAATACATAATCAAATCTCATTATAGACCTGGGTGCATGTATGTCGTGTATAAATATGTTAGTTACATATTTACAATGTATAATGGGATAAACAAACCATGTAAATGGGCTAAACATTTGTTGCATAATGGAGTACACATTAAATAAACGTCGTTCTTTGAAAGTATATGCTAAACTCTTAATAAAAAGACCATATTTTTTGGATGGGGTTATTCTACAAAAAGAAGAAAAACTAAAAATGGTAAGAAGGATTATTATTCATTAGATCTTAGATCCAAATGCTAAGAAAATCCGGTGATATAATTATAAATAATTAAAACTTTAAATGATAGACCAATGGTATTTTAGTCTTAACCACATTTTCGAGTTTCACCCTTTTTTTAAACGCTCATAACTTTTACATACAACATTATTTTTTTAAAAAAAATTACACCATAAAGACAAGCGTTTTTCAAATTTTAAAACGTCTATAGTTTTGATACATAAAAAAAGAAATATTTTTTTACGTTATTCCAGTTCATTGTGTAATATTCATCAGCTAATTGTGTAATATAAGGTCATTGTGTAATATTAGGTCATTGTGATATTTATCAGATTATTTTGGCTAATATTAACCATTTTGTTATGCATTGTCTTTTTAAAATAATGATTTTCAAATTATATAATGCTGAAAATATAATTTTTTACTTTTTTCAATTCATTGTATAATCCTGATCAAGTAATTATGTAATTATTATCAAGCAGCTCATTATGTCTATTGCTAATCATTGAATCTAGTGCTAGTCATTATGTTACTCATTGTGTATAATGTTGATCATTGTGTTATGCATTGTGTTTCTTTAATATGGTTATTTTCAAATAACACAATAATCAAAAATGTATTTTTTTACGTTTTTTCCAGTTCATTGTGTAATACTGATCATGTCATTATGTAATTCTCGTCAAGCAGCTCATTGTGTCTGTTGCTAATTATCGAGTCTAGGGTTGGTCATTGTGTTACCCACTGTGTCTAATGTTAATTATTGTGTTATGCATTATGTTTTTTAAAATGATGTTTTTCAAATAACATAATATTGAAAATGTAACTTTTTTACGTTTTTTAATTCATTATGTAATACTGATCATGTCATTGTGTAATCCTCATCAAGCAGCTCATTGAGTATTTTGCTAATCATCGAGTCTAATGCTAGTTATTGTGTTACACATTGTGTCTAATGTTGAACATTGTGTTATGCATTGTGTTTTTTAAAATAAAGATTTTCGAATAACATAATATGATTCATTATGTATTTCTCATCAGGTAACTGTGTAATCTTCATCAATTCTAAAGATTACACACTTACCTGATGAAATTACACAATGAATTAAAAACGTAAAAAAAACTTTGTTTTTATATATCAACACTATAGGCGTTTTAAAAATTAAAAAATTCTCGTTTTTATGGTGTAATTTTTTTAAAAAAATAATGTAGTATGTAAAAGTTATGAATGTTTGAAAAAAAGGATGGAACTTGAGAAGGAGAAATATTATCAATTTTGCCTCCAACCTAATTTTGATCAAAAGAACACGTGTCAAAATTTTAATGTTTCTTATACTTTTTAGTTTTAGTAGACTTTGTATTTGAAAATTTCTTATATTTTTTATAATATAAAAATTAAAAAAACAAAATATATACAAATTATCTTGGTTTAAAAGTTTTAAAAAAAGTTTAGCAAATAACGATTTTCTTTTTAACTTTGTAATTTTTAATTGGTTAAGAAATAGTAACATATATGTTGAACATAAATATGAGAATGAAGAACATTATGTCTACCGAAAATTGGTTACGTATACGTATCCATGTGTGACATATATGTAAAGCTATGTTATGGTTTTCATTTGATCGCTACCCTTATTTACACACACACACACACACACACACACACATATATATATATATATATATATGATGGTGATAAAAAATCTATAAATTATATAACTGGTTTTATTGATTTTCTTTAGTTTAACTATGTGATTTTCTTATGAATCTTTACTATATCTAAAATACGTATAGTAGTATATAAGATGAAGATAACATGCAAAAGTTTAAAAGATATTTTAAGTCACCAAACACTTCAGTCCACTATATATAGCTGTATAAATTTATATCTCTAAACCGTGAATAAGTGCTATACTTAATTATTGAAGCGAGATAAGGTCTAATTTTAAAAGATAACGTTTAAGTGTTAAATTTCTATAATTGAGTTATTGATTGTCCACGCATAATTTCATTTGTTACGTGTTATGTCAAAGCACAAAAAAAAAAATATCACTTGTACTTATACATGCATAACTGTATAATTAGTGGCAAAGCTACTTATTAATGTTATCTTTTAAAAATGTTTGATGAATCAATATTATTATAGGAGTTTAAATACGTAAATAATACACACATATTATATAATATGTAAGAAACCTTATATAAGTAACCTTAAGTAGGTCATGATGTTTTTCCATTAAAAACCAGACTAGATTGCGCGATTGGATCATGAACCGACCACCTTGTTGATTTAATATCATCCTATGGGCAGCCAATGTTTAAAGCGTCTGGTTTCTATGTTTGAATAGTGATTTCGACACCAATCTAATAAGTAAACCTTAAAAACAGTCTGACTCTATAACCAATTGACCACTAAAATCGTTAAATAACAAGCTCCGCATCGAGTGTGGATCTTATCCCGATTTTCATGGAGTCATAACTACTCTAGTATGCTTGATACAATAAATGTAGACACGCAGAATGCAGAAAGACTACAATACCACTCGTTAAGTTATTATTATTGCCACAAAAACAATAACTTCTTGCACCTACTACACAACATTTATTTGCATGATCATATTTTATAATATACACAAGCTCTTTAAAAATTAAATAAATACCAGTCTGGATTTAACTTATTTTTTAAGCATCGTCGCAATTTCCCAACCAATATATGGATGTGTCATTTTCGTATATTTAAACTTATCGTAGATCAAAGGTAATACAATAGGGGCCCTCGGAATTTATTTATATTTATAGACTCAAGTAAATTCTCATGTTCATTTTTCACTTATATATATAAAATATACATTAAAAAGAAAAAAAATAGTGTGAATTTAGAGAACAAACAAATGAAGGAGAGAGTTGTAATATAATGAGGATACAAACCGATCTTGCTTGAGCCCGAGATTAACGCATTTAGAGCTCCGTTACAAAGCTCGAGGTTAGGTGTTGAATAATTTTTCATGCTTGGATATAGCTCGTCGGAAATATTCAAACTCTAGCTCAACTTGTTTTTTAACTTATTTAATTATATAAGTGTTATAACATAACATGTATATATTAATAAGTTATTATTAGTTTATTACCTTCCTAGGGACAATCTTGTTCCATGTAGTAGGTCTTGAACCAACCGAAAGGATACATCGATCAATCATATTCCGAGCACCTTTAACATGGAAATCAACCTCATGATCCAAAACCCAATCCCGTTGATCTTGAGAATTTGATAAAGAGAAAGAATAAAGCATGTCTTTCATGATAGAAAATTATGACTCCGGGGCACCTTCTCTAATCAACCTTTCATTTTCAAGAATCATTTGGATTGCAATAACGATCAATCACACACCATACAATGTTTACCCATTTATAAAGCATAAAGTCTCGGAAACAAGGAACATAAACTACCACTTCTCATTTTTCTTTTTATTTTAGACGGTTGGATAAGATTTTTATTAAAACAAGTAGTAAGACACTAGCAAAAAGTACATACACCAATGCTTAAGGGTCTACAAATGAAGATAAAAAATACACCAATTGATCGGGCCAATCTACCTCTATTTTCCAGGACCTATTCTTGATCCAAATATAGGAGACCGTCTTTATTCCTCCCAGAATATTAGTCATTGATCAGAAATACGACATTTTGGATAGGAGACCGTTTTTATTCCTCCCAAAATATTAGTCATTGATCGAAAATATTGTTATACAATTGAGTACAAGAACGTCAAATTCAACAACAACAAGAACGAAGAAGACGAACTTAAAGAATACAAGAAAAAACTTTATTAAGAAATGATTACAAGTGATTGTGATTTTTGTTTGTGATTATCTCACTGATTACAAAGGATCCCTATTTATACCGCTAATTGACTAACTAACTATAACGGTCAAATAATACACTCAAAATATAATTGAGAATTTACATTTAGGACCCTAGACTAAAACTTCCAAAGCAGGAAGTACCCTTGTGAAAACTTCCAAAGCCAAACTCTAACACTTCCAATACTCACCAAAACTTCCGAAGCTAAATAACCTTCGAAAGATTTTGATAAGCTTCAGAAGCAATCAGATTAAGCTTCAGAACTCTTCCGAAACAAACATAACCTTCGAAAGATTTAACCCAAGCTTCGGAAGATATATGTTAAGCTTCGGAAGATTTATTATCTTCGGAAGAAATACTTGTTTTGGCTTTTATATCTCACAATCTACACCTTAAAACCAAAACAAGATTTTAACCAACTCCTAATGCATCCAAGCAAAAGTTGAACTTGACACCAGGTAGAGATTTAGTAAACACATCTGCAGGATTCTCCAAAGTAGATACACTCTCTACTTTCACCTTCCCAGCATTCACCACATCCCTTATAAAGCGCAACTTCACATTGATGTGCTTTATCCTCTCATGAAACATGTTATTCTTTGACAACTGGACTGCACCCTGGTTATCACAGTACACCACTGAGTCTGCAACATTGATTCCCAATTCAGAAACAAAACCATGCAGCCACATAGCTTCCTTGACTGCCTCAGTCAAAGCTATATACTCAGCCCCTGTTGTAGACAATGCACTATATGCTGTATCTGGGCTTTCCAACTAACCAAGTTACCCAGCACTTGAAATGCATAACCTGTAATAGATCTACCTCTATCCAGGTCCTTGGCAAAATCTAAATCCATATAACCAACAATCCGTTTACTCCCCACATGTTCATGACACCTATAGTGTTTAGTACCCCTGAGATATCTCAAGATCCATTTCACAGCATCCCAATGAGCTTTACCTGGATTAGACAAGTACCTGCTGACTAAACTCACAGCATAACCAATATATGGCCTTGTACACACCATCAAGTACATCAAGCTCCCAACCATATTGGCATAAGGCACCTTCTTCATATACTCAACCTCAGCATCTGACTTAGGACAATCAGAGCTTGACAGTTTAAAATGAGTACCAATAGGACCAGTTACTGGCTTCCCCTCATTCATTCTATAGTTAAATAGTACCTTTTCTAAGTAAGAGCTTTAAGATAGTTTCAATACCCTGTGTTCCCTATCTCTCTTGATCTCTATGCCTAAAATCTTCTTTACTTCACCTAGATCTTTCATCTCAAACTCAGACATCAACATCCTCTTAGTAGCTTCAACTTCCTCCATGTCTTGACAAGCCACCAACATGTCATCAACATACAGCAACAAATAGACACAACTATCATAGCTGCTCCTTTTAAACCCATTAGTCACCATATGTTCATCAAACCTTTTATACCACTGTCTAGGAGATTGCTTTAGCCCATACAAGGACTTCTTAAGGAGACACACCTTATCTTCCTGCCCCTTAACCTCAAACCCCTCCGGCTGCTTCATATAGATTGTTTCATCTAACTTCCCATGTAAAAATGCAGTTTTCATATCCAACTGATGCAACTCTATATCCATAGAAGCAGTCAATGACAGCATAACCCTGATAGATGAATGTTTCACCACAGGTGAGAATATTTCATTATAATCCACCCTGGCTTCTGTGTAAACCCCTTAGCCACTAATCTAGCCTTGTACCTAGGAGGTTCACCTTCAAAAACCCCATCTTTTAGTTTGAACAATCACTTACATGACACAAGCTTATGACCCTCAGGTTTATCAACCAGCTCCCATGTGCCATTCTTATAAAGAGATTCCATCTCTTCCTCCATGGCCTTACACCATTTTGAGCTTTCATTTATATAATTTGCCTCAGAGTATGACAACAGTTCATAGATACTTTCTTCTTTAGCAGCAACAAAGGCTAATGCTGACAAATCAATCCCCTCTCTATACCTGAGTGGAGGTACCACTTGTCTCCTTTGCCTGTCCTTAGCCAATTGATAATCATCCAAACCATCCCCTTGGCTATCAGAAGTGCCATGATCAACACCTTTATCACTCACACCCTGCTGCTCCACCTAAATCTGAACCCCACTCTGTTCTCCAACTTCTGAACTCCTTTTCCCATCAATGTCCTTATACAAAACATCTTCCTAGAAAACCACATCTCTGCTCACTATCACCCTGGGTCTGCCACCATCTAGCCTCCACAACCTATACCCTTTCACTCCATCAGAGTATCCTAGAAATACATATTTGCAGGCCCTGGGTTCTAGTTTTCCTTGGCTAACATGAGCATAAGCCAATGAACCAAATACTCTTAGATTACCATAGTCATGTTTTCTACCTAACCATGCCTGCATAGGAGGCTTCATGGCTATTGCAGCTGATGGAGACCTATTGACTAGATAGGCTGCAGTGGTCACAGCTTCAGCCTAGAAATGCTTGGGTAAACTAGAACTAGCCAACATACACCTTACCTTTTCAAGTAAGGTCCTGTTCATCCTTTCAGCTAAACCATTTTGCTATGGATTACCAGGCATAGTTCTATGTCTTGCAACACCTTGAGCTTTATAATACTGATTAAACTCATAATTACAAAACTCCAACCCATTATCAATTCTTAGCTTCTTGATTTTTCTTTCAGTTTGGGTTTCCATAAGGACTTTCCATTCCTTGAACTTACTAAAAGCATCACTCTTATTCTTTAAGATGATCACCCAAACCCTTCTTGAAAAATCATCTATCAAAGTCATAAAATATCTAGCACCACCCAAAGAATCAACCTTAGCAGCACCCCATAAATCAGAGTGAATGTAGTCTAATACCCCACTTGTGATATGCCTAGCCCTTGTGAATTTAACCCTCTTATGTTTCCTAAGAATACAAATTTCACAAAAACCAAAATCACTATTCTTCAACTCAGTCACCACCTGTTGCTTCTACAACTCCACTAGTCCTTGCTGACTGATATGACCAAGCCTCTGGTGCCACAACATGGCCTTAGAACTACTATCACTTAAGGCAGTTGCCATATGGGACTCTACTCCACCAGCACTATCTAGTACATAGATATTATTATCCCTTCTATTACCAGACAGCACCACCATTGATCCCTTAATCACTTTAGCCTTACCATCCCTAAGACTAACATGGTAACCAGATCTCTCCAACAACCCTAAAGACAACAAACTTCTTTTAAGATTAGGGATATACCTTACATCATGAAGATCTACTTCCATTCCATTCTTAGAGTCATTGTACCATGACCCATAATCTTACAAGGTCTATCATCCCCTAACCTTACAAAACCAAGAACTTCAAACTTCAAATCTTTGAAGAACTCCTTCACAGGTGTCATATGGTATGAACAACCTGAAGCCATCACCCACTCATCCTCATTACCGCTTGTGACATCCGGTAATTTTCCGTTACCAAACTCCGTTAGTTCCGTTAAGTCTTGCATACACGTGTCGGGAGCACACACTAGTTGTCGTTGAACGTTGGTGACTTAATAATAATTAATAATGTGAAACAAATAATTTATATGTTGATTATTAAGTTGTGCTTATGGGTTTACGTGATTTAAATATTATTTGTGAATTTTATCACGTAATGTGGAAACGTGTGTGTTTAATCCGTATGTTTTGTATCTAGTGAAGATAATGCATATGATTATTATTGTTAGTTTATATGCTTATTATTCTAGTTAAAAACGCTTTAAAAGAGTATTTAAAAGTCTAATTTTTATAAAATACAAAATGCAAGGGTTTAAAGGGTAATTATGCAAAATTAAAATTGATTAAAACACAAAACTCTAACCCTAATAGCCCCATCGGCCGCGACCTGCACTCCCTCTCCCTCTCCTCTTCGAATTCAGCCCAAGAACAAGCAATCACCCTCGGATTTGATCGATTTCAAGTGATAGAACACGTTAGAACCTTCAATTGCAAACTATTACACATTTAAAGGTTAGATTTTTACATGTTTTTGATGATTCTTCATGTTGGCCGAAAGTTCCATTCGAAATCTACAATTGATGGTCGATTGATGCTTAGTTTTTGATGTTAATGTGTTTACTAGATAGATTACATGTTATTTAACGTCAAGTATGCATAAAGATTGGATTTTTGGTTGTTCTTTCGAGTGATGAACCCTTAGCCGAAAGTTTGATGCAATTTTGATCAAATTGGATGTTGAATGTTGGTTGTTTGATGTTGTAATGATGCTAGTTAGGTTGTGTGCTTATTCGTTAACGTCGATTTTGCAAGAAAGCTTCGATTTTGATTCATGGTTCATAGGTTACTAAGAATAGTAACTTTATTTTGCATGAATTGATGATTTGATGATGTATGAATGTTATGGATGTGTTTGTGATGATGATTAGATGCTAGGTTGATGATATGAACAATTTAAAATCAAGAAGATGTCTTATAGTTCATACATTGCTAAAAATAGTAACTTTTGGTGTTGAATGTTGATGAATCATGATGATTAGGTGTTGTTGATCATGTTTAGATGTTGTCATGGACTTGAATTGGTATGTAAATGATGAATCCATGAATGTCTTGGGTGTTTGATGAAATTGGGATGTACTTTTCCAAAAGGGAAACTTTATTTGTGCAAATCCTTGAATTGGACGATTTAAGCATGTTTGGGATATTAGGACCATGTTAGTATGTTCATGGATGATTTCTAAGGTAGTAGAATGTATTGTTTGGGTTGTATGAATGTTTAGTTGGTTAGTTATCTGATTTGGCCTGTTTGTAGGAATTCATGGTAATGGGTCATATGGGTATGTTAGGACTATTATTGGTTTGTGGTTGATCATGGTTGAACATTTTGGATGATATGATTTCTGTTAAATGGTATGTTGATGATCATTATACACGCGTGCGAATCTGAGGCCCCTACTTAGTAGGATTGGCAGGGTTTAGGGTGTGAAGTCGTGAGTGGCTTCACATGGCATGCTGTGCATGATTTGATTCTATGTATGATGCATTGGTTGTGTTGTAACTATGTTGAGCATGATAATTGTTTGAGATTCGCATGATTTGTATGATATCTGGCTGTATGATGATCTAGTTGGTACATGTGATTAATGAAGTGTTATATGTAATCAGTTTGTATGTTAATCATGTGTGATGTACTGTTATGCTTGTTTGAATAAAATTTCACCTATAATGTCACCAACGGGTCAAACGGGTCAACTGGGTCAAATGTGTCTTGTCTTTCTTAAACCTTGAGTTCCTTGGTTTGTAGAGCACTTAGGGTTTCATATTGATTATGTGTACACGTACTTATGTACTCATGTGTTCTAGGTGACCTTTGAAGGTTGTCGTTCCCCTCTTTCTTTCAAGTTAAGCTCTAAGTTAATTCTTGCACGTATCAGGTGAGTTCATGCCCCACTCTTTTACATACTCTCTTTTGGGGGAGATAGCATACTGGTTTTTACAAACGCTTTATCATGATAAGTTGTGTATGGTATAATATAGTGTTGATTACTATGAAAGTCCTCACACTTTCGAATTATTAATAATGATGGTTAGCGGGAAATCTTGGGTAGTACTACTGGGTCTGACGAGCCCCACCTGTGCGACTCGAGGTCAAACGGGTGCAATATTGTCCTAACGAACATTTGTCACGACCTGGTAAGTCGTGGCAGGAGGCAACAAACGTAACACAGTCAGCTTCAATCGTGAAATCACTATGATTATTACTATTTGTTTATAGACTAGCTATCTATTACAATACACAATCTTATATTTTGCAACTATCATTGGTTTATGTTTAAACGCAAACTCTTGAACTCACCAACCGTTGTGTTGACTCTTTTAGTATGCTATTCTCAGGTTAAGGTTGCTATTGCCTAGGAGCACGTTACACGGGTCAGCATCATGGTGTTTGGCAGAATGTTATGAAACATTGTTTTGGGTTAAGAATGTTTAAACATCGTGTTTTGGTTTTGCTTAATACTTGGGCGCGTATGTTTGCGCATTTTCAAATCATGTTTCATCGTTTTGGGTTTACTAGTTTATTTAACGCTTCCGCATGTTTTTAAAGTTTGAATTTGGTTGGTTTTATTTTAAAAGTGGCATATAGTGTCGTTCTGAGTAACTATTGACTGTGATCCTGGTTTGTTCACACGCCTCGCGGTAAAACTCCGCTCGTGGATTTTGAGGGTGTGACAGATTGGTATCAGAGCCATTGGTTATAGGGAACTAGGTTGCATCCACACACTAGACTATAACCACACAGTTGTTAGTTACTTATCGCTTACTCTCCTTACTGTATACTCATTGGCATACGCAACACGTACTTCGCAGCATGGCATCGTCGTCCAGAAATTTGGGCAAGAGACCTGCACGATCTGAGTCACCTCCTACGTCTCCCATACCTGATAGGGGATTTAACTGGCCCCGACATCCTTATCCTCCTGGCGAGATAGACTGGGATCAGCCTTTCATACCTCCTGAGCTCGATCCTCCATGGAACTGGGATTTCTACCCCACCTACATAAATCGTATGGCTTATAGAGAGCGCGTACCACCAGTAGCTCCTACACGACCTAGGACTAGGTCATCGACCGCCTTTGCGTTGCCTACTCTTCCTACCTTGAGCATCCCTCTCGAGCAGGCGTTTGCAGCTTTGGTAGCCACTCTAGACACGGAGCGACAGCGGATTAGAGGACTCACTGATGAGAACTCTGCATTACGATCTGAGATGCGTCAGTTGCGTTTCCAGGTAGAGACGCTTCAGGAGCGACTCTCGATGGCCATTGGTGGACATCATACTCTGGCAGGCAACGTTGTAGCACTTAGTGGGGGCATGGATGCACAAGATCACCATAACATAGTGATCGATGATAGGTTTGCTGATCTAGAGGCACAGCTAGCAGCACTTCAGGTTGTTGAAGCCCTTGCACCTTTAGTGAACTGATGAAGAAGCCTCAACAATCACAAGAAACTCCGAAAGGTTGTTTTGAGTGCGGAAAAGAAGGCCATTACAGACGTAACTATCCCCAACTTAAGAGGAATGGTAATGGTAACAACAACAATGGAAACAACAGCAACAATAACAATGGCAACAACAATAACAACAGCAATGGTAATGGCAACAACAATGGTAGAAACAATAATGGAGCCAAAGGAAGAGCCTTCATCATTGGCTCAGGTGAGGCTCTAAACGACCCTACAACTGTAACTGGTAAATTTTCGGTTATTGGTCGTTTTGCTACCGTATTATTCGATACCGGAGCCGATAGAAGTTTCGTGTCCACTAGGTTCTGTAGTCTTTTAAGTGATATTCCCTCAGCCTTAGAATCTAAATACACCGTGGAGTTAGCTAACGGCACACAGATTCACGTAACGCATATTCTTAGAGACTGCAAGATAGAGCTTGCTGGTCATACATTCACCATAGATCTCATGCCTGTTACGTTAGGAAGCTTTAATGTGGTAGTAGGCATGGAGTGGCTTTTCGATAAACAAGCGGAAGTCATATGCCACGAGAAGATCATACGGATTCCCATTGGTGAAGAAGTCCTTACGGTCAGAGGTGATAGGAGTGGTGCGGTGATAGGTATCATCTCATTCATGAAGTCACAGAAGTTTTTACGAAAGGGTCGACTGGCCATATTGGCACTCGTAACAGATAAACAGACTGAGGAAAAGAAGATAGCGGATATCCCCGTAGTTCGTGAGTTTCCCGAGGTGTTTCCGGAAGACCTGCCTGGATTACCGCCTTATCGTCAAGTTGAATTCCAAATTGAGTTGACTCCAGGAGCCGCTCCAATTGCGAGAGCACCGTACCGGTTAGCTCCGAACGATCTGCAGGAATTATCCGCCCAACTACAAGAGTTGTTGGATAAAGGGTTTATCCGACCGAGTTCGTCGCCCTGGGGAGCGCCAGTTCTATTTGTGAAGAAGAAGGATGGTACATTTCAAATGTGCATTGACTATAGGGAACTGAACAAGGTTACTATCAAGAATAGATATCCCTTACCTCGTATCGATGATTTGTTTGATCAACTGCAAGGATCAAGCTATTACTCTAAGATGGATCTGAGGTCTGGGTATCATCAGCTGAGAGTTCGAGAAGAGGACATCTCGGAAACTGCCTTCCGTACACGATATGGTCACTATGAATTTTTAGTCATGCCATTTGGGTTGACGAATGCACCAGCAGTATTCATGGACCTCATGAATCGCGTGTGCAAACCCTATCTTGATCAGTTTGTTATCGTCTTTATTGATGACATACTGATATACTCAAGGACCGAGGAAGAACATGAGAAGCACTTACGTTTAATCTTGGAATTACTTAGAAAGGAACAATTGTATGCAAAGTTTTCTAAGTGTGATTTCTGGATACGTGAGGTACAATTCTTGGGTCATATTGTCAACGAGAAGGGAATACATGTTGATCCTGCTAAGATTGAAGCGATAAAGAATTGGTCTGTTCCTAAGACACCGAGTGAGATACGACAATTCCTTGGATTAGCGGGATATTATCGACGGTTCATCGAAGGATTCTCTAAGATTGCATAACCTCTCACAGCCTTGACTCATAAGGGAACAACATACAAATGGGGTGAGAATCAGGAATCTGCTTTTCAGTTGCTGAAACGGAAACTGTGTAGCGCACCAATATTAGCGTTACCAGATGGTAGTGATGACTTCGTAGTCTACTGCGATGCGTCTATTCAAGGACTTGGATGCGTCTTGATGCAGCTGGATAAGGTGATAGCTTACGCCTCTAGACAATTAAAGATTCATGAGAAGAACTATACCACCCATGACTTGGAACTGGGTGCAGTAGTTTTTGCCTTGAAGATCTGGAGACATTACTTGTACGGTACCAAATGCACCATCTACACCGATCACAAGAGTCTTCAGCATATATTTGAGTAAAAGGAGTTGAATATGAGGCAAAGGCGCTGGGTAGAATTGCTGAATGACTATGACTGTGCTATTAAGTACCACCCGGGGAAAGCAAATGTAGTTGCTGACGCGCTGAGTAGGAAAGAAACTGCTAAGCCTCGACGTGTGCGAGCTTTGCAACTTACTATCAGCACACAGTTACCTGAACAAATCCGAGAGGCTCAGACAGAAGCCTTAAAAGCAGAAAACATTGGGTCTGAATCGTTAAGGGGAATGGAAAAACAATTGGAAGTAAAAGCGGATGGAATTCGTTACTTCATAAACAGACTTTGGGTACCCCTACATGGAAATCTGAGAGATTTGGTCATGAGTGAGGCACACAAGTCTAAGTACTCTATACATCCTGGATCTGACAAGATGTATCACGATCTGAAGGCTCACTATTGGTGGCCTAATATGAAAGCGGATGTAGCTACTTATGTGAGCAAGTGTCGGACCTGCTCAAAGGTAAAAGTGGAATACCAAAAGCCATCTGGACTACTACAACAACCCGAGATCCCTATGTGGAAGTGGGATCAAATATCAATGGATTTTATTACTAAGTTACCTCGTACTTCTGCTGGTTGCGACACAATATGGGTTATCGTGGATTGATTGACAAAATCTACTCATTTCCTAGCAATAAAGGAAACGGATAAGATGGAGAAGTTAACCCGATTTTATCTGAAGGAGATCGTTTCGAGGCATGGAGTACCAATCTCAATCATTTCTGATCGCGATTCTCGTTTCACATCACACTTCTGGCAATCACTGCAGAAATCTTTAGGTACGCGATTGGATATGAATACTGCTTATCATCCACAGACTGATGGTCAAAGCGAGCATACTATACAGACTTTGGAGGACATGTTACGTGCTTGTGTGATTGACTTCGGGAATAACTGGGAAGTTCACCTACCATTGGTTGAATTTTCTTACAACAACAGTTATCACACTAGCATAAAGGCAGCACCTTTTGAAGCTTTGTATGGGAGAAAGTGTAGATCACCAGTTTGCTGGGCTGAAATTGGTGATAGTCAATTAACGGGTCCCGAGTTAGTACACGAGACAACTGAGAAGATTGTCCAGATAAGAAACCGCATGGCCGCAGCGCGAGACAGACAGTAAAGCTATGCTGACAAGCGACGGAAACCTTTAGAATTTCAAGTTGGTGACAAAGTCTTATTGAAAGTCTCACCATGGAAAGGCGTAGTTCGGTTTGGTAAGCGAGGAAAGCTAAATCCGAGATACGTTGGACCATTTGAGATAGTGGAAAGAATTGGTCCAGTGGCTTATCGATTAGCCTTACCTGATTCATTGAGTGGAATCCATGATGTATTCCATGTTTCAAATCTAAAGAAATGTTTAACGGATGAAACGATGGTCGTACCACTGGAAGAAGTTCAAGTAGACGAACAGTTACGCTTCATTGAGGAACCTGTCGAAGTGATGGATCGTGAGGTGAAGACACTTAAGCAAAGCAAGATACCCATTGTCAAAGTTCGATGGAACTCGAGACGTGGACCAGAATTCACGTGGGAACGTGAAGACCAAATGAAGCTTAAGTACCCTCAGCTATTCGAAAGGACGATGCCAGCCGGCGAAGGTACTGATTAAATTTCGGGACGAAATTTCTTTCAACATGGGGATGATATGACAACTCATCCAAAACTCACACGATTTCGATTTCCTTGTGCCAATGCAGTAGACCAGTGATGGATCACTCACCATGTAACACAATTTTCGGAACGAAAATTCTTTCAACATGGGGATAATGTGACATCCGGTAATTTTCCGTTACCAAACTCCGTTAGTTCCATTAAGTCTTGCATACACGTGTCGGGAGCACACACTAGTTGTCGTTGAACGTTGGTGACTTAATAATAATTAATAATGTGAAACAAATAATTTCTATGTTGATTATTAAGTTGTGCTTATGGGTTTATGTGATTTAAATATTATTTGTGAATTTTATCACGTAATATGGAAACGTGTGTCTTTAATCCGTATGTTTTGTATCTAGTGAAGATAATGCATATGATTATTATTGTTAGTTTATATGCTTATTATTCTAGTTAAAAACGCTTTAAAAGAGTATTTAAAAGTCTAATTTTTATAAAATACAAAATGCAAGGGTTTAAAGGGTAATTATGCAAAATTAAAATTGATTAAAACACAAAACTCTAACCCTAATAGCCCCATCGGCCGCGACCTGCACTCCCTCTCCCTCTCCTCTTCGAATTCAGCCCAAGAACAAGCAATCACCCTCGGATTTGATCGATTTCAAGTGATAGAACACGTTAGAACCTTCAATTGCAAACTATTACACATTTAAAGGTTAGATTTTTACATGTTTTTGATGATTCTTCATGTTGGCCGAAAGTTCCATTCGAAATCTGCAATTGATGGTCGATTGATGCTTAGTTTTTGATGTTAATGTGTTTACTAGATAGATTACATGTTATTTAACGTCAAGTATGCATAAAGATTGGATTTTTGGTTGTTCTTTCGAGTGATGAACCCTTAGCCGAAAGTTTGATGCAATTTTGATCAAATTGGATGTTGAATGTTGGTTGTTTGATGTTGTAATGATGCTAGTTAGGTTGTGTGCATATTTGTTAACGTCGATTTTGCAAGAAAGCTTCGATTTTGATTCATGGTTCATAGGTTACTAAGAATAGTAACTTTATTTTGCATGAATTGATGATTTGATGATGTATGAATGTTATGGATGTGTTTGTGATGATGATTAGATGCTAGGTTGATGATATGAACAATTTAAAATCAAGAAGATGTCTTATAGTTCATACATTGCTAAAAATAGTAACTTTTGGTGTTGAATGTTGATGAATCATGATGATTAGGTGTTGTTGATCATGTTTAGATGTTGTCATGGACTTGAATTGGTATGTAAATGATGAATCCATGAATGTCTTGGGTGTTTGATGAAATTGGGATGTACTTTTCCAAAAGGAAAACTTTATTTGTGCAAATCCTTGAATTGGACGATTTAAGCATGTTTGGGATATTAGGACCATGTTAGTATGTTCATGGATGATTTCTAAGGTAGTAGAATGTATTGTTTGGGTTGTATGAATGTTTAGTTGGTTAGTTATCTGATTTGGCCTGTTTGTAGGAATTCATGGTAATGGGTCATATGGGTATGTTAGGACTATTGTTGGTTTGTGGTTGATCATGGTTGAACATTTTGGATGATATGATTTCTATTAAATGGTATGTTGATGATCATCATACACGCGTGCGAATCTGAGGCCCCTACTTAGTAGGATTGGCAGGGTTTAGGGTGTGAAGTCGTGAGTGGCTTCACATGGCATGCTGTGCATGATTTGATTCTATGTATGATGCATTGGTTGTGTTGTAACTATGTTGAGCATGATAATTGTTTGAGATTCGCATGACTTGTATGATATCTGGCTGTATGATGATCTAGTTGGTACATGTGATTAATGAAGTGTTATATGTAATCAGTTTGTATGTTAATCATGTGTGATGTACTGTTATGCTTGTTTGAATAAAATTTCACCTATAATGTCACCAACGGGTCAAACAGGTCAAATGTGTCTTGTCTTTCTTAAACCTTGAGTTCCTTGGTTTGTAGAGCACTTAGGGTTTCATATTGATTCTGTGTACACGTACTTATGTACTCATGTGTTCTAGGTGACCTTTGAAGGTTGTCGTTCCCCTCTTTCTTTCAAGTTAAGCTCTAAGTTAATTCTTGCACGTATCAGGTGAGTTCATGCCCCACTCTTTTACATACTCTCTTTTGGGGGAGATAGCATACTGGTTTTTACAAACGCTTTATCATGATAAGTTGTGTATGGTATAATATAGTGTTGATTACTATGAAAGTCCTCACACTTTCGAATTATTAATAATGATGGTTAGCGAGAAATCTTGGGTAGTACTACTGGGTCTGACGAGCCCCACCTGTGCGACTCGAGGTCAAACGGGTGCAATATTGTCCTAACGAACATTTGTCACGACCTGGTAAGTCGTGGCAGGAGGCAACAAACGTAACACAGTCAGCTTCAATCGTGAAATCACTATGATTATTACTATTTGTTTATAGACTAGCTATCTATTACAATACACAATCTTATATTTTGCAACTATCATTGGTTTATGTTTAAACGCAAACTCTTGAACTCACCAACCGTTGTGTTGACTCTTTTAGTATGCTATTCTCAGGTTAAGGTTGCTATTGCCTAGGAGCACGTTACACGGGTCAGCATCATGGTGTTTGGCAGCATGTTATGAAACATTGTTTTGGGTTAAGAATGTTTAAACATCGTGTTTTGGTTTTGCTTAATACTTGGGCGCGTATGTTTGCGCATTTTCAAATCATGTTTCATCGTTTTGGGTTTACTAGTTTATTTAACGCTTCCGCATGTTTTTAAAGTTTGAACTTTGGTTGGTTTTATTTTAAAAGTGGCATATAGTGTCGTTCTGAGTAACTATTGACTGTGATCCTGGTTTGTTCACACGCCTCGCGGTAAAACTCCGCTCGTGGATTTTGAGGGTGTGACACCGCTGCTTGTGACAGCCAACACATCTGCACTCTCATATCCATTAGATACACCATCTCGTGCATTGTGACTAGAATGAGATTTTGACCCACTTGATTCACCCTTCTTTCTTTTCTAGTCATGACAATCCTTTTTGAAGTGTTTCTCTGACCCACACACAAAACACCTCCTCTTGGCCTTGGATCTTGACTTTGAGACACTTCTCGGCTTGAAGCTTCTTTGTTCAGATCTTCCCCTGACCACCAAGCCCTCTCCACCATCTTCTTTATAATCAGTTCTCTTCTTTAATTCCTTTGAATTGAGAGCTGGCAACACTTCCTTCATGATAAGAGTATCCCTACCATACATCAAAGTATCCACAAAGTGCTCATAAGATGATGGGAGAGAGGTCAAGAATATGATCGCTTGATCTTCATCATCCAATTCAAATTCAATGTTTTCAAGATCTAACACCAACTTGTTGAATTCGTCAGTATGATCTTCAATTGACTTCCCATGCGCCATTTGGAAAGTGTACAAACGCTTCTTGAGATACAACTTATTCGCAAGAGACTTCGTCATGTACAGACTTTCCAATTTTGACCAGACCCCTGCTGCCATCGTCTCCTTCGATACTTCTCTCAGTACCCGATCACCCAAGTTCAAGATGATTGAACTGTGTGCTTGTTCAAGCATCTCCTTCTTCTCCTTGTCAGACATCGTGTTCGGCAACTTAGATTCTCCAGCCAAGGCATCCACCACTCGTTGATGAACGAGCAATGCCTTCATCTTCAGTCGCCATAACCCAAAGTCGTTTTTTCCCGTCGAATTTCTCAATCTCAAACTTTGTTGACACCATCGTTACCGTCGAATGATCTTTGATTGAATCTTGATCTCAATTAAGCCTCTAACTAGGCTCTGATATCAATTGTTATATAAATGAGTACAAGAATGCCAAATTCAACAACAAGAACGAAGAAGAAGAACTTAAAGAATACAAGAAATAACTTTATTCAGAAATGATTACAAGTGATTGTGATTTTTGTTTGTGATTATCTCACTAATTACAAAGGATCCCTATTTATACCGCTAATTGACTAACTAACTATAACGGTCAAATAATACACTCAACATATAAATGAGAATTTACATTTAGGACCCTAGACTAAAACTTCCGAAGCAGGAAGTATCCTTGTGAAAACTTCCGAAACCGAACTCTAACACTTCCAATACTCACCAAAACTTCCGAAGCCAAATAACCTTCAAAAGATTTTGATAAGCTTCAGAAGAAATCAGATTAAGCTTCAGAACTCTTCCGAAGCAAACATAACCTTCGGAAGATTTAACCCAATCTTCAAAAGATATATGTTAAGCTTCGAAAGATTTATTACTTTCGGAAGAAACATTTGTTTTGACTTTTATATCTCACAACGACCACTTCCCATATAACAATCTTTTCTAAAACGAGGATGATGTCTTATTATTCCCCCTCTTTTGTGACATAGAGATATTGACACTCGCACCTAAATAGATTTAATCACTTCAACCTACAAACATTCTTGATTTTTGACATGTCTCCACCTCTATTTCTTAAGCGAGCCAATCCCCGATTCACATTTATCTATAGCAGCGATGATAATATTCTGTCACCTCAAAATAATTGAGATCTTAAAACATCTTCAAAATCTTCTTACTTGTGTTAGCGAAAAAGATAACATAACATATACCAAGGGAGCACAAAACTAGGGGTGAGCATAAAACCGAAATAACCGAACCGTAACCGCATCAACCATAATAACCGAACCAAGATAGAAACCGGCGGTTTGGTTTTAAGTTTTTTTAGAAACCGAATTTTCGGTTTCGGTTTCTGTTTTGGCCGAATTTAAATCCAAAAAAAGTGAACCGAACCGTATTGCAACCGAACCGAACCGAAACCGTAACCAAACCGACCCAAACCCATAAAAACCGACCCATATTATGTGTATGAATATTTGAAAATTATTATTATATTAGTTATTAATATAATATTATATTTTAGGTTTTATGTTTATAATATATTAGGGGGGGGGGGGGGGGGGGGGAAGCAGGAAATTGAGGAGAATACTAAAAGACATTTTCAAATAACCCTTTTACACAATTAGAATTCATCACTTCATCCTCTATTCCTCACCTGGCACGGATCATAATCCGCTCAGCAACGATCACGTAATCAGACGTGGTTCAATTATCTAACACTGCATCGTTCATCAAAGTAGCTTCTTTATTTTGTTCAGTCATTTTTTTAACGTTGTAGGTTTCACTAAAGTCTCAAAATGCAAGCTTGAAACTTCGTTCTTTTGTAGAGTTTTGTTATTATGTTCAACAGTTCCACATTTGAGTTTTACTCCTATATTGTTGTTGTCTGCTACTCATCTTGCTTTTATTTGTATATGTTTGTAAATGATTATTAAGTATTAACCATCTTAATGAATACAGTATATATATATGGTTGTCGTCTGCTACTCATCTTGATGTTATTTTGTTTGAATGTACTTGTTTTTATGACATCAAACAAGTTAACGATTACTTTTTGTCCAAATTGGTGGATTATCTCGTTTTATTTAAATTTCAAGGTTAACAAAATATTGGTTTTAAAGAATATTAAGATTATAGAATATGTAGATTTTTTTAAAGATTAACAAAATATTGGTTTAAAAACCAAAACCAAAACCGAACCAAAGTGAAATCCGAAACTAGATATCAAACCGAAAAAACCGAAACCAAAACCGAAACCGCAATGAAAAACGAAAATCAGAAACCGAACGGTTTTAAAAAACTAAAAACCGAAATATCGGTTTTTGGTTTTGGTTTTAGGTTAAAACCGAACCAAACCGACCATGCACACCCCTACACAAAACATACGAGATGAGCATCGATCCATCCCAAACTGAAAGCATGCTTGCTAGTTTTATTGAAAATAATAAGCTTGATATAACTTTCATAAATTAAAATTCATTTTTATTATAAATAATGCCCAAAATCCTTTCACCCATTTACAATCTCCTTTTATTAAACTGAAATTCTACTTCCATTATTTAAATATTATTAATTATCAATTTTATATTTAAATATTATTAATTATCAATTTTAGATTGCTTTCATTGTTGTACCATTAGCATTAAAGGTAGTGTATATCTTTGTTTTTGTTTTATTTTTTTTAATTTTTTATTTTAAACCCAATACTTTTTCATCTTTTACAATTTAACATCTATAATTATTCACTTTAAACTTTGTTATCTTATACCGTTCATCTTTTACAAATGTTTCGTTATACATTTCCGTATTAATTTTGAGAGTTAACAGTTTTGAGAGTTAACAGGCCGTAACGTATACGCGTGGTTCAACATTGTTACACTTTTTTTCCATTTAACGGCCATGTCACAACATGTGGGTTCTACATCGACTTAGTTATTCTTTTAAATGTTTTACATTTCAAGTGCATGGTTCAATACGTTTATGTCAACTTTCCATTCATTTTTATAATACGAGTTTTTTCGATGTTGGTAGTTGCTGATGGTGGTGGTGTGACATTGATGCTACTGGCATGGTTTTATATGACTGTCGTAACGCGGGGTGCTTAATACTAATTTTTTACTAATCAACTCTTTACCCCTCCCCTAAACTCTTAATTATTAACACAATTACATGGGTAAAAACCTATAAATCTACTAGGCGACCCATACTAAACCATCATCTGCAAATCTGCATACCAAAGAAACTAAGGTTATTCAAGATGTATTCCTATGATTTTAATTGTGATGTTAAAAACAAACTTAAGTTTAAATTCGATAACCACATTAAAATTTGTCATCGGATGAAAGATTTTCCAAGTTAAAGGATCTATCTAATCTTGTAACGTTGATGGTAAAAACAAAGAAATATTGTGTAGTTGTTAGTTTATCGCTTAGTGAAGTTGTTATTTGTTAACATATACTCAAAGGCATATTCTTCAATGAAGCAAGCAGCTACTAGATATTTTGAATTGGAGTTAATTACACGATTGGTTCCCGTGACTTGTTCATATTGTAATATTAGTTTCAATTTTTAAAAAACTACAGGTTTGATTCCAACTGTTTACCAAACCGTAACACGATTGGTCTTTAATATTAACTTCTGTTAATTTTATCTGATAGTTGAGTGGGAAATGACAAATACTCTCTTAATAATAATAATATTATATAATATAATAAAATATAATATAATAATAACAATAATAATAATAGAATAACATATTAAAAGCCCAACCTACCCATCCCCATCCCCATCGTCTTCTCCACAAAATCACTGAACCATTGCACCGGCAAACCACCGCACCAGCAAATCCCATCACAAAATCACTGCCACCACTCCACGAACTCTAGATCTGGGTCTACAAACCATCGCTGCCACCACCGTTCTTCACTGTCGCCGCTACTGAGGGCACACACCACCGCCATCATCGTCGGCTCTACCTTTCTCCCTAATTTCCATCGCCGCCACCATCATTCTTCGCCGCCATCTCCACTGTCATATCTCTCTCTCTCTCTCTCTCTCTCTCCTGATGCAATGTAGATTTGGTGCGATGGTGATCGATGACGATGGTGGTGTTGGTGGTGGTTGTCGCATTTCATGGTGGCTGGATGAACCGAGCTGGTGGATTTGGGTGGTGATGGCGGCGGTGGTTAGGCAGTGGTGGTAGGGACGGTATGGTGATTGTGGTGGTGGTTAAGGATGGTCACGGTGGCGGCACAATGGTGGCAAGGAGCTGGTGGTGGGTTGACGGTGGTGTTGGGTTAACGATGGTGTTGGGTTGACGGTGGTGGTGTCGATGTGATGTGAGGATGATGATGAGATATGATACATATATATTTTTAATATAATAATAATATAATTATAATAATAATACATAACAGAGGTAAAATGATCATTTTGATAAATCTAACAGCAAAAAATAACGTTCACTTCAGAGACCAATCGTGTTACTGTTTGGTAAATAGTTATATTCAAATCTGTAATTTTTTAAAAATTAAGATTAATATTATAATATGAGCATACCACAAGGACCAATCATATAATTAATTCTTTGAATTAGGTTGATTGAACTTGAAAGTTCATTCATTGAAATTAAATAAGTAAACAATTAAATAGTATATTTGTAATTGTGATGCCATATTTCATGACAATATTTGTAATTTGTTATCGTTTTTCTTTAATATTTTGATTATCAAACTCGTAATCAAACCGACTATCTTATTGGCTCATTGATTGAATTAGTTTCAAAATTAAAATGCTAGCACACTCATATATACTAAAAGAAAAATATAAAACTATTTTATCATACATGGATTTATAATGTTAACAAAATATAAGTATGAAATATACTAAATACAATATTTGATCTAGTAAATAAACGATACATGAGATTTAAGAAGGAAAAAGAACCAAAATTTTGGATATATGGTTCAACCACTCGTTTCGGTTCCCCGATCATCCAGTTCGACCATAACCACTTGTTTCAAATGGAGTTCGTTCAACCTAACCGATACTCTACCCGGCCCCCTCGATCTTACCGCTTCAAATGGGCATTCTAATCCGGTTCTTTAAACACTTATTTTCTTTCCTAGGTTTCAAATCTTATGATTAAATGTTTGCAAAATGAACCCATGACATGTTGTTGTAAATAGTGACCTCGATCAAGCATTTGTAGACGAGTATGTTTGGGGATATATGAAATCCTAAAACGTTACTTAACATAATGTTTAGACCTACTTTGTATAGTGAAAATTAAATCAAGTTAAGTGCTAAAGTTTTGAATATATTTGATTTATTTTGATACGTAAATTTTTTTCCAACAAAAACGAACAATACATATAACTCTGGATATATTAGGTAAGTTCATTAAAAACAAAGACTTCTTATTCCACGATAATGAAATGACTTTTTACTCTTTCAAATACTTGGGGATTTCATATAAAAAAATGTTCTATACTTATAGATTCGGTTCATAATCATGGTTACGATGCACGAGATCTTGTAGCATTTATCAATTGGGCCCTATCGGTTAGCATTACAAGGAAGAAATTAGTTTTAGATACTAATACAATTAGATCCACTCTTCGTATACAAATTTGGGATTTGTGTTACCCAGGTAAATTTGGTCCAGGATCATGATATCTTTTTATATTAGAGAGGAAGGGCTCAAGCCGGAATACACATATGTGAAAAAAGTACTTAATATAAAACATATGAAGACTATTAGTGTTCAGCATAAGCTGTTCTAACAAAAATTGATAAATGAACATGCGCATACATGAAAAAAAATTGTAATTGGTATAGAACAAACAAAGACTATTAGTGTTGAGCATATGCGGTTCTAACCAAAATTGATCGATATCTAACCAGTCAGGTTTTCGGTTTGAAAATTTTGAAATTTTGATCTCAGTTCGGTTTTTCATGGAGGGCATCGGTGTCATGACCCCAAACATGTGTGTATGTATGCACGTATGTATTTGATATTTCATTTGCTATCAGTTTAATTTACAATAAGTTTTTATAAGCAATTTGGGTTAAAACATATTAACTGGGCTTTAATCTTTTGATATGATAATACCTAGTGGCTAGTGACTAGTGAATAGAACTTGGATCTAGCCCATTAATAAATAGATATTGGGCTAAACAGTTAACAGTCAATCTCAATTCCCACCATTAAAGAGTTTTTTGTGTTCGATTTTTTTTAGACTTTATATGGCTTGATAATATTAATACGCGTTTCTTGAGAGTGTTTACACATCAAATGAAAGAACTCAACTCAAAATACTAGTCTGATGGGTGAGAGAACCCATTTGGCCTATAAACCCCACATCAATTGCCAATACAACCGATGTGGGACAAGTCTCATACCTTGCAATGGTTTCAGTCCATAACATTTGCCCCCCCCCCTAAGGACCAACGTCCTCGTTGGTCACGACTGGCTCTCTCCAGGCCACCACTCCGAGGTTGGCTCTGATACCACTGTTACAGACCAAATGAAAGAACTCAACCCAAAATACTAGTTTGATGGGTGAGGGAACCCAATTGGCCTATAAATCCCACATCAATTGCGCATACAACCGATATGGGACAAGTCCCATACCTTGCAATAGTTTCAGTCCATAACAGTACAATTACTTGAAATCGGTGGTATTCAATAGGTTTTTTAACAACTAACGTCCCTCTAAAATCTACTCGTAAATATTGTTTATTTTGTAAGATTTAACTCATGTCATTATTATAATCTAGAATGTTCCCCGCGCCTGTTGCGCGGAGAACTTCGCAACATGACCAAACATCAAAACACAGATACAAAACAAATCGTAATAACTATCACATTGACGAAAAAAAAGAGAAAAAACAAAACAGTTTCTGAAAAAAACTATTGTTTAACCTACACAAAAAAGAATACGTTATACATAGGGCTGCAAACGAACTGAACGTTCAGCGAACAGTTCATGAACCGTTTAGCGGGAAGTTCGTTTATGTTTGTTCGTTTAATAAATGAACGAACACGAACAAGAAAATTTCGTTAGTTTAGTTAAACTAACGAACATGAACACAAGCCGCGTTCGTTCATTTATGTTCATGAACGTTCGATATTATGTTCGTTTATGTTCGTTAATGTCCGCTTGATAATGTGTTCGTTAATGTGTTCGTTTATATTCTTATTTTCGTGTCAATTATTTTTATGACTATTATATTAAGTATTTTTTGATATTTATGTTAAGTACTTATTTATTTTTGATTAATTTTGTGTAATGTTTGTAATAAAAATGTAAATTTTATTTTAAAATAAATCTATAATCATTTGTATTTGTTTGTGTTCATGAGTTTTTTGGTGTTCGTCATGTTCATGAACAGTTGTTTGTGTTTGTTTGTTTTTTATCTTGTTAATTTGCGTTCAGTAAGTGTTCGTGAACAGTTCATGAACATGTTCATTTTCTTAATGAACGATCACGAACAAAAAATCTCGTTCGGTAAGTGTTCGTGAACAGTTTATGAACAAGTATATTTCTTAACGAACGAACACAAACAAGGCCTTGTTCGTGTTCGTTCGGTTCGTTTGCAGCCCTGGTTATACATGCATTTTAGAAAGTTAAAAAATTGTTGAAAAAATAAAAGAATAAAAAAATAAATTGAAATATAAGATAATAATATTCATTGGAATATGATAAAAAAATTCAAATAAATTGAAAAGCATTTATGAAGAAAGCTTGCCACCCCGTTATGCCCCTTATGGGGCCCATCATCTTCTTTCTTATTTATAAGAAAAAGTAAATAACCTAAAGATTCGTGATACAAAAGTAAACTAACCAAAGATTAGTTGTTAAAAAGTAAACCAACCAATAGACATTGTAGCTAAGAATGTTATTTTATATAGATTGACTACTTTTAGTTATCCGTGTATTACATGAAAGTATGAAGAGTTAATTATTAAATAATATAAAAATAAAAATAAAATCAAATGTGTTATATATTAAATAAGACATAACAAATTTTTATTATAAAGTCACAAATAAACAAAAACATCATTGTAAACTACATTTGTAGTAACATTAGTAGGTTTACACTCATTAACTAAAGCTAAAAGCTTCATTTCATATTTACTCTTAACTTGTGACAAGATGCCATAAAGTTGATCATGCGTAAAAATAAACTCTTTTAAGTATAAACCGACACTTGACAGAGATTGACTTTAACTTTTGTTTATTGTCATAAGAAAATATACAGTCAAAGAAAACTATTTTCTTTTAGACTTAAAAGTAATACTTTTGACGGGTCAAATCGTGAGCTAGATATTAAGCGGGTGTGAGAAAATTAGTATGAAGAAATTAAGATTTGAATAATATACACTGAAAAGTTATGTGCAATAATTAGATCAATTTAAAATTATTTTGATCCTGTAATCAAATATAGAGATATAGTATTGAATCGGGCTGGATCGGGCTATAAATGTTCATAATATCTCTGATTAGTTGTTGATTATTATTTATTTAATACTAACTTTAGTAAACCCATGTATTATACATGTTAAAAAAATAAAATATTAAATATAATAAAATTTTATTAAGTATAAAATGATAATCTAAAATAAGATATGATTAAATTACATATGAGTAATAACTATAAGCAATAAAATAACGATATCAATTTTTAAACATTTATTTTTAAACTTTCTTTTCAAAAAAGTTAAACACTCTTTTCAAAACAAACCGTATTAAAATGTTATTTTTAATTTTTTTTATTATAACTCCTAATTTTAATTATTTTTAGTTTATAAAAAATTTTACTTTTTAAAAATACCAAATTTAAAATATTTTATATTTTAAAAAAAGTTAGATGTTTTAGAAAAAAAATTTAATTGTATAAAAATTATTTTTTAGAAATAACATTAATAAAAAGACATCTTTAATTAAAATTATTTAATATTTCTTAATTTAGGTATTTATTTAAGAGGAGAGAGATGCGAAAAAAATAAATTTAGAGGGCTTAGAAATGTAACAAGTGTACTCTTAAGTTACTGTTTTAGTAATATATATATAATATGAACATTAGATTACATCACGACACTATGTTAAAAGCTTATCGGCTCTAGTATCCATTGCAATTCATCAATGATTTAAAACTTAAGTTAAAAACAATATCCACATTCTTTTGACCACAAAAAATAATATGTTAGATTTTCTTCAGTTTAAAGAGTTTGATTGATAATAACGGTTTACAATCACTCGTAATATGACTGGTTTTTTGAATATTTTTTAAAATTGGGTGTTTTAGGGGGTATTCGTTGACAAGAGGTGTTATTCTCGGCGGTATTTCACTTTAGGGGAACCCGCCCATGGCAGGGGTGAGTTCTGTGGCACGGTCAACACAACGCTCGGGATTGTCAGGATTGTCACGTAACCGGTACAGAACCCGCCCCTGCCATGGGCGGGTTCTTAGTGTGTGTTGCGTGTGTGTTTTCAGTGTGTGTGTTTCAGGTGTAGCATGTCACATCGAGAAGAACTCGCCCTTGCCAAGGGCGGGTTCTCCTCCTCTTTTTTCCACCGCAAATTTAACCTACCTTCACATCGGGGACAGAACACGCCCTTGCCAAGGGCGGGTTCTCCTCAACTAAATCCCACCCACATATTTAACCTAACCGCTTAACCTTTCCATCCAAAAATTTTATATATAAAGTATTGAATCTTATTTTTGATACATACATTCAACACATAACTTTTCTGTATTCAAACCCAACATGTCTCGACCTTATTTTTTACAATTATTTTGGGGTGGTGATATTTTATTCGAAAATAGAAATATCATGTGTGATAATTCTACTAGAAGTTCAACAATTATTCTTCGTAATAGAGTGTTGTATGAAAAATTTGTTGATTTAATCTATAATCATATTTAGGTTCAAAAAGAGTATTATAATTTGAAATTGAAATTATATTACTCATATGGTGGTTTCTCTCAAAGCTTTGAAATTTTTAATGACTTGAGTCTAGAAGTCTTGTATTATTTGGGAGAAAATGTTGAAAATTTCCAAGGAAATGTTTACGTTATCATTGAGCCGAAGATGTCTGTTCAACAATCCAATTATTTGGATCATCTTGGCGGTTTCTCTGTATCAGAAGCACCCGGTCTGTCAAGCAATTCTCATCATCAAGGCAATGTAAGATCACATGATTATCAAGCCGGTCCGTCAACCATTTCTCATCATCAAGTCGACGATGATAACGGAGGCTTTGATAAGTCAGATGATGGTATTTCAGACAGTAGTGAAGATACTGAACTCATCCCGTCACAAGAAGATTCTAGTGATGATGACAACAACAGCTATGGAGTTTCAGACTATTATAATTCTAATGTTAATCCAGGATCTTACGGGGTGATAAACTATTCTGAAGATCCTCAAGAGTTAAGAGATTATGAAGCTGCTGATTTTGACGATGAAGACCATATGGATATATGGAATGAAGAGTCAAAAGAAATCCGTGTTGGGATGTACTTTAAATCGAAAGATGAAGTAATGCATGCAGTGCGGTTATGGAATCTTGCACGTAACAGAGAGGCTGTAGTAGTTGAAAGTAAACGTACAAGATGGAGAGCAAAATGTTACAGTACTAGCCCTAATTACAATAATAATCTTGGTAATGGTCCTCCATGTACCTGGTATGTGTATGCATCCAAGAAACACGATCATCACATGTGGAGAATTTCAAGATGGGTGAATCCACATAACTGCTTTGGTACTGTTGTTGGTAACAACAATAGAAGTTTCAAATGCAGAGATATTGTTACCCGTATCATCCATTTTATTCGTCAAGATATTGCTTTTCCTATCAAGCAAATTCAAGCATATTTAAAAGACACGTTGAATGTTGATGTTTCATATAATAAAGCCTGGCGAGCTAGAAAAGCTGCTATTGAGAGTATTTACGGTAGCTGGGAGAGTAATTTTGAGCAGTTACCTACATACATCAACGCATTACAAGAGACAAACCATGTTATCGTGGAATGGTTACATCATCCGACCGGTACATCTGCTTATTATACATTCAAATATGTGTTTTGGGCATTCGGTCCAATAATTAAAGCATTCGGTTATTGTCAGCCGGTGATATCTGTTGACGGCACTTTTTTGAAAGGTTCCTACCGTGGTAAAATGTTAATTGCAGTTGCAAAAAATGCAAACAACTACGTAATGCCGGTAGCTTATGCAATTGTAAATGAAGAGACGGTGGAAAGTTGGAGTTGGTTTTTCGAGCAATTTTGGTCACACATTGCAGTTCACCATAATTCTATTGGTTCGGGAAAAAAGTTGTGTGTTATTTCCGATAGGCACAAAGGAATTATTCGTGCAATGAATACTCTTGAAGAGTGGAAAAATAATGCTGTGCATCGATTTTGTCTCCGACATGTTCGAAGTAACCTCATGCAAAAGTTCAAGGTTTCTAGCTTAAAAAGGATATGTTGGTCTATCGGAAGCACCACCCAACAAAGAAAGTATAACTATTGTGTAAGTCAAATGACAAACATCAATCCAGAAGCGTGGGAATATTTAAAAACTATTAAAGAGAGTAAATGGACGCTTCTACAAGACAAAAATCATCGTAGGTGGGGTAACCTGACGACGAACATTTCAGAAAGCTTCAACAATACGTTACGAGGTGTCAGGCTTATGCCAATAAAAGCTATTATTAATTGTACGTTCGAGAAAACAGTCGAACAGTTTAGAAAGCATACTGACATCGCAGCCAATTGTAACACGGCGTTACCCCCTCGCATATGGCGTTTGTTCAATGCACGTGATATTAACTCGCAAGAACATATCATAACAAAGTTTGATTACAGAGAGGCGAGATATAGAGTTCTGTCAAAGATCCAAACAAATGAAGCTGGTGGAAATGATTATACCGTGGAATACAAAAACAGAAGTTGCACGTGTGGTAAATGGCAGATGCAAAGATTCCCGTGCTCACATGCAATTGCAGTTTGCCGCCATAGAGGTGAATCACCTCATAACATTGTTCATCAGGTCTATAGTACTGTTGTTTATCAAGAACAGTACAACGATCATTTTTACCCGCTTCATCACCCTGATTATTGGACGAACCCGGGTTGGAGGATAAGAGGCGATCCATCAAAAATCACTACGTCAAGAGGTAGGAGACGCACGAGAAGGATACACAACGAGATGGATGCTCATCATCCAGATGCACCAGTTATACGTAGATGCTCAATATGTAGACAAACAGGTCATAACATGAACACTTGTCCAAACTCATATTCATGAGGAGATTGTTGTATATTAATTTTATTTGATGTTTACTGGTTATTATTGTTTTAATTTAATTTTGTTGTTTAATAAAAAATAATTATTTTATTCCAAAAAATAAATATTTTATTCCAAAAAATAATTATTTTATTCCAAAAAACTCCTATAAATAGCACCACCATTCTCATACTAGCACACCACATTTCACAATTTCTCTTCCAAAAAACACCAAATAACCCATAAAAATGGCACACCGACCCGGTAAAGAACCGGTTCATGAACTCCGATCGACGAGTTCAATTCTACAAAGGTTGAGGCGGCCTAAGAAGCAACATGAATCATCTTCATCCGAAAACAACTCGGTGCATACACCGTTTTTATTTGCAGATGAAGAAGAATCTAAGAACTGGTCAAAAGATGCTATTGACTTCTACAACAACGGTGATGCGCCGTATTGTGTTTCAGTTCTATTTAGTGGTAACTTGCTTGGGAAGGATTTTTGGGGTGCTTTATTAGGCTCCATTGGTAAAAATCTTATATATTTTTCAGTTAAAAATTTATTAGTTTTATATAATATTCCTTAGATGTTAATACTTTATATCACAGCATATAGAAGGTTGGGTAAAACGGATGATGCGGATGAGACGTGAAAAGCTTGCGAAATTTGGACCATCGGGATTGAATTGGACAATTTTACCACCTCAGTTTCGGGATGAATTCTGTGTGTGGAAAGATGTCAAGCCTATCAAATATGCCAACGGAACTGATGAGTTATACCCTCCATTTTGGGAAGTGCAATATGTTTATATTCCAATACTTATAAAAGCAGTAGAAGATTGGTTACTGATCCGAATCAACTTGCATACAATGGAGATCCTTCAGTATTGGTCAAATAACTTATATCGTGAACTATATCATGAGTTAGTTCTCCCTATTTTAGATTTTATTCCATGTAATTTTTATTGTCTGATGGAACAGATTGGTTACTGGAAAAAAAATTATACTGGACCGCTTATTCATCCTGATAAAAGGGATGACATGCCTTTCACAACTACTAAGGAGTATTTGCCCAAAGACGGGGGTGACCTTGGTGGTAATTCAGGGGTTTTTGTTTGTATGTTAATGCAAAAGCTAGTTCAAGGAAAAACCTTAAGTATGGAGGGAAATTTTAAAGACACGTGTGCAAAATATCGACGCTATATGGCAAAAGAGTTTTATCAGTATCGTTATACATATAGTCACCCTGAATGGTTCACAGAAAAGATAGTCAAACGCAAGACCCACATGTGACCTTCTTTGTTGTGTTACTGATTTACTTGTTAGTTTTATTATACTACTTGTTAGTTTTTGGATGCTTATTCTAATAATATTGTATTTTATGTTTCTATTTTATGATAAAATTTCATTCTATAAATGAAAGTACAAAAAATTACATAATTAAAAAAGTAAAAATACATCTCTAAAAATATAAATGAAATAACATCTAACGAGTGTCATCATTATCATTTGTTGCTTCATCATTTAAGTCGAATGAGCAAGGAGGAGATGCATTAAAAAACCGGTCAACTGAATGAGCCATCTCTTGAAATTGAGGGTAATAAGGTATCGGGGAAGAATGATGAAACGATTGTTCATAAGTTGTATTAGGGCTTTGATAAGGATTTGACGGGCCCCCTTCTTCAAAATTTTGGGTAGCCATTTGACTAAATTGTGGAAACTGAGAAGTTGAGGTACCACCGTAAAAAAAATCTTGGTTACCCATTTGGCTTAAAAAGGGGGAGTTGAACTGTTGTTCTGTGGAAACCCTTTGTTCAGTCATATTCTGTTGCTCCACATTATCATCAACAACTTGTCGACCAACCCGCCCTCGTCCTCTACCCCTTCTACGTAAACGTTGTGTGACAGGAGGAAGTTGAGTATCATCAACATTCTGTGTCACATGCGTTGGTAGATAACTTATATGGTTTGCATGTGCAAATTCCATATAACGGCTCGCCATATTCCTTCCCGATTCATCCCCTGGTCTTTGATAAAACTGACTCATCCCATCTATCTATAAATAACATTATGAAAGTTTAATTTTAATATAATAATAATAATAATGATAATAATAATAATTAAATCATTATAACAAATAAATTAATAATAATAATACCATCATTCTCAATCTTTGTCCATCATTTTGGAAGCCATGAGGGTTCGTGTCTTGATGAGCCGGGTTTGTTGTATACACAACAGTACGCTCTAAATACCACCTCATGTATGCTTCAGAAGCAATTGGCGAATCAGTGTATTCCTCATTCACAATAGAATTATGTCGAGACGCCCATGCTTGAACAAAGATATTATGATATTGTATCCAGTTTTTATTTCTACCACCTCTACGAGCAATCGAATGTAGATTTGTGTGTTGCTCCCGGGTTAGTAACACACTTGTAGGGATTGATTGAAACATTCCAAACTGTCTTAAAACCCTACTTGATATGTGAGGCTCAACAATTTCCCAACATATAAGGTATGTGTCACTTCTCCAGCTTTGATATCCACTTGTGCAGATATCAGGTAGACGGTGGATGATATTATCATAAGGCCTCCAATTAAACTGATATAAAAAATATGAATCAATATGTTTTCACAATGTTAATTTATACAAAATAATATTAGATTAATATTAATACCGTGGCTTCGCTTAATGAATGCAGCTGAGATCGATAGGCACTCAAACAGTGTGGAGTGGTGTTTACATAACTAAGTTCACCCGTCCATCTGTAATAAAGTTTTCAAATATGCCCGGTTAATTAGAAAAATATAACATTACTAAAAAATAGTTAATTTATAAGTTTTCTTTAACATACCTTGCACCATATGGTAATCTGAAATCAATCGATCGAGTATTCTGGGGACACATAGAAGGGAATCTTTCCCATGCCCATAATTGCAACAAGAATAAAGGCCCACCAACCTCTCGATTAGTGACACTCGTTGCCTTACATAATTGCCTATACAAAGATGCTAAAACTGCACTTGCCCAACTAAGTCTACCACAGTTATTTAAATTTTCAATATGAATTAAATAATTTATGTGCACCCAGTTGCTAGAAGTGTCAGGAAATAAAGTGGCACCAATCATAAAAAATATAATTAATCTAGCTCGTTGGATGCATTGAAAATCTGTGGCATTATTAGGGAATGGTTTTATTATTTCATCTAAAATAAATCTTAGGTTTAACTTATAACCACTTACAGCACTTGTAGCGAGTGTACAACCGGTTAAATACTCAAACCTCATTATAATTTCAGTTGCACTCATAGAATAATCAGTGCCAGAAACAACATCACCTTCAACCGGCAAACCCCATAAAACTTGTACATCTTGAAGGGTTATCGTAGTTTCTCCAACCGGTAAATGAAATGTGTGTGTCTCCGGTCTCCATCTTTCCACCAAAGCCGAGATAAGAACACGGTCAAGTTTGCGATAACCACACTCGATCAAACCCGCAAAACCAGCCAACCGTATATACATCATAATATTATCAGGGATAGGTTTTTCATCAATATAATCCCAAAAAGCTTTATCACCTCGTCTAACACGTAAAATTCCTTCGTCGCTTTCTGGATCGCGAAAATAATAATCAGCTCTATGTTGACCACTTAAAAATAACAAATCGTTATTTAGTGGACCTGATGTAATTCTCCAGCTCATTTTTTTTAAATAGAGTATGAAATTACAGAGAAAATTATATTGAAAGACAGTGAGAATTGAAAAAAATATCGAAAGAAAGAGAATTTGTAAGTAAGCAGATGGATTGAAATGAAATTTGTGTGATATAAATAATCGTCGTGTATATGCTTGGTAGGTGGATTGTGTGGCTGAAAAAAAGGCTCTGAGAACCGGCCCTTCACAAGGGCGAGTTCTTGGTTAATCACGGTCATATACACTCACACATTCACATTCACATTCATTCACATGCACACATTCTGCATACACACACTGACACCGCACACACACACTCAAATGCATTCACATGCACACAGACATCATTCACATGCCTACGCCTGAAACACACACCGAAAACACACACTAAGAACCCGCACATGGCAGGGGCGGGTTCTGTACCGGTTACGTGACAATCCTAAAGTGAAATACCCTCGAGAATAACACCTCTTGTCAACGAATACCCCCTAAAACACCAAATTTTAAAAAAAATTCCTGGTTTTTTATGATTTGACAATTTAAACCGATTTTTGTTATTTTATTTTTTGAATCACTAGTTTGTATTGAAAATTTTATAATAAAAAATACCCATAGATATAAATAATATCATGTTTTAAAGTGAAAAGAATATAAACGTAAGGATTTAAAAAATCGATTTAGTTACCGTCAACTAAACAGTTAAACCGTCAAAACCGAATTTAAACTCAATTTTACCAACGTTAAAAACATAATGGTCGGCATAAAAGTTAATAACATCGTTTCTTCATCCCCTTTGCAACTCCCATTAGGGTTTCCGACTGCTGCAAAATCCACCACTGATTCTTCACAAAGATCCGTCACCCCTTCGTCGCTAAAACCTAGGGTTTGACAATAATAATCAATGGGCACCGAACGCAAGAGAAAAGTGAGCCTCTTCGACGTCGTCGGCGACGACTCAGCGACGGCGAAAATCAACAAAGCCAACGGCGGAGCCGACGTCCACACCGGCGGTGGTGTCCCTCTGGTGAACCGGTGGAACGGACGCCCTTACTCGCAGCGGTATTACGATATCTTGGAGAAGAGAAAAACCCTTCCTGTTTGGCATCAGAAGGAGGAGTTTCTTAAAGCGCTTAAGGAGAATCAAACCCTAATTTTGGTCGGTGAAACCGGTAGTGGTAAAACCACTCAGGTTAGTCTGATATCCTGATTCTAAGTTTCCGACTCTGTGTTTATTGTGATTGTTGCTTCTGTTGAGCTTTAATTTTGTGTATGTTTGGGAATCTGTGTATAATCTGTGTATGAATTGAATTGCTTTCTGGTGTTTCTGCTAATATATATTACGTGAAATAGTCTGTGTTAGTTAAAAGTTTGTTGAGCTTTTGATTCTGAGTTGTTGCTTCTGTTGAGATTTACTGTGTGTATAGCTGTTTAAATTGGGAATCTGTGCATAAATTGTTGGGGAAGTTTTGAATTTGTGGTGTTTGTATGAAATTATGAATTGAATCACTTTCTGGTGTTTTTCTTGGTCTATGTCTTGTGAAATGATTAGGGTTACGCTGTTTGTTTAAACTTTTAAAGATTGTTGAGATTTTGATTTTGAGTTGTTTGAACTGTGGCAAACAGATTCCTCAGTTTGTGTTGGAAGCTGTAGAGTTAGAGAGTGCGGATAGGCGTAAGAAGTTTATGGTGGGTTGTACCCAGCCTCGTAGGGTGGCGGCCATGTCTGTTTCTAGGAGAGTTGCAGAGGAAATGGATGTTACAATTGGAGAAGAGGTTGGTTACAGCATTCGTTTCGAAGATTGCAGCAGTGCAAGAACTGTTTTGAAGTAAGCATTATGAATACTAAATTAATAATACAAACAAACTGTTTTCAAACCTGTTAGTTTTGTCATAGTTGGTAATTTGTCATAGTTTTGTCGGTATGTGGATTAAATAAGACGTAAGTTTAACTGTTTAAGTTGATAGGCTCGTAACTCATAAGCTGTTAGAAGTAAGATTTATCACCTTTTTAGTATTTCAATAAACCCATAAGCCTTAGAAATAAGCTTTACCCAAAACACCAATAAGTAATCTTCTATGGCAGGTATGTGGTAACTTGGCACACAGTCTCATCATCATTATATTGGTGCCACATTATGATTTAACCTACTATAGAAGGTTTGTTACATACAATGGTAAACAAATTGAATCTACATTACATATAATTGAAAACAGTTTTGTAACACGCAGATCCTAGTGATAAAAGGTTAAATTTTGTTGCGTTTGGTGTAATAATCCCTTTATAATTTTAACTAGACATCTAAAACAAAAAAGTAAACTTTTTTGACAAAGTGTGTTTACGTTATCATTTTGACCTGAGCTAGCCATTTCTCCACTAAATTTTATTATTTCACTGACGTATATTTTTTGATTTGATAGATACTTGACAGACGGTATGCTTTTAAGAGAAGCCATGACTGACCCACTTTTAGAAAGATATAAAGTGATAATTCTTGATGAAGCCCACGAGAGAACTTTGGCTACTGATGTTTTATTTGGGCTCTTAAAAGAAGTTCTGAAAAACAGGCCTGATCTTAAGCTAGTTGTTATGAGTGCTACTCTTGAAGCTGAAAAATTTCAGGGTTATTTCTACGGTGCACCATTAATGAAAGTCCCAGGGCGACTTCACCCTGTGGAAATTTTTTACACCCAAGAGCCCGAACGTGACTATCTTGAAGCAGCAATTCGAACCGTTGTACAAATCCATATGTGTGAGCCACCTGGCGATATTCTTGTTTTTCTTACTGGTGAAGAAGAAATTGAAGACGCCTGTCGAAAAATAACGAAAGAAATTGGTAATTTAGGAGACCAGGTTGGGCCTGTGAAAGTGGTCCCACTTTATTCAACCCTCCCTCCTGCTATGCAGCAGAAGATATTTGAGCCCGCTCCAGCTCCATTAATCGAAGGTGGGCCTGCTGGGAGGAAGATTGTGATTTCAACAAACATTGCTGAAACGTCTTTAACCATTGACGGGATAGTGTATGTTATCGACCCGGGTTTTTCAAAGCAGAAAGTTTATAACCCTCGTGTTCGAGTCGAATCATTGTTAGTGTCTCCGATATCAAAGGCGAGTGCCCACCAGAGATCAGGTCGTGCTGGGAGAACACAGCCGGGGAAATGCTTTAGATTATACACTGAGAAAAGTTTCAATAATGATCTTCAGCCACAGACATATCCTGAGATTCTTAGGTCTAATTTAGCAAATACGGTTCTTACTTTGAAGAAACTTGGTATTGATGATCTTGTTCATTTTGATTTTATGGACCCACCTGCTCCTGAAACGTTGATGCGGGCCCTAGAGGTTTTGAATTATCTAGGAGCCTTGGATGATGAAGGAAATTTGACTAAATTGGGTGAAATTATGAGTGAATTCCCCTTAGATCCTCAGATGGGAAAGATGCTTGTTGTTAGCCCTGAATTTAACTGTTCGAATGAAATCCTTTCAATCTCGGCTATGCTATCAGGTACAAATTACAGTGTTACCCTGCATTTACTTTTGTATATGGGTTGATATCTGCTCATTCATTTGTATATACCACAATCTCCACATATGGTGATAAATGTACATGCCTACGTATAGGTTCTAAAGGGGGGGGGGGGGTGTCTGGGGGTGGTTGATTGTGTGTTTTGAAAGTGAACATGTGTTTCTAAATAATCAGAACTAGGTAAGCATGCAATAGAACATGGTGTAAAAGATGGTATTTTGGTTGTTTAAAGTTTAATAATCGCTTTTGATGGTGTTGAGAATCTGACATTTTTTTATATCTTAGAAGGAAATAAAGATAATTAAGGGTATATAAGTAATTTTACTATTATATTTTTGTAATGAGCTGCGTTACAACTAATATTAAATTTGATTATTTGGCCTCGAGGTAGTGAAACAGGTGGGTTGTGTTGAGTAATAAGTTAAAAATGGGTCAGCTTGACTCCTGTCCATTTTTTTCGTAAATAGCTAGGGTGTCAAATGTGAGTACAAGGTTCATAATCTTTCAATGAAAATCTTCTTTTTTAATTAAAAAGGATTTTAAGACATTATGCTTTAACAAAGTTACACTTTGAAGGTTGAACAATTTTCGACCCATTTCATTTTAGCTAAAAAGTTCCATTTTACCTGTGTAAATGGGTTAAAATTGGCGGCAATATTTTTCACCTTTGAAAAAATTAATTGAATATCATAAACAAATGTAGGTTTACCCAACACTAAAAAAATTAGATGTTCATTTTCAAAATACACATCCAAACACCACCCAAATGTGTCTTAGGTTGTCATCAGCAACTGTTTTGTCTGGGTTCCATGTCAGCCGTGACATGCACACCATGGAATTTGTAAGCAAGTGCTGATGCAGATAGTTGCAATTTCTCAGTATTCTCTCTCATGAAGCAAATGGTGTGGTCTCGAATCTGCTGACTGATTGACTGACCTTCCTACCGTGGCCTCCTCTGTCATAAATCAATTTTTTCTTTAGTACCCAATTGCTTTGTCCGGCCCCGAGAAGCCCAGAAGGCTGCTGACGAGGCAAAAGCTCGATTTGGACACATTGATGGGGACCACCTCACGCTCTTGAATGTATATCACGCCTACAAACAGAACAGTAAGTATTTTTCTCTCTTTGGGTATGTTTGGTACACGGACTTTACGAGCTTTAGTTTTTTGTTTTAAAAATATGCTTTTGAAAGCGCAGTCTTGGTTAGATGACAAAGTTCTAGATATGATTTTGAAAAAAAAAACCTTTAAAAACATTGCTAATGAAGCTTTTAAATTGAGCTTCTTTCTCAAACATTTACAGCACATTTTTACTTCAAACATATTTACAACACACTTCTATTTCAAACATTATGCTACAGTTTGCAGCTACAACTAACTTTGCCAAACGTACTATTTAATTAAGGGAGGTGATTTGTACACCACTTTTTTACTACTTACCACATAAAGTTTGGTTTTTGACCAATTTGCGCTTAAGCCGTTAATTCTTTATTTATCTTTTAGTGGTGTACGCGGTAAACAAAGGTAGGTGTAAAAGTCACCCCTTTTTATTTAAAGCTTTCAATAGCACAAAATCTAAATGAATGTTCACTATCCTTGGTTTCAGATGAAGATCAATCATGGTGTTATGAGAACTTTGTGAATCATCGGGCCCTCAAATCTGCAGATAATGTGAGGCAGCAACTAGCCCGTATTATGGCCCGTTTTAACCTCAAGCTATGCAGCACAGATTTTAACAGCCGTGATTACTACGTCAACATCAGAAAAGCTATGCTAGCAGGCTATTTTATGCAGGTTGCTCATTTGGAGCGCACCGGACATTATTTGACTGTGAAAGACAACCAAGTTAGTTGCTTTCTACTTAAATTTATACCATCTTGTGTTATAACTCTATGAAATATAAGTGAGAATAAAAACATCTATCTACTTTTTTTTTATTTGCAGGTGGTTCATTTGCACCCGTCAAATTGTTTGGACCATAAGCCAGAATGGGTGATTTACAATGAATATGTGTTGACTAGCAGGAATTTCATACGCACTGTTACAGATGTTCGTGGTGAATGGTTAGTGTATCTACCACTATTATTTTCATCGAGAATTTGTTCTTTCGTTCCTAAATATTTTGGAAAATTAAAGGCACATAACTGAAAGTAATAGATATACCCGGGCTTTGAGGTCCAAGATAGATAATTGAGGTGTAAAAATGTACGGGTTGGGTGACAGGTCAAAAAGAGTTACGCCTGGTTGGGCTTTGACCCATCGACTGTTCTTTGTTCCATTTGTCCCCTTACCATTAAAACAAAGTTCTATTATATTATCAATTTGCCCCATTGGAGATTAAATAAAGCTCAAATTAACCCATTTTAGACAGACGGTCGGAAAAACATAACTCCATTCTATTAAAATAGTTTATTTCATCTTTTTGTGTTTTCTGCCATCATCAGGATTGTTGATATTGCTCCGCACTACTATGACCTTGAAAACTTCCCGAACTGTGAAGCGAAGCGTGTTCTTGAGAAGCTGTACAAGAAACGGGAAAAAGACAAGGAAGAGAGCAGAAACAGAAGGTAGAACGAAACCCTCAATAGATCTTATTCACGTATAATTTCAGCAAACTGTTCTGAATGAAGTTATCATGTATTTTTAGTTTAGTATCAGTTGGCTCTTTCTGTACGGATTTTGAAAAATCTTAAAATCGCTTCCATGTTTTGTTTGTTACCTTAACATGTTTGGCTACAGTCCTAAAAAATGTAAGTGCTCCTTTTTGCTTCAGAAAGAAGAATATTGTTAGGGGGTTTGAGATTATTTTGTTCACCTTTTCAACAAATGAAAATAAGATATAAGTTTAGCCATCTCGCCCCTTAAAATAAGAGATAAACGTACTGTTGTTTTCATGGTTATTAACTTAAAAGTTGGTTAAATACTAAAGAATTGTTTGTATCTATTTAATAAAAAAAGATCATGGTCCATGTACACCATGAAATACAGCACATAAGCTACACCGTATGGTCAAAAAAGAAAAATAAAAAGTACTCAGTGGCGTAATAGGTGATTCTGATGACGTACACGACCCACTCATTCAAAATATATTACGGTTTAATTACGAGGAACAAGACTAGCCAAATGAGCCAATACATGTTCAGTTATTTGATTTTTACTTTAAACGATCTACTTACAGATAATTTAACTAAGAACCTCATACATGTGAACACATATGCAAAAAATAAACCTCAAGTGAAACAACGATACAAAAGGACAACACAAAAACTAAAGAACATGATCCTGTGTCTGAATCAAATCCTCATTGTTTATTTGCAGCCAAATTTTTGTAAAGGTTGTCGATTTCCACCTGTATTGAACCAAGATACAAAGGTTTATCACCCCCAGAAAACATCAAACCAAGTGAAAATATAGTTAAAAGAAACTTTTTAACTACCTTGTAATGCTTGACAAGTTTATCTCTTCGTTTCTTCAAAGTCGCAGTCAATAAATCCTTTTCGTCTTCAAACGTCCGTGGCTCCACAATTATACCCTTTATATGCTCAAAACCTCTTAGCTACAAGAACCAAAAAGCAAGAAGATATACACGTATTAGATACGAATAACAAATTTCAAAAATCTTCAAGAGCATTTGCATAACAAGCGATAATTAATACCTTATTTCTTTGTGCGGTAGATTTAAGCTCGGAGAGAATATAATCCCTGAGCTGTGTCATCCGGCACAACTCAGAGTAAGAAACTTTGAAGTCATTTTGATGGGCCCACTTTTCACAGTGCTCTTTACTCGGCACAACTACTGCAACCAACGATGACTTGAAGCTATCCCCATACACCCAAATCTGGCCACATTTTTATTTGACTTGTTTAGTCAGGGAAACCCGAATAAAGCAAAAAAAGAGAAATATTAACGCACGAGTGATGGTATATACATCTTCAATGATAGGGGTGATGCCATAAACTTTCTCAAGATATTCAAGTGCAATATACTCCCCTTGTGATAGTTTTATCAAATGTTTCTTTCTATCGATGATTACCAATACCCCGTTTGGTTGCATCTCGCCAATATCACCTGATGATGCACAAACACAAGTTAATCGGAATGTTTATTTCATAAAAAGTTAACCTAGCTTTTGTCTAATTTTTTTTCTATTTTGGGTAGTTAAATTTATTTTTACCCATGAAAAGCTAACCAAGTTTTAAATATTTGATAAAAACCTCAAAACTTCCAAAAAAATTAATAAATCTGAACTGGTCACAGGGATTAAAAATGATAGATGTGCAAGCTGACTATTGGTTACTTTGAGTATGTTGACATTTTTTCTAACGGGCAGTGGAGACAGAATTTAAACCTAAGACCTCTGCTAAACGGAATCAGACGCTTACTACTGCGCCACCTCAAAAAAGTCATTATATTTACATTAGGATGGTGGGAAATAAGAGGGTTAATTAACCTGTATGAAACCACCCATCTTTGATAACCTCATTTGTGAGTTCTGGGTTCTTGTAATAGCCCGAAAAAGATGTTTTCCCCCGAAGACATATTTCACCACGTGGTGGGTCAGATAACGGGTCATAACCCATTTCTGGAACTTCTTCTAGACGAAAATCTGTATATACAAATGGCGATCCAACGGTTCCAAGCATGCACATTTCGTCTGGAAAACCTAAAGTTGCCAAACCACATGTTTCTGTCATCCCTGCAATCATAATCACCACAACTTAGTAAACAGAATTTTAATTAACTGATGGTTTATGCTAGAGCCCATAAAATAGGTAAGTTGTGCAACGGGTTCTGGTTAAAACGGGTCATTTATTTAGCGTGTCAAACGGGTTGGGTTGGGTGGGGCCATCATAATAAATTCATTCTTTTAAGGGTCAAGAAAAAACTTATAGACTTATCACATATGTTGAATTAACTTAAATCCTTGGATTTTATTTATTTTTACATGATTAGACCCCTGATTTTTTTAAGATTAACAAATAAAAAAGGCAGTTTGATAAAATCTAGGGGCTTAATCTTACCTTTTTTGCTAAATTGATAATATTAATGAATATGCAAAAAAGGGACTTTTGTGATACTAAAACAATTAAGGATGCTGTAAAACGTTTGAATACATGTCTAGCGACTTTTGACCCGTTTCAAATGTAGCTAATATCTTATATAAACAGTTTGATGGAATGACGGTTTGACCTATTATCAGTAAACTGTTTAAAATTGCCACCTCTAGTTTTTGTCTTCATATTCTTGATATACTTACCGTATCCTTGCAACACAAAAGCACAAGATGTAACTCTCAAGAATTCTTCAACTTCACTACTTAATGGAGCTCCTCCTGATACGATAAGACGAAGCCGACCACCTAGTCTGTTCTTAACCTAAGATTTGAAATTTGAAATTATATCACATAAAGATTAGTTAAAAACAGAATTCGTATATCTTAATAGGTTTATGTTGAACTAGGAAATTTTCATACGGTTCAAAATGGGCCAGTTCGTTTGGGTTGAGCAGCTAACACTTTTCTATTCGTTTCTTTTTTTTGCACTTTGTTTTGATAAAATTTTATTAATTATCAATACACAGAAACTATTTTTAACAATAATAATCCTAACTCACTGAACGAAATGATCTACTGCATCGTTTGGGTTACCCGTTCATTCTGTTTGTGATAAAACAAATCAAATCAACGCGTTCATAGGCAAATGGGTCGAAATTGCCAATTCTAAAATGACTGTATCATATTTGAAATATAAACGCTGGATCTAACTTTACAACAAATTCTACATAAACAAACCAACCTTTCTGAAAGCAAGAAGATCTGCAAGTGGTGATGCATATTTCTGCTTGTAACCAGCTTTCATCCATCTAAGTTTGCTGCATTTTAACATTAAAATAAATATTATTTAGACATAATGTTATATCCTTACTTATTAAAAAAATGAAAGAAAAAACCAAGAGAAGTGATTTAATTACTAATTGTATAAAATGTTAAATATTTTCCTCCTCCGTGGATTAACTTCTTCTAGTCCTTTAAGAACACCTGAAAGAAAAAAAAATATATATATTATCAAAATAAATTTGAAAATTTCGCTTAAAGATCGTCACAGATTTGCTGAAAATATGTAGTGTTACAATAATGAGTTTCACACCTTCATGAATTCTTTCCAAAACTCTCGGAACTCCTGCCAAAAATGTTGGCTTTAACTCCACCATATCATCCCTCAATGCGTTTATATCCTTCAAAATGTTATATACATTAGATTAAGGTAAACTTATCAATTTGTTTTCTATTCATGACAGTAATATATAGGGGTTGTTTGAGATATGCTAATACAAACAGGCATAAAGCTGAGGATTTATTTCATCCTAAGGGTAAACTTGTAAGTTTGAATCCACCAAGAATAATGAGTTTGAAATAAGCGATCTCGGACTGCCTATTGAAAACAACTTTTCTTCATCCAATCACTCAAAACTACTAATTTGTTTCTAAAATGCAAAATAAGCAGATAAGTTATTTAAATAAGCATTTTCAAAGTTAAGGATTTACCCCATGAAAGAAGCCAACTGAAGCACCCTTACGGATGAAATATTCTTCAATCATGCGGTCAAGAATGTGTGCAAGAGGCAAGAAAGATAAATAAACATCATCCACCGTCATCTACAATAACAGCATATAAAGTAATTAGGACAATAATGAAAAAAAACAAAAACACACGTTACTAAACCCTAAACTCTAAACCCAAAAAACCTGAAGAAGAAAACACCCGAACAATTTTCACTGTCACACCCAAGATTTTTGAGAAGAAACATAAGCTTAATTATCAATGTGACAAGAAGGTTTCAAGGACTTAACTAGAATAATAATGTTTTAAGACTGTTGGGACAAATATATACCTTGTCTTCAAATTGCTCCATGAAAAGGTCGACTCCTCGTATGTTTGCAGTAGCGTTTTCATGAGTTAATATAACACCTTTCGGATCTCCACTGGTGCCACTAGTGTACATAATTGTACATATTGCAGATGGTTCAGGTGTTTGCAGCTCTGATGGATGTTTACTCCCCTACTCAAAAATGAAAAAAAGAAAATATAAAACTAGAAGAACAGAAACATACTAGACCTTAGAGGTGGAAAGATGTGTGACCCGGATAGGTTGGGTAATGGGTCCAAACGGGGTGAAGACGGGTCATGTTTTAGTATGGGTTAAACGTGCCAGCCCAGGGCGGATGGGTTGATTTACAGCCATTTTCTTGTTCAATTTTTATACTTTTTTTATAAATTACTAATGCACTAATTATAATTAGTATTATTATATAGTATTATTTTTAATATTAAACATCTTTGAATAAAACGGTTTAGGAGATTGTATGCAATCTCAAACTGCTTATGTGGATTAGCATAAACACTTTTCATTATCCAAACACTCGGAAGTGCTTATCTACATTTAACAAAACGTGATAAGCAGATAGGTTGCTAAAGCAACCCCAAACACCCTCTTAACTAATTAACGGGTTTGAGATATAAACACAACCCAAATCAACCCAAAAAGTAAACGGGTCGAAACGGCGAGCTTCTCTTAATCTGATGAACAACTAACCATATGAAGGAACTCGTTCCACGCATAGGATTTTATCCCCATGGAATCTGCCTTATTCTTTTCCTCTTCTTTCATTGAAGTAAAGCAAACAATCACTGCAATCATATACAAAAAGAAAGTTTAGTTTAATCATTTTTAGCTATATTCAATTACAACTGTTAATCTAATAAGTTCGGATTACTCACGCTTTAATCGTTGCGTATGTATACACTCTGGATTCAGTAACTGCAAAATCAAAGCAATATAATCTAAAAACTTCGAAACTTTTATGGTTGAAACTTTGGTACTAATTTAAGATGCTTACTTCTTTAACTTTTTTATCTTGGACAAAAACAACATCAACTTCAGCATGGTCCAATATAAAGTTGACCGCTCCAGGTCCTGCTTAGGTAAAAGATTAAAAATCCATTAACATCTTAATCAAATAGCTTGAGTTAACGGGGTATTGGATTTGCATTTTGGATAAACAAAATATGCTTCTAATTATCTGATATGCAGGAATCTAAAAGATCAGCTTTGAAAACAGTATAAACTCGTCAAAACAGTATCTTTTAAAACTTGTGTTTAAACAACTGGATATTGAATAACATATAATTATTTTCAAAACGCACATCCAAACACCCTTAGAGAAATACAGCAAAAAAATGGTTTACCAAGGGTATCATATAGAGGCACAGAAATGTAACTCTGGGCATTGCAGGCCTGATCAAATGCAAAACAAATAAAAATTTACTCGGAAGTCGATCATCATAAGAGTTTATAAATCATCTGACAAAAGGGTCAGAAACAGAAACAAAAAACTCACCTCCATTGCTACAATCCATTGAGGACAATTTGATCCATAGATTCCCACTTTACAACCCTACCACAGTCAAAATTAAACCAAAAGAAAATTGTTAAGTTTACCACACAATTTAGGATTCTGCAAGATGACCCGTGTCAGAACCAGAACTTTTCAGTCGAGCGTCAAAATAAGTTCTCTTATGACTCTTCTCTACTAACAACAACTAAGGGTCAAACTCATATTTTTTTTGAAAAACCTTAACTTTATAACAAAAATCCGATGAATTCCAGTAAACGGGTCAACACATAAACTTACAGGTTCAATTCCTGAAGCCCTTAAGGCTGCAGCAGTATCCAAAACTTCCTCATACACAGTCCTGTAAGTTTTCCACATATATGGCCCCCACTGCAAATGAAACAGAAGAAATTTACCATTTTTGTAGAATGATGTCTATCAGAACAAAATCATCATAAAGTTGCATACTTTGCCATCAACTAGCTCCCGCCATCCCAGCATCTTGTTGTCCGGATATCTTTCAACCGAATTCCTGCAAATTCAAGATCATCGCAGACCATTTTTTTTGCTATCTCGATCACTAGACTATACGATACTATACTGTAGACAAAAAAGAGGTTTTGACGGGTCGGGTCTCAATAAAACAAAAAGACTGCCGTTGAGACCCGACCCATTTTGAAAGTTGAATTATAAATGTAATGTTTACTTATGACCCTTTTACACATCTACTAATAGTTTTGCTATAAGTTGAATTATTATATGTGCCCAAGGACAACGTGGAGGTTGAACAAAACTATAAGGGGGGCAAGGGGTTGAAAGTAAATTTTTTTAAATGAGCGACCTTTATATATATATATATAATTTTAAACTATTAGATGAAAAATTAACAGACGAAAAAAAGAGACAACCCTTGTTAAGCTCCGCCCATACCCAAAGAACAAGGAGGCTGCTTTTGTTGAGACCCGACCCATCTACAAATTGAATTATAAATGTAATGTTTACTTATCAACCTTTAGCAGACCCTACTAATAACTCTGTTTTAAGTTGAATTATTATTTGTTTGGTGTATAAACAGTTAGGTAACCAATTAACCATAGCCCTTAAAATCAATACAACCCTTAAAATTAGGGGATCAAATCTGCATATATACCAAGGATAAAACACCTGTATAACAACCAATAACTAACAATGTAACATATCATATCATATCATATCAGATAACATATCATAATTTTATAAGGATTCACACAAATTCAAGAATCATGAGTTACCTAAACACATCCCAAGTGGTTTTCAAGTCAGAATCAAGAGGTGGGAACCCATCTTTCGCCAGAAGATTGCGGTAAATCGGACCAACAGATGGTTCACCATTAACACCTTTTTTACCACTTTCTACTGTTACTGCAAACTGTTTATCCATGACCCACTTCCGTACAGTTCTTTTAACCCTACAAACAGTTTAATCAAACACCCACAAGTTAAGATTAAAGGTTGCAACTTTTTATGATTTGTTAACAAAGTCAGTGTTTTGTTTATGTTTCTTGTACGGGTGGAAATAAAGAGGAAAACTGGTACTCTCAAACCCACTAGAAACAGTTAAGTAATATTTACTTTTAAATTATTAATAACATGGTTGGTGATTATGTTGTATTTCTTGTAGAAGCTAGAAGAAAAAAAAGAAAAAAAGTTATTTGTTTTTGACATTAGAAGAAAAGTTGAAATTTTCTTCTTTTTTTTTTTTTATGTAAAAACTCGTGCACGACTCTATTAGCATACTACTAAGTGCTAATCAATTAAATTAAGTAAAAATAACAGCTTGTGTTAGACATATGATCTTATTATAACATAAAATCAGTGAAATCTACATTCAAAAGCAAAAGAAATACCAATACTAAAATAGTTTACATCAAGAAAAAAATAATAAGTTAATTTAAGTTACCCACTTCAGATTACTAATAACTTCAAAAGATTTAAACTTCGTAACCTTTTGTTGACGGGATGGATATCATTTATGTTCCTTGTAGAAGCGAAAAGAAAGACGAAAAAAACACCTATTTCCCTACAAATACAAACAATTTTACCAAATAATTTTATAACAACGATTTCTCGTTAAAAACGAGACTTATGATAAAACATCCATAACTTTTCACGTGATACATTATCTGTATGTGTAACAAAATGAATTTTCATTCTTTTACAACACATCACTATATGTATCTATTCATCGTTTTCACAGACGGTGTGTTTTCTAGTTATTTTCATCATAAACCTCATTTTTAACTATAAAATCACAATCATAGTCGACCCTTTTAAGTCTTTTTCCTAACTTACTTACAAAATATTAATATTTTAATAAAATTTTCAACTTCTTTTATGATTATTTTCTGTTTGTTATATGGGATGGAAGAAACAACAAAACAGAGTACAATCAAAAAATGGTAATAAAACACAGAAGATTCAAAAGGTGAAAAGAAACCTTTCTTCACAAACCACTATAAATAATATTCAAACCCCATTAATTTTCTGCAAAATTAAATCATAAAAGTGTATCCACACCATGATTATAACACATTAAGATGAACATCAAAACCGAAAACTCACCCGAAAATGGCCAGAAAGATCGCCGGAGATCGGTGAACAAGGATGATCAGAAGATTAAGTTGAAAGAAGAATGATAAGATGGTATTGTTTAAAAGTTTGTAGATGGAATATATAAAGATTTAGACAGTTAATAAGTTGGGGCCAATGAATGCTACAGAAAAGTAGCTTCTTAATGAAAGTGTCTTCAAACTATAAAGTGCAAATCATACTGCAAGATGTACAACTCTGTTTGTTTGCCTTGGTTTGACCGGCGTTTGTAGTTCATTCAAAAAATGAAGAAAATTGTGTTGGGATATTAATTTGAAGTTTTGGATGTTATGAAAAAGTCTTCTTGTAGTTTTAAATTGTTGTCAACCGGAATTGAAAAAGCAATCTGGAATTATGTATTTATATAGATTTATTTTAAAGTTTGGAAATGGTCTTTTTATTAAAAGTATTGCACTTATAGTTTTATCCTACTCTTTATCTTCATTTTTATAATTACATTAAAAGCATTATTTTTTTTTTTTTACTTTTCAATTAAATAATACTTTTTAATATTTTTATCGTTACCTTTTTTTTCTCTTCTAATCACAACCACTTTAAAAAAATATTAAAAAATTAATAGAGATGAACAATGTTTTATCAAATATAGAGATGAACAGTAACACGTTCTTTATCCTTCACTCACAACAACTTAAAATCTTTCTCTATATTATAGAGAACACACTCACAAAATATAAAGGGTGGGATGTGAATACTCTTACTTGATGTACCTCTTTGTCAGATCGGTCATTTCATGTTTTCGAACTTTATACACGAGCACATATGACCTCTAATATGAACGTATAAGCTGACTCCATTAGGTGAGAACTCCTTTTACCAGGTAGAATGCATCATCTCTTCTAGTTTAGCCTGTTGTTGAAAGATATAGTTTGGTATACTCTAAAGAAATCCTCGGTATAATATTGACGATCTCACAAAGATTTTTTCTTTCAATGATTTACATTATCCAATAACTGTTGATATCGGCAAGACCCAGCTATATGTGTCTGCCGGTGGGTAGTGAAAGAAGTCTTAGTACCTGCATAAAAAAAAGCGGGAGCTGGTTAAGAAAACAAGAATTTTGATCCTTCTTGATCTGCCTTAGAAACATAAAATGAGTCTTATCTGCCTATCTTATTTAAAATAATAATAATAAAATCAATCAAACTAATAAGAGGAAGTATAACAAGTAATAGAAGTTAGATTTAGCCAATCTCATATCTTGTTAGTATTAAAGACTTGTATTGGACTTAAGGAAAATGAAGCTCCAAACTCAAGGCCTTTTCGCAACAAGGATGTTTACAAACTAGTTTAGGTAGTTCTAAAGAGGTGTGTATGATCTGGATCAACCGGGTGAGAACTCTTTTTACCAGGTAGAATGCATCCTCTCTTCTAGTTTAGCCTGTTGTTGAAAGCTATAGTTGGTATACTCTAAGGAAATCCTCGGTATAATATTGACGATCTCACAAAGATTTTGTCTTTCAATGATTTGTATTATCCAATATTTGTTGATACCAGCAAGACCCAGCTATATGTGTCTGACTGGTGGGTAGTAAGAGAAGTCTTAGTACCTGCATAAAAAAAGCTAGAGCTGGTTAAGAACACAAGAATTTTGATCTTTCTTGATCTACCTTAGAAATAAAAAATGAGTCTTATTTGCCTATCATATTTAAAAAAATAATAATAAAATCAATCAAACTAATAAGAGGAAGTATAACAAGTAATAGAAGTTAGATTTAGTCAATCTCATATCTTATTACTATTAAAGACTTGTAATGGACGTAAAGAAAATGAAGCTCCAAACTCAAGGTCTTTTCGCAACAAGGGCGTTTACAGACTAGTTTAGCTAGTCCTAAAGAGGTGTGTATGATCTGGATCAACTGGGTTTGACAAAAATTTTGAATCGAGGAATGACAAAATGAACAAGTCAGACTAGGGATCGACCAAACCAAACAGTTTAACATTTTGGTTTTTGGGGTTTAAACTTTTTTAATTACTATTTTTAATTAATAGTTTGTATTAAAAGTTCTAAGATGATGACAATGATACACATACATAACTTTATACTAAAAATAAAAATTTCAATCAAAAATAAAAATTAAATTGTAGTACCGTTTACACAAACTAAACCGTAAAACTGACAAAACACCAAAACTGAATGTAAAACGAGTTATGTAGATATCAAATCGATTGACTTCCTTCAGTTTAGATTATTAAATCAATTTCAACAGTTTATAAACACCTCAAGTTTTCACGGTGTATCTTGTTAGATATTTTAATTTAATTATATTGACTTGACCAAAGCAAATTATAATATACGTTAAACAGGTTAGGTAATGAGGAGTTTACGTTTGTTTGAGACTAATTTTTAGTATGTGAAACTCCGTTGTTGTTTAGGGATGCCTAAGGAGACAACGTCCCCATGACGCGAGTCCGGGGAAAGCTTCCCTGGGAGCAGGTCTAAGGGGTAAAACCCCTGACCCAGGTTTTATTAGAGATGCATTAGAATTTTTGTGAAATTTGGATGGAAAGGTGGCTCTGTTTTGGCTATTTTGTTTTTCAAAGTATAATTGCTCGAAGGCACTTTTTTGGCCCCAACCCTAGCATATAAAATAAGTTTTTGGTCATCCTTTTGATACAAGAAATTATCAAACTTTTTGTTGATCCATTTCCTAGTTTTATTCCTTTGAAGAGTTCGGATTGACCCACCGAATTGTTTAAAAAAGAGACACAACTTTCAGATTATCAATCTACGAATATATCCAATACTTATCGAACAACATATCCAAGAAATTTTGGAACAAGGCAGCCAACATCAATTCATAAACCTAAACTAATGTTCAAACCTTGACACTGACAAATTATTATTAACTTGATGTTACTAAGTTTTAATCACTAACTGACTTTTAATAAAAAAAACAAAATTAAGTGCTTATTTAATAGGGATGGTATCCCTTTCTTCAATTAATGTGGGATCAAAACAAAATAGTTAAATTTAATATTTAAATTACAACTAGTCACATACTACCAGGCGTTGCTGGGGTTGAAAACTTTGCAACACTTGGTTTCAATATCGCAACTTAGATAAAAATAACGTATCATGATGATATATTCGGAAGTGAAAAAAAAAAAGTTACGTCCTTGTGTTTTACAAAAAATGTAATATTACCGTATTTTATTATAATTAAGTTAAAATTAGACAAAGTTATAGACAAGTTTGTTTCAAAATGTAACAGAATGAATTTTAATGATTATAAAAAAATAGATGTCAAATAAGGTAAATAAATGTAAAACTATTTATTAGTAAGTGTTTGTTTCAAGAAATATAGTTTAGGCCCCATGAACCCGATGCAAGTGAGGTGGCCAGGTGGGAAACAAAAATTTAATGAAAAACATATATTTTGAGGCGGTTGGAACCTTAAAAAAAAACAAAGAACTGCCCAAAAGTAAAAAGACTTGTACCACACGCAAGAATAGTTGTAAACTTAACTACAGTGAATCTCTCTCACCAACAAAAGTTGGTGTTTAATATATATATAATATATTTTAAAATTTTAAAATATTTAAAAGATGAAATTAACTAAATAGTTATATATTTACGTCCTTATATTTTTAAAAATTGTATCACGATATAATAATCTTTACGTCCTTAATTTTAGAGTCTGTAACAAGTGTTCTATTTGTCTTATGCTTGAATCCTCACGAGTCACGAATAAACATTATTAATATGCAGTATTATGCATGTTATACAAATAAGTATATCATGCGTGTAGAATAAATATAAAATACAAAAAGTTATTAAAAAATATTAAGATGTAGTATTATGTAATGCAAAATAAGTATATATCACGTATAAGATAGATATAAATAACAAAAATATTAATAAAATGCCACCCATTTCTGACTTGATCGATATATACGATATAAAACAAGGAGAAAACAAGAGGATGACGAATGCATAGGCGTTATATGTAGAAAATAAGGAAAAAATATAGGTGTGTTTCATTAAAGCTCATTGATACCTATTAATGCTCCTAGTTTTGGTTGTTGCCGTATTTGACGTTTTAATACTATTTAATTAAATAATTTATAGAAATTAAAACCAACTAGTAAATTACTCCGTGCGTTGCAGCGGGTTCTTTTCTCTCTAAATGCTATGTTGTATCGTCTCATTTTAAATGAAGTTTAATGGTGAAACGTAGATATAAATAAAGTCTTTTTTTCGACATTCGATTTCTTTATAATTTTACATGCGTCTTATACTCAATATGTAAGATAAAGAATAAAAATATTTAGAGAAATGTTAAACTCTTTTATTGTATGTATGTGTAATGACAATAAATAAATAAATAACCCACGCTCTTTTGCAGGGAAAGTGTATATTACCAAAAAAAACATCATGCTAAAATGATCTGTAAATGTTCATCGGTATTTCGTGAGTGAGTCAGATTTTAAATAAAAAAAATCATGTCGCAAAGGTTTCAAAAGCGTTCAGAAACCCAGGAGCTAAGTTCAAAATACAAGACTACGATCTATTTTACGAAGTATAAGGAATACCAAATAAAACAAAATTGAAAAAAAAAAGTTACAAAATTTTCAGAAGAAGAAATAAAAAACAAATTCACATAATATGAAAAAGAAAGTATTATAGTAAAAAAAAACATTAAAGTTAAAATATTGTGTAGTATGATATAAAATTTAAAAAGTTTAAGTTAAACATATAAGAAAAAAACCAAAAGATTTAATGGAATCTATCGATCTTTTTTTTTTTAAACAAGTATAATATATTCTTGAATTACACCAATATACATCGAACACAGGACCTACAATCTAATAGACAAGAGCATCTAATATGTACGCTAATCCCACATTAGATATTAAACTAGACAAACCTAATTTGTTCAGGTAGCATTTCCTTCTTCTATTATATATTATACAATATAATGTAATGTAACAGTTAAAATTTCTTTATTTCTATCTTACCCTTGAGTGATTCATAACATTGTATGAACATATACTACAAACAAAGATAAACAATATTTTTAAATATATTCATCATATTTATATTTATTTTTTTTATTTAAAGTTATAATATATTCTAGTATTATAATTAATTGTTATTATATCTTTTTTCTTATGATATATTCTTTTATAATTTTTAGATATACAGTTGTGACGTGTTTATTTTAATCTACGTTTCGATATAAATATTATTAAAAACCGATCTGGGTCAAATAGGTGTTCATTTTTATCTATGTTTAAATAAGAATTTGATTGAAAATTAAATCAGGTCAAATGTAATATTTTTTGTTTTTATAACTTTTGACATATAGTATCTTTATGTCATTCTTCGGTCTTAAGTGTTGTTCAAAATAAAACTGTGTCAACGTTCATCAAATTTACCAAATGCATATTCAACACCTGTAAACAAAACATTTTTTACTTACAATGTAAGATTTTTTATCAAGTTCAGACACCGATAAAGATAATTCAACTACTTTGTGCAAAATACGAAATTCTCGCCGAACCGCAAGGGGAAGTTCCACTATTTTTGGTGAAAGGTAAACTCATATTCTATATTTCAATTTATGTCATATAAGTTCGAACACCTTAAATATATTTTGAATATTGCTAGGTTAACTACCTATTGATTGCAATTTTTTAGATTTAAGTATTGATTACAATATTTTAGATTTAGTACTTGACTTTAATGAAAACTTAAGTAAAAACCGGTCATCTAAATTGAGTTACCAAATTCACTCAAAAATCAAACGGCTCATTTATATCTACTTCATTTGCTCGTACTAGTGGTCCAAGATTAAAAGGTTAGGTCTGGTTTGAAAACAATCGTACTTGCAACAAAGAATAAAAGAACTTTTTTTTGAACGACAAATGTGCGACTTTGCTTAGAATGATAGATTATATACAAGCCTAAAAGCCTAGCTTTATAAAAAAAAATAGGTGGGAGAAATATGTTTCAAACTTTCAATAAGAGATCAACCTCCCAAAAACAAGTTGTTTGTGTAGATATATCTTTAGTAGTGAATCCGATAACCATGAAGGTATGGAGAGATGTTAGGTATGAGTTTAAAAATAGGTAAATTGAATTTTAATCATCCAAACTATTACTCATTGACTGATATTAATCCGTACTATTGATTTGGCCGGTAATAATCTCAACTTTTATTTTTATCACCAACAACAATTCAAGTAACATAATTATTAAAAATTTACACTTGATTTCAACTCGATTTCGTTCACAATAATGAATATGAACAAAATGAAAAAAACATACAAGCTAAATCGACCCTAAAATAAGTACAAATCAAGTGTGAATATATGATAATTATACTACTGGGAATGTTGTTGGTAATAAAAATAAAAGTTAGGATTGTTACCGGTTAAATTAATAGTATGAATTATTATCGGCCAATGAGTAATAGTTTGGATTCATAAAATTCAACTTACCTCGTATATAGAATTATCTTACGCCATTCCCTTCATTTTTGATGGTTTGTTAGTTAAGTTCCAACAGTATTTGGTTATATGATAGGTGCAAAACCAAGGATTGTCACTTCTATAGCAATAACATACATTTAACATAATACTAATTGTCTTTCCACCTCTTCTGTCCTTATTCATTTTTCGTTTTCTTGTCGGTTATGGTGGATTCGTATGTTCTTAAATTGAAAACATAATAATTTCTCCGACTACATCCACTGTCACATTTACATTTTCATTAATGACCACCACCGCGTCTGTAGCTATCACTTTGGTCATTATGTTGTTGCATACTCTTCTGGAAATGGGGTTGTACCAATTGACAGTATAATGATTTTTCAATAATATTTGTTTCGTCCAATCACATGTAAACATGATATCAATTTCAAAAAATTTTAAAATCGATTTCATGATATTGATGATGTTTCATGATAATATTTGAGGCATGAATGGATAAGCTTTCCTAACCTATCCTCATTTATTATACTCTCCGCACATATAATGAGTTTTCTAAACATGGTTACCTTGAACTTCATTTATCACCTTCAAATCTTTGCAACCTTAGGTTAAGCACTCACTTGTCTTTGATTATCATAGTTTTTTTGAGGTCATGTATTTTCTTCACTTTGTTCCAAAGAAGTAGATTCTGACTCTGACATATTCAATTTTCAAACACGTAGATATATCATCTGGTCAGTAGTTTTGTGATTTTTAATGTTTTCAGAACTAGACAGGACAGAGAATAAGACATCTTATCGAACCGCTGGTTGGACCAGTTCGACCGGGTATAAGAAACGGATAAAACTATAATTATTTTAATGAGTATAAGTAAAAAATACTGACAAATAAAATATATATTTATATATATAAATCTTGTTCGACTGGTCCAGTTTCCAGTCTGACCATCGGTTCAACGTCAAAATATTACTAAGCACCGAACCAGACCGATTTGGAGTCCGGTTCCCGGTCCGACCGGCAGGTTCGATCCAGTTTTCAAAACAATGGTCATTTCCTTGTTTGACCGTGTCACGAGAATCTCTAGCATCTAAGTATATTAAGCATTCAATATCAAGGATAAATAGTTTATCTCTCAAGATTGACAGAATGAACTAGATTATAACTATATCATGATTAATTAATATATGTTACTAGGTTTATTAATTACAAATCTTTGTAATAACCGTGATTAATTAATTCGATACAAGTCTTACATGTGATTTTAGTTTAAGAGACTTGCTTTTAGTTTACGACCTCATCAAATTTTGTGAATCATGATAAAATCCATTTTCGGGGCAATAGAATTGTGTGTTCTCAAATTCATATAGATTCAATCACAATGATAAACTATACCAAGATTTAAAGTCTTCTAACTACAAAAATTAGCTTAATGTAATTTTTTTAAAAGCAAACATTTCCAAAAATGTATCATATTCTAACGAAATAGTTGCGTTTGAAACTAATTTGAATCAAATTGCCATGTGTGTGAATATGTATGTGTACTTTTACGTATATGTATATGTATACGTATATGTCCTTAGTAATCAATACAGTAAATAAAGTTGTAAGAAAAAGATTTAAAGTTAGAAGTTTAAGAATATTAATAATCAGTTTTTTCTTTACAAATTCTCCCTATATTTATTTATTATTTATCCCTGTACACATATGTTTATATTTTCTTTTGCAATTAATATCGAATCTGAAATAACAATTTTCCATCAAGTTTTATAAAATAGCCACTTGACTGTTTAGATCTTGTCACCTTATCTGCTTATCATGAATATATTAATTGATCAAACTGACAAAAAAATTAAAAATAAAAAAAACAAAAATAAATCTAGTGATGATGTTCCGAATCGTTCTAAAAATATAAATCCAGTATTTGCTGACGTCTGGGTTTTGGTACGAGGACAAATTCAATGGCTGCTGGATTTCAATTGTTCTATTTTAAGAATATATTAAAAAAATTATAAAACAATAATATTTTGCGTCGTTTAATGCTCGCAAGCACAACTATTATTGTTTGAACTCAGAATTTGATGATATATCGTATGTCTTATATTTATCTCATATGCATTGTAAAATTGATTATATTTTATGATAATATTACGAATGTAGGTTATACGTAAAGAAAAAGATAACATGTCTCAACTTAATATTGCTTATCTTTAATACAAAGTAAAATTGAACAAATCTTTGACAGAAAGAGATTAGTTCTTTTAGATGAATCATGGCTTGTAAATAGCTTGTTATAAATAATATTGTTATTTAAGTTTAGAGAACTTAGGTGGTGTTTGTTTTATGTGAGAAGTACTTCCTGACCTCTTTTGTTTTCGCCGCGCAGACCACGCGTAGACGTTGAGGTCTGCGTGAAGAAGACATTGCTCATCCACTTCTAACCTCTTCTAGCCTCTCCTCCTTCCCAAAACCATCAACCTCCCCATCTCCTTCCCCTCACCACCGCCGGCCCACCCGACATCAGCCGCAGCCACCACCGGCCCACAATTCCTCTTTATGTTTTGATCTGCACTCACACCACTTACTCAATTTTCCAAAAGTTTCAAATCTCACGTAGATCCATCATCTTCTTCATCAAAACCCCTGGGTTTACTGTGATCTCTATGTGTTTCCAACCTTTCGATCTTGTTTTTGATCTTCTTCCATTGTTCGATCTGTGATTTTGTTCGCTCCGATCTGTTGCCGATTGTGGTTTTTCCGATTTGGTTGATTTAATGGAGGCGATTGAAGAATTGGCGTAGCTTGCAGACTCGATGCGGCAGGCTGCGGCGCTGCTTAACGATGAAGATGTTGATGAAAACTCATCGTCTTCTTCTAGACAACCTTCCATATTTCTTAACGTTGTTGCTCTTGGGAATACAGTAAGTTTGTTTTACATAGGGTGATTACTTGGTTTGTTGTGTTGATTGGTTTAGTCGATGGATCTCTTGTTAGGGTTGTGTTGCGATCTAGTTTTGGTGATTGTTAGGTTAATGTAACTGGGAACTGTTTACCTGACTTATTGTTTTTTGTTTGATTTGGTTTAAGGTAAGGTTTGATTTGGTTTAATTACAGACTATTTTTGCAGTCTACAGATTTTAAAAAACAAATGGTCTTTCTCTTACAGACTGCAGATATTTGGTCCACCTCTTCTCATGCAGATGTCTGCAGATGTGGCCTGCAAACTGCAGACATTTTGCTGCAGAAAAAACAAACAACACCTTAGGGTATTGTGATTAGGGTAGTGTTATACTAAAAAGGATTTTTAATCTAAAAAGCCTAAGAAGGATTGTGCGCATGACACGTGTTATTCTATTGTTTTAAGGAGAATGGCATTTTGATCATTGTGTCAAATACGTTAGCTCATTATGTCTTATACGTTCATTGTGTCAAATATCAGTTCATTGTGTCATATATATTACATCATTTGTTATGTGTATTAATCATTGTGTTTTATGTTTTAGATCATTTTGTGTTATTTTTATCATTGTTTTTATAGCTTATAAATTTGTTATCTATCTTGTGTTTTACAATTAGAAGACATAATGATTTTCATCAATCTAGTTTTCAAAACTCATAGTGTTGAAAATAACACAATGTGTTATTTTTGTTATTGTTTTTTAATAGATTATATAAACTTGTTATTATTCATTGTGTTTTACCATTACAAATACACAATGATGTTATTTCAAAAATCACTACTAGAAAACTGCTCTGTTTGCTACGCAATTTTGCGACCCCAAATTTTGCGTCTCAATTTCCGACACAATTGGGACACATATCCTACAAAAACTAAAACCCTACATTTCCAATAAACTTTCGACAAGAAAGCAACAAAACTTTATAACCTCCAGCTTTCGTCACAAATGCGTAGAAAAATTACGACACAATACTGACCCAAGTTAATTAAAGTCGAATTATCAACGACTTCGTCGCAAATGGGTAGTAAAATAAAATTAATAATGTTACTCTTGATATTCTTGTGTTATTATTAACTCTATTTTGTTGTCTTTTATTGTTGGTATTATTATTATGAAAAAAAACAAAATAAAGACACTAATAATCATAAACACAACAAACCAACAACTACAAGCAAAACAAACTTAACAGCAAATGCAAGAAATGTTTCAAAAACAATTAAATGAAATGTTTCAAAAACAATTAAATGATTGATGAGTCAGTGGAAGCAACCTTCTTGTAATTAGTAGTTGTTTTGTTATCTAGATATGTTACTTTTGTGGTTTTAACATACTAAACGGTGGTTGTAATTTTTATTTTTTATATTTTGTTTGTAGTACTTATGGTTGATTTAAAAAAAAACATATTTTGTGGGTAAAATTGCGGTGATTTGTAAAGCAAGTTTACTAAATCTTTTCTATATTTTTAGCAGAAAAAAAATCAAATTTTTTTGTTTTACTAAAAAAATTTTAATTAAAAAATAATTACGTAGCAAATGCGTTAGGAATTTAACATATTTTGAAAATCGTAACAAAAGCGTCACTAATAAACAGAAGTTTGTAGCAAATGTGTCAGTTTTAAAAAATACGTATTTCAACATTGCATAGCTAATGTGTCGTTATTTTAAAATATGTATCTTATCACAATAATAACATTGCGTAGAAAATGTGTTATTTTTTTAAAATATGTATTGTGACATTGCGTAGCAAATGCATTGTTTTTTTAAAATACGTATTTTGACATTGTGTAGCTAATGCGTCGTTGTTTCGAAGACGTATTTTGACATTGCGTAGCTAATGTGACGTTGTTTTAAAATACATATTTTATATTAATAATAATATTGGATAGCAAATACGTTGCAATTCATATTAGTTCAGAATGATTAAATTAAGGTAATTAGGATAATGCGAGGAAAATGTGGAGCAGCTTCCTATGCCCTTTTTTGTCGCAAATATGTCATATATTGCGTCGTAAACTGTTTGCCACGAGCATTTTTCCGACAAACTGTTTTTTTCGTAAATGCGTAGCAAATTCTATTTTCTTACGCATTTGAGACGGAAAAACGCGTAGCAAATTTATTTTTTTCTAGTAATGAATGTATTTTTCAAAACTCATATTATTCAAGATAACACAACGGCAATCAAAAGACACAATGAGATATTATGTTATTTTGTCATTGTTTTTAATATATTAGATTAATTAGTTGTTAATTTATTATTTTATTTTACGTATTAGAGATACACAACAATGTTATTACATCATTATATTTTTTAAAATTCATTATTTCAAAAAAAATGCAATAATATTCAAAATTAATATAATAACCAACAAAAAGACACAATAAAATGCACTAAAGACACAATGACGAGATATAAGCTTAAAAACGTCAATTTTTTTTTTATCTTTTTATATAATAATATTGTACTCGTTTTAAAAATAAAAAACGCTTATTTTTATGGTGTAATTATTATAAAATGATAATGTTGTATATAAAAGTTATGAAAGTTTAAAAAAAATAGAAAAACTTACAAAAAGTCAATAAAATGGGTTATTTCTAAAATACCACGGTAACAAACTTTTACTTACAATTTAATCTCAACCATTGATTAAGAAGATAGACGGTTGATATTACTTTTTAGACTTTTTAGTTTTAGATCACTTTATATTTGAAGGTTTCTCTTGTGATTATCATATAAGTTTCGTATAAACAAAAATTAACAAATACTTTTGATGGTCAATATAATAGTTTTAGTACATTCTCTTGTTGAGAATAAAATATACAAGTGAACTCCATTAGTCGTATATACATGTACATATGTTGGATATTTAAGTGAAAAGTATGGTTTTTCATTTGTTTTGAACATTAATAATTATTTATATTTTCCATAAAATAATTATTCATTAATGAATTTATATTTTTTTATGTGAGAAGATCACAACAAATCAAACGGTGCCAAAATAGAACTACGATAAATGAGATATCGATTTTCTAAGTTGTGTGGTTGAATGAAATATATAACGAGTCACCGTGGATCCTCTACTATGATATTATTAGAGGTTGCGGTACGATTCAAGTTACAAATGACTCCCACGTGATTCCGCTACGCAAAATCGAACATATTATTCAAATTCTGGAATATTATTTCACAATTAAACATAATTAATTTGTGTATTAATATGAAAACTAATTCAGAAAGTAAATAGAGTTAATTTGTGTATTAGATGATTGACTCTTTGCTTTCTCGGTCTTGGGTATATACAATACATATGGGTCTTGTTTTAGACGCAAGAAAAATCACACGTATTTAAGAAACCACATGTTTTTAAGAAACCACATACACACTCTGAAAAATATCCAACATTCTTCGCTTTACACGCTCTTGTTCAAGATAACTTTTTTTTTTTCATGTGTTATCGGGTGCGAGGACATCTCCGGTAGTACACATACTAATTTGGTTATTGTACCATGGAAGACAGACACGTTCGTTTGAGAAGATGTGCGAAAACTGTTTTAAAGGACCTCTATTGAATAGAAGTCCTAAATCATCTCTCAACTTTTTGTTAGTTCATTGAGCAGACAAATATAAAGCTCTGAAAAATCTTTACCCTTTTAAGATTCAATGAAAAAAGTTATCTCTAAATATTATGATTTGAATTGATTTCAATTCATGTTAATCATGTTATTACTTACATTCGGATTATATACGGTATTGCTTTAGCATTTCCTACCAATAATAAGAGTATTGTTATTGTTATTTTTTTTTTATAAAAGTGAACCATTGTCCTACGTTATGAACATCAAATACAAAACTAATATTATAATAGGAAATCACTAGAAACACGATAAACACTTATACTAGTGATAGATCAAATATAGTGATAACACTAATATTATAACAGAAAATGATTAGAAACAAGATAAACACTTATACTAGTGATGATCAAATACAGTGAGAAAGAAAAGAAATGGTTATGTAGTCAGAAATTTTTTTATATATTACATGTAAAGTAATAAAAACATATGTTTATATAATTTTTTGCAGTTAGTTGCTTAATAATAGTTTAACATTAAAAATTGTTTATCCATCTATATATATACCCATTCATATATTGGAGGATACTGTTACTTAATAATAGTTTAATATTAAAAATTGTAACGTAGCTGGCCTTGTTATAAAGGGTTTTTCTTGACCTAACGAGGACCGTTTTCCTCTTTGAAAAATAAGCGAGTCATGGGTTTGTCAAATGTTAGGACCGCACTTGACACAATCGATCAGTTTGATTCTCTCTGTAAAAACCATGTTCTATGATCTTCTTGTTCTAGTGTTCATCACTTTGATGAACTCTTTGTTCACTAATTCTATTTTTTTGTTCTTTAAGTCTGGGTCATGTCATTGGTGATCTAGTTTTTCTCTATATTCTGCTTTTGTACTTGTTATTCTAAGAATGTGACAAATATGTTGCTAGAAGCCTAGAACACACAGATAAAATAATTTTTTTATTCTTTTAATATCAAAAATTTTCAAAACGTAAGAAGAAATCTATTGAAATTCAGTATTTGTTCATATATCCTAAAAAAACGCACATGTGAAATTATGTTCTAACAATTAAAATTATAAAGAAAACATATGAATGAATGATTTTAATAGTTTCTATACACGTAACATACGTATTTAGTTACATCATTAATGAAAATATTAAACCAATGGTCAAACATATTAGGAACGAAATTGATAAGAAAACAGTGTTAGATCTGGTTTCTAAGGCTCAATGGAATAATTGGGTACCGATAAAAGTAAACACTTTAATATGGAGGGCAAATCTTGGGAAAATACCAACTCTACACATGCTATTGAGAAGAGTTATCTCTACCCCCAAATGATTTATGCCCCCTATGTAACAAAAACACAGAGACAGTTGACCATGCTTTCACATTATGCTATTATGCAAATTATACTTGGAGCATCATCTGGTCCTAGTTAAATATCCCTCAAATTTTTGCTTTCTCCTTTAAGGACTTAATTTCCATTATGGATGTGGGAGGAAGAGAAAACAAGCACAATTAGTTAATTAAGGTGGTCAATTACATTTTGGAGCATTTGGAAGCATAGGAATAGGAATGAAGTTATCTACAACAACAAAAGCCCTACAACTGCCGAAATAATCATGGCGATTAAAGCAGTACGTTTTGGATTAAAAGTCATGCAAAGCTAGTAGACCTTCAATGGGAGAAATGGGTTTCCTCCGTTATGTAAAAGGTGTATCTTTTATGTATGATTTTAGTGTTGGCTTGGTGTTATAATTTTGGGTTTGTGCCTTGGTGTTAGAGAGCCGACTCAAACCCAAAACTAGTAAAGCTAGGGCTTTGAGCCCCTAATTTTAAAGAGCCTTCAAATTTTATATATTGTGTTATATGTGTAAAAAATTTGAAAAAAAAAACACAGCTGTGATTTGCTCTATGAAACGGCAATTTCAAACACAGATTCTCAAGTATTTCTGAATCTAATTCCCAATGTCAGTTTCTTTTTTCCAAGTCTAGATTCTAAATTTTTGAGTTTTAATCTGATTTGTGTTATTGGATCACACTTTACTACTATGCCTCTTTTGGTCTAATTCTCTAGTTAGTGTTTAAGTTTAAATTTGCAAGTCATATGGCATTTAGTCACTTGTTTAGTGAATTAGTTTCTGTTAGTGTTTGAATATTTGCAAAGTTGCTCTTTGCTGTTTAGTGAATTAGATTTGAATCTGGTAAAATAGTCTACAACTCATTTGTTTAGTGTGTGTGTGTGTGTATATATATATATATATAATATATATATATATATATATTATTTGTTTAGTAGAAGTTTGCATTCGAATCTATCATATATAAGTGTAATGTCGACTAGAAAGCATTAAAGTAGTCATATGTAAAGACAATAGAAACAAAAACAAAAATCTAATATTGAACTATAATTTGCCTAAAGTTACAACTAAAAAAAAATTAACTCCACCAATTATAAACATTTTAGTTTATTATTATCGGTCTCCAACCCGAAAAGAAGGATTTATAATGTTAACTTCCGAAAGGGCCCCGTTTTCTAGTTCGCTTAGTGCCTTCAAAATCATTGAGACTTCCTTGTTAGTATTGTGGAATAATATTTGCCCATCTTACTGTAAATACATATCTATACTACTATATAATACATATTATAAGGATATGATGATAATTTCATCCAAAGTGTAACACGCCTATATAACATTTTAATTAACTTCTTCTAGTTATTCTATTATTTAATGCATATTTTAATACATTATTTAATAATATGATATTATTTAATTCACTTCATTAAGTTTTATTTTATTTATAATAATATAAACTGGCATTTAAATTTATAGTTACTAATCATATTTTTATAACTAAATACTATTTAAATTATATTTATATCTATACTACTATATAATACATCTTTTTGGATAGAGATGTAATTTTGTCAAGCATACAAGTTTTGAATCAAGATGTACAAAAGAGTGCAAGACATTTAAGAGGGGTAAAATAAGAAATTCATTAAGATTTTAATACACTTTTGGGGTAATATGATAAATTTATCCATTAAATTTTATATACTTTGACATTTTTGTCCATATCTCTTTATGTATTTAATAAATATTATTAACATATTATTTAATAATATGATATTATTTAATTCACTTCATTAAATTTATTTTATTTATGATACTATAATTGATATTTAAATTTATATTTACTAATTATATTTTTATAACTAAATACTATTTAAATTAAGTATTATTTTATTTAAATATTTAAGTATATAACTTATATATATATATATATATTTATATTTATAATAACTATAATACTAATATTTTTCTAGAGGCATATTGTGAGTTTATAATTTTAATATTTATCTATATCTTTTATAATAAAAGTGAAAGAAGGAGCGAATGATAATTTTACATATGGATTAAAATACCCATATAAAAAGTCATGTTTATTTTAGAAAATTAAATATTTTATTCCATTTATGCCCTTACAATAAATTATAACATATGATGCTTATAATACAAATGCTAAAGCATATACACGTGGTCAAACCTCATTTACTTTTAATGTCGCTCATTTATTGCGATTGAACATTAATCTCTCTTCCCCTTTTTCCTAGCCGATTGTTAGCAGCTTAATAACAATCAACATGGTAATTTGTGGTAACAATTTCTCCATTAACTTTCTCCGGTCAATGCAAATAACCACCGAAAGTTGCATCCGATGATCATAAAACTTTAACCTACATTCATAAAACGAACCCCCACCCTAAAATCTAGGTAATAAGTGATTTCCGATCACAAATACCACCCATGCTTTTACTAATCTTGTTGGAATAATATAGTTGTCTTAAAAACTTTTGTAATATACGAAATTGTTTTTTTTTCATTCAAATTTTTCAATAATTATATTTTAATTTTAATTTACGTCATAACGCACTGAGCCGATACTGAATAAAATCGAATTCCCAAAAAATCTCCCAACAGCCGTACCGCAGCAACGCACGAGCATTTCCACTAATATATATATATATATATATATATATATATATATATATATATATATATATATATATATATATATATATATATATATATATATTCTTGCATCAATGCATCAGTTTAGTGAAATGAATCCCAATATATAAAGATGTATATTAAATGAAGGTGCATATTTAAAGACGATAGGGTATAATAAATTGTCACTAGCATGGGTCCTATATATTTAAGTTTAACTCTTGCTATTTAATATTTACGAGCCATCAAAAAAATTTAAAACTTAATACTTATTTATTTTACTAACCAACACAACCTATTTACTAAACAAGTATGTAGATGACTATTTTTAAGAGTTTCATGTCCCGACTCAAGTTATCATCCCTATAATTGTACATACTCTTTATAAAAGAGGAAGATAAAAGTTTATTTGTGGTACCTTTAATATATAAGCATCCATATCAAATTCTAAAACTTTTGAGATCATATTGGCATTAGGAAGGATATAAATTATAATTTTGATATTATTATTGTTTTTAGGAAAATTATCAAAATAAACATTTGACCAAATTAAATTACCAATATAACCATTGAAAAATAAATTCACAAAAGAAAACAACCAATAAAAACAAGCCACGTGTCCATTCCTTGCCACGTGAGCGAGGAAAATCCATAATCCCTCATTGAAAATGTGACTGGGCAAGGGATTTACATAATCCCTCGCTGATGTGGCGAAATTTCAGTGGTTCCTCGCTGACTGAGTGAGGGATTTACCTAAACCCTCACCCATAATTACCAAAATACCACTCCTCGCTCAGAATTTTTATTTTTTTTAAATACAAAATTTTAAAAAAAGTGTTTACCAAAAATTAAAATATCATTAGTTTTATTATTATTTTTTCATTTATTGTTTTTTAAACACTTAAATTTGTTATTTAATGTGGTTTTTCCCTATATAATACAAGCTTTCCTCTTAACAAACTTAATTTTAATTTTTTCATTTTACTAGTTTAGAAATACGTTTTTAACACGGGTTGGATTAAAATATTAAATTAATAGTTAATATTTAATATTTAAAAATGTTAAAATAATTTTTTAGATAAGATATGATTTGGATTACGTATACTCAACTATTTTAAGTAATAACAATATTTCTTAAAATTTCATCTTTAAAAAACTTAAAAAATTGCATTTATTTAAATAAAAGTTTATTTTTTAAGTTTTTTGTTTAATAATGCAGTTTTTTAAGTTTTTTAAAGACGAAAGTTTAAAAAATATTGTTATTACTTAAAATAGTTGAGTATATATAATTCGAATCATATTTTCTAAAAATTCTTTTAAAATTTTTAAATATTAAATATTGACTATTAATTTAATATTTTAATTCAACCCGTGTTTAAAAACGTATTTCTAAACTAGTAAAATGAATAAAGTAAAAGATTAAAATTGATAAGTTTGTTAAGAGGAAAGATCGTATTATATAGGAAAAAATCACATTAAATAACAAATTAAGTGTTTGAAAAACAATAAATGAAAAAAATAATAAACTAACGCTATTTTAATTTTTGGTAAATACTTTTTTTTAAATTTTGTATTTAAAATAAAAATAAAAAATCTGAGCGATGAATGGCATTTTGGTAACTATGGGCGAGGGTTTAGGTAAATCTCATGCCCAGTCAGCGAAGAATGGGACATGTCAGGTGAGGAACCGCTGAAATTTCGCTACGTCAGCGAAGGATCATGTAAATCCCTCGCCCAGTCACATTTTCAGCGAGGGATCATGTAAATCCCTCGCCCAGTCATATTTTCAGCGAGGGATCATGTAAATCCCTCGTCCAGTCACATTTTCAGCGAGGTCGCTCATGTGGCGAGGAATGGACACATGGTTCGTTTTTATTGGTTGTATTTTTGTAAATGTAATTTTCAATGGTTATATTGATAATTTAGTTTGATTAAATGTTTATTTTAATAATTTTCTCCTGTTTTTATTGTTATTAGTATAAGTATTATGAGGACTATAAAGTCACATCGTTACTGTTTATTATTATTATTATTATGGTTACTGTTTATTCTTATTGTTTACTATCAATATGAGTTTACATTAATGCTTTTACTATCACTACCATTTAGTGTATTATTATTAACACAACTACCACTATGTATTTCTTTAAATGAGTTAGATGAAGGTCTACATTTTTGTTGTTCTTAATTAACATTACACTTTCTGATGTTTCAGTATAACGTCAAATTAGTAATTCCGATTCACACCTAACATCAAAATCATAAACATACAAACACAAACCTAGATTCAACACACACAATCACACACTAAAAAAAATTTTTGAACGGTAAATTTTTCTACTCCTACATTACACCAAATTATACTATGTCTGGGTTTGAACCCAGGTTCTTCCCTCTAAAAAGCAAAGCCTCTGCCAAATGGGCTAGCTACACACAAAATCATCTCAAATAGAACACCAAATTAGGAACCAAATAGACCACCAGTCACCGATCTAGTTGTTCATTAGGTTGTGGCGGGGCGATGGTGGTTCTAGAGAGAAATAAAAGGAAAACTTAATGGCAGCAGGGTTGGAGATGAGTTAGGTGTTGCCGGTGGTAGAGGTGGTTGTTGTTAGTTAAAATTGAAGAAAGAGAGACAACATGCTTAGAGAGACACATAGGTTATTGATAATTAAAAAATAGAATAAAGTATATGTTTAGATATTATGAGATTATTAAAGCTAATCGTTGTTTTAACATTAGAAACCAAAACTTATTTGTCTAAGAACGGTTTATGTACAAAGCGTTTTTAGTGTAATTAAAAAACGTAGGAGGTATTAAGGTGACACGGGTATGTAGTTGGTTTATTGGACAAGGGTTGTTTGCTTTAACTTATGTTGCATGTTATGACATGCGTAACGCACAATGTAAAATAGTATAGCCGCATATTATTTTGTAATCAAAACTTATATCATATCTATACATGTTGGGCATGGTGTAAACACCATAACCACATAATATATAATAAATACATAAAACTTTTATATGATTAACAATTAATGGAACTATTGTTTAAATAAAAAGTCCACACAAGTGACGGATTATCTCTTTTTGACCCTTCCATCCATTACTAACTTAAACTTATTTATGAATTTGTAATTAAATTAATTTTAATCATTAAATTAGTTAATTAAATACTTAAAATCTTCCTTACAAATTTTAGGAAGAAGTTATTTTGTATTGATATCTATATTTTTTATCGATAAAATGCATATTATTAAGCTAGCAAGATGCCAGATATGAACAATTACATAAGAAACGTTGAAGCATTAAAATCACACCAATTTTCTCAAATCAAAAGAGATACTCTACCTCCATGTTTCAGACCTTCAGCCAACTGAAGGTTGAGACCAAAACATCTTTAAAAATCGATTTAGGGCTTCAATCACCAGGTTCAAAATTAATAGTATTTTTTGAATGTTGCATTCCTATGAACATTTTGAATTACCTACAGCAAATTCTTAACAGATCTAGCTTTCGATAGGAGGCACTTGCACCAAGATTGAACCACCTCTCGAACCTTCTTTGACTTGCTGCATTTAATGAGTAAATGGTCGAAATCTCCAATCAGTGACGGAGTTTGAACCAAATCTTAGAGGGGGTGTTTCCATCTATTTTTTATTATAATTTTTTATCAGAATTAAATAAAACAATAAACAAGATCAAATATTTCTCTATCTAATTGATTAATTTCCCTAATTTCTCATCCCCTTTACTCATAATTAACTTTCTAAACATGTGTTTATCAACGATATATGGTCAATTCACAGTCTGTAGATGTTTTCAATATAAGAATATACATAATTTATCTATGAATACATATAATTTATCTACACATATGCATATATTAATTTATGTAATCAAATAACCATAATATATTGTAACATTCACATTATAATCTTACATAAATTCATAGATGATTGATACTGCACATTGTTTTTACAGTTCCTACTTTATTTAGGATTGTGCTTTACACATATCAAAAGGTAAGATTCAGATATTGATTATATTAAAATTTATATTTTAAAGTTGAATATATTTTACTTTTTCTGAACAGAAATATTGTTTTAATAAACTGATTTAAAAGTTAATGCATAACAATCTGTTAAGATAAATATACTTTTTTTTATAAATACTCACCATTTTGATTTCTTAAAGGCAATACATTTAACACTTCATTTTTAATGTTACAACCAAATTATTGGAAGAAGAAAAAGATCTCACAAGGGTGGTTTAAACAATAAATATGATTGATGAGTTCGTATTGACTTTTCAATTGTACTTGCTTATCAGTTATCTTGTTTCACTGTACTTGCTTAAAAAAACAAAGTTAAAATGCATATTAAAACCTGAAGCTTGAGCACTTATATAGTGAGGGCAGGAGATGAAATTAATTTTTTTAAGGGGTGCGAACTTAATATATATAAAAAAAATTTACACTACCAGGTTAAAAATTAACTCTACTAACGAGAAAAAAAAAGAGGGGGGGGGGGGGGAAGACAGAGGCCCCTCCCGGCCCCTTATAACCTTCGCCTTGATTAAAACCTCTAAGAGCATTCACAATCCATCCTCCACTCCCATCCACATCCTTATAATTACACTAAAAATCATTAATTTTTTTTTCCCTTTTCAGTTAAATAATATTTTTTCATACCTTTATCATTATATTTTCTCTCTCATCCACTCACAACCACTTTCAAAAATATTAAAAAATTTATAAGGGTTGTACCGTGTTTCCTCAAATATGAGAAAACACGATACAATCCCCATAAATTTTCCATCTATTTCACTCACAACCACTCGCAACTATCCTTTATAATATAAAGTACTTACTCACATAAAAATAAAAAACGTGACGTGAATGCTCTAACAACTCATCCTCTATAATCAATGCTCACATTACGAATTTATGATGCTTGTACTTGATACAAAGGATAATAACTTAATACAATGTGTTGAGTTGTTTTGTTTTTCTTAAGATAAATAATAGGTCTCTAGATTTAAGAGAATAAGTCAACAAGTCATTGAATTGCCACGTATTAGTTAGCCTTGGAATAAAGTTTGGCTGCCATACTTGATGGTAAAGTCATAATTAATCATCTTGAGAGTAAATAACACGGTTTATCTAGTTAAACTCGTGATTAGACTTTAACATGAGAATGCATATTTAATATATAGATGGATGAGGTACTCATGACATGTAAACAATGGGAGATCATGGGTTCAAGTCTCACTCTGAGCAAAATGTTCAAAGTTGAGCCAGAGGTTTTCTCAGCAATGAGTTTCCTCCTGAGGGGGTTGGAGGTGCGGTCCCGGCTGGGAAACGGATAGGCGGGCTCTATTAAAATAACACATATCCTCCGAAGCAGGGTCGTACATTTACCGTTCAAAAAAAAAAGATAGGGATGATAATGTAAAAGAGTAAATTTAAATTTGTATTGAATGTCAAACTTTAAATTAATTAATTGTCTACCCCACAAAACATTTTGATGTTCGTTTCAAACCTTTTACTGAAGGTTGACATTTTCAACAACTTAGTATTTACAGATAGTTTTGATTTTATAATATGACTTGAACCGATTAACCTTTAACCTAGACGTCTTATCTGAAAGTATATATCACAAACAACTTTAGATTTCGTTAAGTGATATCACACCCAAACATCTCAAACGATAACCCTTTTCAACATGTATTATACCCCAATACATTTAATTATAAATCTATCACTTGTTAACCTTTTTCTTATTTTTTTTATAAATATCTTCCTATATTTATTATAGTCTCCTACCCTCGGAAATGATCACAGTCGTGTTCACCCATTCTTTGGTGATACACGATAAGAACCACCAACACGATAACAACCACTAATTATATGGTGATTTAACATTTGTGATAACATAATCACGATAGAAATAGGTTCAAATACAAAGTGTATTTTTTGCTACAAAGTGTGAGAAGATACAATGAGTCAAAAAAAGTCATAAAAAAATTATATCTCACAATCTAAATCGAATTTCAAAAAAGTAATTTCGTGCTTTTGTTCCCCTAACCATCCTCACTAAGAAAAAAAATAAACGAAAAATAAAAAAAATTAAAAAAATTAACGTTTTTTTATTGTGACATTTATGAAAGACACAATGACGTCATTGTATGATTATGAAAGACACAATGACGTCATTGTGTCATAAAAAGACACAATGAATTTTTTTTATTTTTTTTTTCTGAAAGAGAACGACGAGAGGAACAGAGACTTCGAAGTATTTTTTTGAAATTCGATTTAGATTGTGAGATATAATTTTTTTGTGATTTTTTTAGCCTCATTGTGTCTTCTCACACTTTACAACAAAAATACACTTTGTAGAATAACCTCACCCCGATAAATTATTAATTTTGTTTTGAACTGCACATACTCATAATAATTAACCTGGATGTTTATCATATCATACGGTTTAAGTATATCATAACCATTTAGCGTAAGCGCGCACACATATATGTTTCAAAATTGAGCTATGTAACACTCACTTGAGAAGCAGATAGTCCTTCGTAACTAATCCTCCACAGACTAAGCACCCCTAACTCACTAAACATTTAGTCAATAAGGTTATAATATTCATCATTAACTATTAGTTATGAACATCATCGTCTTGGTTATCATCGGAACCTACCAATACCCGCTAGGTAATTAACCTGTAACAGCTAGCCCGGTACTGAACACATAACAATAGAGTATTTAACCCGTTAATACCATGGGTATATACCCATACAAACCGGATGGTTAACCTATTTATAACCCGAATACTAGACTAATACCAAAACTTTTTGCCTCAAAAATGGCCGTTTTTCCTCATTCTAAACGGTTCTTTTGACACACGTTGAATTCTGAAACTCGTGATTGAAACTTTTTAACTCAATGTTAAGCACCCATTTATTTTAGTTTGCTAGTTTTTAACTTTAGTTTCCTTACTTTTATTTGATAGTTTTACCCCTTCAACTATTGACCTTTTGATTCGCTTAACACTCAGTCACTTATACACTTTATTAGACATTCGTAAAAGAAATGTAACTCAACCTTCATATGTTTTTATCATACTTCCAAAACAGGATGTTACGCTCTCGGTTTACTACAGCAGGTACAAACTATCGGTAGTGCGTAGCGAGTGGGCGTACACCTTTGCTCGTATAGTCTTGTAACAATTAGTACTGTTGGCTGGTGTGGTAATGTATGAGATGACGTTTATGATGGTGGTCACTACTTTTGTATAAATGATACTAGTATCTAATAATGGAATGATCTTTACGTGTTCGTTTATCTTGCTCTCTTAGTTCATCAATTCTCGAGGATCAAAACCGATTGAGAATAATCCAAACGTTTGGTAACTGTTTAACGTATTAAGTTGTCCAGGCGTTGAGATAGTCCTATAATGGTGTGTTATTTCCGTCCTTGAGTCTACCTTAGACTGACTTGCGTCATCAGTGACATACTTTTTCGGGTCACCATCAATCATTAAAAAAGTGACCCTTTGTAACATGTTTTCGAGGTCCAGTGACATAGTATACCAACATGCTAAACAATCAAATTGAAACACATTAAAGGCATCATATGATTTGTGCCTAGGACAAACAATGATTCAGAAAAATGTTGTGCACATGATGTGGTTGGTCATTTTAGGATAGATCATTAAAAGGCATTTATTCATCTTTAAAAAAAGTTAGACAAGTACATACATAAATACATTCAAAAATCATAAACTCCTCTCATAAGATTAAATCCGGCCGGTATTTGCCAATCATCTAAAACAAGAGAAAAATGATCATAAAGATGACTAATGAAGTCAGTAATGGGCACATTCATTACTACTTATAAGACTATGTTGGCCCTGTCATAAGTATCCATTACACCAAGAAAACAACTAAAACCCAACTAACCGAACTCATTTCATAACATCTGTTACCACTAATATAATATAACATAACATAACATATTACCGAACAAAAGATGAAGCTGCTAACTCATCAAATTTGCAACAGCATTCGTACATAAATTCTTCCATTTCATCAATTAGAGCTTCAAAACCAACAATCTCTGAATCCTTCTTCTCTTTCTCTTTCAAGACCCTGTCACGTTTTTTCAGCAGATCACTCACCTGTTTATCAATCGACTCAATCTGTTTATCAAGCTTTTCTACTTCAACGCGATGGTTCCCAAGATTATCTTTGACTTCTTTTGACTGACTTTCGAGTCCTTCCAGTTTGTCCTTTAAAGAAAGCAACTCCATCAAGCGATTCTTTATGAAAGAGATCTCAAAACCGTGAGTTTCAAGTTCTAAAAGTGTCTCCAGTAGATCTTCAATTTCGGTTCTTGGATGGTGAATCTTTAAGTGACGCGTTTCTTCTAAAACACCAGAAAAGTCAACCATTTTATTGATTGCATGGCGTTCCCGGGCACTTTCTTTTATATTAACAAGTGGGTGAAAATGAGGTTTTTGTGGGATCAAACGGAATGCTTCCATTGACTCGATTGTTTCCCACAGTGAACTGCGTTTTTCAAAAGTCAACGTTTGACCATCACCGTTTGTCAGAGCGGGCAGAGGATTAGAATTTTCAGGCAGATTCTTGCCTGCAAATAAAGAAAAAAAAGAGCATAGGCATAAAACGGAAACTGACTTGCAATATATTACGTAGTTAACAACCAACCTCGTATTAACAGGATTTTACCTGTAAGCAGATGTGGCACTGGCTCCATACCAGATGCCACATGCAGCAGACGCTTATGTGAAAAAAGAAACTAAAATGACAAATTAGAGATCACGTAAAACATAATCATGTAACAGAAAACCAGCGTACAATTTATTCCAGATTTTAGTGACCAACGTCACCAACCTCATTTTAACTGATTTACCTGTAAACTAGCATATGAGGTGGCACTGGTTGAGACGTCACATGCAAAAAAAATGCTTTACGTATATATGTATATAAATGGTTATTACACATGCCACATGGCATATGTATAGACACTAAAACGAAAAATCAGATGCATCTATGATTTCTTAAAATCAGCAAAGAGTAAACATGCCATTTGTGGCCTTAATTGGTAAGAAAATGTGATGGTTTGTAATAATAACTAAAAAAACTACAAACTTGAAGAAGGCTGGCGTTTTACCTGTGGATTCAAGAGTAGCTAAAGATTGCCTTCCAAAAAACCACCTTGAGAGAGGTTGATCATCAGACACTGTGTCGACTGACTTCTCAACATTATTTTCAGTATTTTCATTTTCTTGTTGTACGGATGAATCTTGAACATCTACAGAAAATGCAACAAAAATAAAGTAAGAATTAAGTTAATATTAATCCAAAACAATTAGCTAATCGTGTAAAACATTTATATTTGCTTATGGTAGCCGTCTAGCCGATTTGTATAATCTAACCCAATTAGCTAATTGTTTTCAAAAGTTAAACGCTAACCCGGGTGCGCTTATCAACTAGACGACCCTGTTAATGACCAGTTTGTATGAATAGTGTCAATGATATCCGACTATCCGTAACTCAAGTGCAAAAAGATAATACAAGATCGAAATCATCCCTTATTTTTAATCAGTTTAACTTGCTACACGAATTTAGAATCAAAATCAACCACTGTTTTCAGTCAATACAGCTAGACGATTATGCAAACTAGTTTCAACAGATGTACAGGGCTTCGGTTTAAAAATAACTAAACATGTTAGCAGGTTGAAAACAGGGCATCCGGGTCAACTCGATTCTGAACTATTCATTAAGAGGGTTGACCTAGTCAACCTGGGCCTGTTTAGCCCCAACCCTAACTAGCTTATTTTGTATCTGGTCAGGAATTACCACCTCTCAACACTATTGTTGGTATTTTTATTACTGTCATCCAACAATATATATAAAGAAGTTGTTGTGCACCTTGTGGTGGAGACGTGATGTTTAAACTAATCATGCGTCGTTTTCCTCGTTTTGCTTTTACAGGTTTATTATCTTTCTTCTGTTGCGAAGTTAAATCTTTTCCGCTTCTGTATGGCATCTCTTTTACACTGCCATCTTCATTCTGATTAATGTGTCCATTCCACGTGTGTATTATTTCAAACGAGTCAAATAAGATAAACTAAAAGGAAAAAGGGTTGAAAATCAACCCAAAGTCTAATACAAATATGCAATGCCTATAACATTGTAGATAATTTTATTTGAAAATTTTAACACGATAACTATTTAGATATTAACTTTAAAAATGGTAAGAAAAGTGTACGCAGGTTGGACCCATACCAGACCATTTTGAACCATCACCAACCCACCCACCTTTCCAAAATCTAATTATAATGTATACAGTCTCATTAGTCGTGTATTTAAAAATTTTAAATTGATATTGTATTTTTGTAACCATAACTGGCATGCCGACATGGTTTTAAAAAACGGCCGAGGCGTGCGCCTCAAGGCGCGCCTCGAGGCTAGGCGCCCAGAAAACGAGTCTGAGGCGCCGCCTCAGGGGATTGTTATGTACGTGCGTCTCATATGACTGAGGCGAGCGCCTCAGGTGCGCCTCGGGTGCGCCTCATGTGCGCCTCAGGGGGTTTTCACTTTGTTTTTGATGTTTTTGACTTTTTATGTCAGTTTCAAACGTTCCATGTCTTTTTAATGTGTGTTTTTTGATGTTTTTGATGAATCCTATGATGAAATTAGTCTGTATTTTATTTTTTATAAGATATATAATTTTTATATTTATTTTTTAATTCCGCCTCGGCCTTACGCCTCGGTTCGCCTCGAGGCTTACGCCTCATGAGGCGAAGGGAAAACGCCTCGAGGCTCGATTCCGTACTTTTAAACCTTGCATGCCGAGACCAGTTACCCAACCCGACCGTCTTGTCAAAGTCTATTTTCTAATGCATACGGTCTCATAAATTGTTATTTGTTATATTAAAAAAAATGTTTATTTCTTGAGTAGAAGATGGATTTTGTTCAAGATTTATACAAATCCTGTAATTTTATCCACACTGCAGTAATTTATAGGAACATTCTTAAAAACAAGAAACAAGTCAACATCTTTTAACTCGTACCAAAAATACGTGTTTTCATGTTTTGAATTTTGAGAAGTTACCCAACACACCCATCTTGCCCAAGTCTCTTTAAAATGCATCAATCTCATTCTTTCTATTCAAATATTTATATAAAGTGTGTACTTTGTAACCATAATTATGCAATCATACTTCCAAACAATTTTTGTAAATAGCCAAAAGTGTTCGCAAGTCAAACTGACCTAATCAAAACCATTTTGTCTTGTATCAAAAATGACCCTACCCAACAAGTCCATATTACCACCTCTAGCACAAATAATTTCTCATATCATAAACACACTGCAGATCTCTCACCTGATTGCTTGCCAATCGAACACCTGATTGAGTTGCCCCAGGTTCAACCACATTTTCAGGACTTTTAGATGTCAACTGCTTAAAATTCTTGCGTTGTGAAACCGTCACAGCATGACATTGTAAACCCATAATCACAGGAATAGGACAGCTTTTAGTAGCATGTCTTTCCTTAACAATGTTAGGGGTGGTTGCAGGAGTCGAATCACCTGCAGCTGTGTGACGATGATAAACAGGTAAACTGGTAAGGCAGCATTAAAAATATATTAAACCTATAAGGAGCAATATTACATACACCCTAAACCATAGTCGTCAAAGGCACGAGGCACACTTAAGGCGAAAAGAGTGAGCCTTGGGCCTAAGGGCAAGGCACTTAAAACGTGAGGGCTTTTAAGGCCATTTATAGGGGTTTAAGACATGTTTTAGGCTTGTTTTGGGCTAGTTTAAGCTGTTTCAGGTTGATTCCAGGCTTGTTTAAGGCTTAGTGTCATTGTTTCAGACATGTTCAGACAATTTTAGCCAAAACTTGACCTAAATATGCGCCTGAGCGCCTAAAAATGGAGCTTTTAAAGCAAGGAGACAAGGCTGTGCTAGGTTGCACCTAAAGGCCTAGGTGCGCGCCTAGTGGGCTTCCGACAACAGAGTCCAATATATTTTTACAAGTTGAAAATTACAAAACTTTAAACTTTTAGAAGGATATACACGAAATGAATTCTTTTAATAGTTGCACACCTTTAGCTAAAATCTTCAGGCCTCTAGAATCAACTGATAATCTCCCCTTCTTGCTTGCAGAAGTTATAATAGGACGCTTCAATTCAACACCTTTTTCTCGCCTATGAAGCTGTACCATTAGAAAATTAAAAAACCAAATAATTATCATATTTTATTAATAAACTCCTTATAACTTTGCTAATGGGATTTACTAGGTTTGGTTATGGTTATGGTTATGGTTATGGTATTAATAACTCCAAACATCGTTTACTTTGAAAAAGTCAACCCACCCTTTTCTTTTCACTATAAAGGTTTTCAGCCTTATCAAAGATTTGACCACCGATTGGGTTGCTTCCCTCTTCACTTTGTCCGCCATTTGAAAGGTTCGGTTCATCAGAAGCAATCCCAGCCTTTGATTTCTTAAACGGCTTTAAATTGCTACCAAGATTTGTCTGTTTTGCTCTCTTCATGGATATTGAAACAACTTAAGTTTGTTTATCGATACAAGTAGCTGAGTTCTCAATTGTGTTTGTAAAGTTTAAGAAACAGTTTCTCTTAATTCATCATGCTCAATATCATTAAAAACAAGAACCTGAAAGAAAAGAAGAACGATAAAACTTAAGCAACCATAGATTTTGTTCTATAGCCTAAAAAAACCTTCAAAGTATAAAAAGACTAGAATAAAATTACAATGGTTATGCCCCTACTCAGCCATGAATATTGGTTGCTAGATCATAAACAACGAACTCATGCAAAGTAGACATAGATAAAGAAGTGTTTGGGATTATTTATTAAAACTACTCATCTGCTTATTGTGTTCTAAAGTCTACAACAATAAGCTCTTCTATGGACATTTTGGATTACTTTTCCAAACTGCTTATCTTACTATTTGTGAGTGAAATAAGCTGCTTCAAGTTGTTTACTCCCAAATCCCAACTGCTTATTTGAAAAAAGATAAGCAGATGAGCAGTTTTAGGTAGCATATGGATGGAAATCCAATGACAAAGGCTTCATGTCTAGTTTTAAAACTCATAACCTCATTCTAAATCCAGCAATCAAAAATAAGCAATCCCAAACACCCCCAAAAATCATTCCAAGAGTAATTACAATTTACAATTAGACCACTCAATTGGATACGTGATAAGGGGTGAACCATTTCTCATTTTTTGCATCCCACATGTGATCTTAACTCCAGATAACTAAGTTCTTTCGCCTTATTTCACTTAGTGTACACAATGTATCTACTATCAGCAAGTTTTTTAGTACTTAATCCACTCCACCAACCAAAATTGACAAAATCACCACTTTTTCTAACAAACCAAAATTTGTAACCCTAATTTGAGAAACTAAAGGGCGAATGCGAAGACGATCTACTGTAATTCTATGAACCTTTAAATCACCATTGACCACAAGCAATTATACTCAACCAAGAACAATTCGTTTCCTACAAAACGATTGCCACAGCGAACCAATCTTGCCCTGAAGATCGATCTTGCTGTTTTCTTACTTTATGCAAAAGGAAAGGCAATCAGAACCATTTAACGAACAATCCAACAACAAAAACAACAAGAATTTCAAGATTCTAACACAGATATCACATTTAAAGTATAGTAATGGAAATAAATATTAGCAATCAGTGCAAGTTAATCACATGGCACCAAACTTTCAATCAAGTAAATAAACAAGCATAAACCCTAAAAAATCAATTTGAGGTTGATCAATCACCCGTGATTTGAAGGCTCACACAACCAATTATAAGGCTGCATGATTTCAAAACAGCTAGCAAGAGATTTACAACAAACTGCAGCAGCACAGAGGCATGCACTTACTAAATTGATAATGTAGAAAACAGAGCTCTCACAATTCACAAAACCCCCAAAGTTCAATCAAGAAATTCAAAACCCTAGAATCGATAGAGATCACAAGTGAAAGTGAAAACGTTGCAGACAAAAGGGATAAATTGGTAAACGACGTCGTTCAGCTCAAAATCAAAGCACACCTGCAGGCTTGAGGGTTCTCTCAAGCGATTATCGAAATTGTTTTAGAAGAAGATGATGGTGTTGGTGTTGATGTTGATTTGTATGCACCCAAAGTCCTGATTTGATTCTCGATTTCTTGAAATAATAGAGACGCCATGGAATCATTTGTGAAGAGACGAGCGTCTTTTCATATTTTAATGCGACTAGTGTGAATCATTTGATCTAGATTATTGATTAACAAGTCCCTAAAAGATTTGATATGATTATTGTCAGGATCGGTTATTAGGACATTCCTCAATTATAAATCAACGTTCTTGATTTTTATACAGATCGTATAGCATTATACACATCGTATAGATGGGTCATATACTTTTATATAAGACGTGTAATCCCTTTGACAGCCCTCTTGAAATTTTTCTCGTAGTAAGTATCGAAAATTATTATACGCGTTGTATAGCTCTATATGTGTCGTATAGGGGGGCGTATAAGGTTATATGGTGTGTATAGCCCTCTGACTGCCCCCCTTGAATTTTCCTAGTTTTCAGAGTGTTCGACCCTATACGCTACGTATAGTGTCATACGAGACGTATAAGAGGGTGTCGATTTATAATGTAAGGTGTCTGTATATTAAAACTCTTATTATATCTTTAAGGGAATTTGATTTGATATGATAAATTGTTGGACTCAACAAATGCATTAAGAATTAATGCATAAAAGTATGATGCTTGCCATAACAGACATATATCAAACATAATGTGTTCTAACATTCAAACAATCATTTACTAACACATTAGCATCATTATCATTCATAACAAATACTAATATTTGTTTAATTTTTTTTTTTCAGAATTATAGATAAAAGAATCATTATAATGTAAGGTGTCTGTATATTAAAACTCTTATTATATCTTTAAGGGAATTTGATTTGATATGATAAATGATCAGGGATATTTGGTATTGTTAATGTTAGGTTATTTTTTACGATTCTTTGGTGAATGAAGTGGGGAGGTGTGGTCGGATAACACAACTATTATCGATTTAAACATATGCTGCAAGCAATTGATTCGTCATCTTCATTCCATCATGGATTATGATTACCTTTACGGCTTCGTAAACTCTAGTCTTGCATTCTGTTTATCACATATTTGGTCACTGTAATCTTTAATTCAAAAGTCTAATGCAAGCAATTGATTCATCACCTTCATTTCCCCGTTAAAAGTGTCGTTGATTTTGATAGCTTGAGTTATAAGTTATAGGAGCACAAGCGAAACAATGTCTCGAGCTTTTGGAAGTTGTGATTGCAACGATGATCTCTCGTTCACTCGGTATCTTGAGTCCACGAGACGTGTAGGATTGCTTCGATATAGCTATTCCCAAATCGTGATATGTACGTCAACGGCGATTTATATTTTTTTATTATTTATATGTAAAGCCTAAACATACTTAAATTTAAAAAAAATGGTATGGCTTGGTTAAAACACTAAAGGGTTGGAAAAACAGAACTGTTATGTGCTAATTTGGCGTTGAGTTGAACCATTGTGTGTTATGTCTTAATGAAGGCACTAAACATGTCCTTAATAATCACAAATATTACGAGAATTAGTACACGTGTTTTTTTGTATTATTCGAGGCTTCGGTAAGTTCACTACGAGCATTAGCAATGTTGAATGACAGACATCCATGGCTTCAATAAGTTTACTAAGAGCATTAGCAATGTTGAATAGCTTAGATAGTACATGATGAATATAATTAAAGACCCTTGACACTTGATGCAACTAAGAACTTTTGAACCATAAGTCGAGGCACATAATATACAATTATTTCGAATGCATACAACAAATATCAAGTTGTCGGACCTTGGTTGAATCATTATGTAGTTGATGTTAAGGTAAAAAAAAAGTTGATCATTTAAAAGGGAGGAGTTGAGTGCATGCTATGTAAGCATTTAAAAGCTTTAGAATCTGAGTTTAGTACCATGGTTTGAAATGAATGGTAAACAACAACGGATAGTCGAGCCACAAATCGCACCCTCACCTATTCAGGGATGTTTCTAACTTTAAATTAGGATACAACTTTACCACCTACTTCGCACTTAGCTTCCCTAAACACCTTCCAATTTGACCAAAAATGGAATAGTAATGAAAAAATGGTTTATTCTCTCTGAGAGAAAATAATTTGTTTAGATAAAAACCAAAAGATTTCATTGAATCATATGTAGGTTACGTAAAGAACTTGCATAAGAAGTCAAAGGTAAAACTGAATTTTAAATAAATAAAGATAACTAAGAATTAACATAAGAGACATGGAGCAATAACGAGTGGTGTGAGAAATTAGTGGCAGTCACAAGGTAGTGAGTTGACCCAGTTGAATCAAGCAGGCCCACGTAAGTTGGTGCGAGTCAATCAAGGGGAGTTGCCCACTTGTCTAGGGTTTCTAACGTCTTGCTGGTCATCTCTATTTGCCCATAAGTTTGATGATGGCTGAATGTACTAAACTTGAGCTTGGAACCATCTTTTCCCATAAAGTAATCCAGAAATTGCTTTAAAATTCTATGTCTCGATCACTTACCAATGACTTAGGGATCCTATGTAAATACAGAACTTATTGGAAAAACAAATTTGTGACTTGAAATGCATACTTGGTAGTGTGACAAGGAAGAAAATGAGCCATCTTTGAAAATTAGTTGTTGGATCATATGAGACTGGTACAACCAAAACAACACTTAGAAGATTTTGATGTACAATTGAAGTGGTCTTCCGAAGACAAAGCTGCTCTTCCGAAGACAAGTCAAAGATCTTCCGAAACTCAAGGTTGAAGAGCTTCCTAAGTAAGAACTCAGTGTTCCAAGACTAAATAGTTCTCCTTCCAAAGTATACAACTTAGAAGATCCTAAAGACAAAGTCTTCCGAAGAATAAAGTCCTGAAGACTTGCAAAAAATTCGAAAGAAGTTGATTCTTCCGAAGTATAAATGGCCTCGGAAGAACTTATTCTTCCGAAGCCATTTAGCTTCGGAAGAACCAACTATGAACTAGTGGACATAAGTATGGTCTGTCTGACATCCGCTGCAACCTCTGATATACTGCATGGCGCTTTCCCACGCCCATGTAGTTGACCATACTTTAATCCACTGTTCACTCATTATCAGTTAGTACAGTTGTCACTTTTAGTTGGTGATAAAAGGTAAGTCATAGACCTGTCATGACTACCTAATCTAGGATAGTATTTTATCTTAGATACTTTACTTCTAGCAATGTAGTATTTGTCTAGTTGTAGATTCCAGCTGGTTATCCAAGTAAAACCGGCTGTAGATAGTTGTATATATAGTTTCTCATTGTAACTTTGTAACCATACTTGTAAGAGTATTGTAATCCTGAGTTGAGAAGTAATATATACAAGTATCTTGAAAAACTATTCTTATGTTCATTTGTTTTTTTATTAACTTGTTATATTACTTGTGAACTTAGTTAGAGATTCTGTTTTATCAAACCGAGTGAGATTAAGCGAGCTTGTGAGATAAACTTGTGTTGTGAAACCAACACCGATCCTGCATTAGTCAACCACAACTAAGGTTGAATCCTTATGATGTCGAGTTCGGGGCAACCCGACTATGAAATCCAAGCTTACAACCTCCCATGGTGCATGAGGGACAGGAGGGGTATAATCCATGAGGGTAGGTTTGGCTTTTGGCTTTATGACATGTCACACAATGTGTTATCATATGCTTAACATCTTGAACAAGTTTTGGCCAACAGAAAAATTGCTTGAGCATCACAGTTGTCTTGTTAATTTCTAAATGACCTACTTGTAACGAGCTGGTGTTACTAGCTAGAGTCAAATTGACATGGACCGACTCTACTTGTACCATTATCGCACGGACTCGTATTACATAACCCATTTTACAATTCCTTTCAAACATAAACATACAAAATCATCAAAAAAATCACAAAAACAAGTCATTGCATTCAGGCACACACCAACTCATACCGAATACGATATGGACTTTTAACTTGAAATTTCGATTCAAGATTACCAGTCAAGTTATCATTATCAGCTTCATCCCAAATCAACGATAACTCAACACGACTTACAAATCTAATTCCCTCGAGTCCAAGCTGACACTGGCTCGAACCAAATCACACAACCCATCTTACAAGGTTCTACTAACCTAGTAATCTCAATATCCCCAAATCAAAACCAAAACAAAACCCTAACCACAATCAACCTCTAAATCTGCCCAAACGAATGAGCCAAATACGCCAATGTTCCAACCAGTGGTGCATTCGTGTACGTCGTCGGCTCCGACTGAAAATACTCCGACCGATCATCACTATATCGATCACGATCATCGGGTCCACCAACAACAGCTCCGGTCAAGACATTCGGGTTCGGATACTCCGACCTCATGAAATCAAACCCCGACCCGCAATCAATCTTCGCCGGATGTGCAACAATCGACGGTAAAGATGACCCCCTGTGGTGGATCCTTTGTGGGTATCGAGACCCGTAGCCCACCATGAACGACATCTTCATGGGGTTGTCACCGAGCAAGTAGTCGACTTGTTTCTTGACGATGGTTCGTAGCCGCCGTGGGGTGACCACAGCGCCGCCGCAGTTGACCACCGTGCGTGATCGGGTCAAGTATTTGGCGTACGTTGTTAGTAGGAATGTGGTGGATGTTACGTATTGCATGTTGCTGTCGTCTGTTTTGAACAAAAGGCCCCCTGTTGCAACCAATTTGGGCGAAATTTGAATGATTATGATCACATTTGATTATTGAATCTTGATAATCAGTTATGAATCAATGAAATCGAACCTGGGGTGTATTGGGTGTGAGAAGATGGGGTGTCTGGAACAAGTGAACAAATGAAGGTATCTGCATGACCTTTGTAATCATGGAGAGAATGAACGTTTTGGAGAAGAAATGCCTGTTGAGATTGGGTAAAATTGATTCAGAATTATGTTGAATTGGAGAAATTAAGTTGTGATTTCATGGGGGAAATGGTTATGTTACTTTAGAGAGAAGAATTTTGGCTCCAGCATGCTTGTTGTCCCACCCAAAGGTATTATCGTTTTCATTCACACCAAGTGTTCGACCATTTGTCTGAATGAAGTTTAAGTATGTGGGACTTCTTGTAGCTTTGTGCAACCATGCAGCTCCCCATAACAACTCATCCTGTAGATAACAGCTTCTTTAATCAACATTTTAAAGCCCATTATCTTGAACTTAATCTTAAGTTTCAGGCAACTTAACAAAATGGTATCCAAGTTTTTAAGTGTCCATCTAAAGTCGATCAAAGTTTTTTTTTTCCTCTCTAAAGTCACTAACTTTCATTAGGCGTTAGGAGTTCCAATCTTGTATAGTTTTTCTTTAGTATTTTTTGAAATAAATAAGTGGAACAAATGAAATATATACGGATATTAGTTACAATTTAGTGATTATCTTTTCTTAATTTGGGCTTGATTGAACAAATATGAAGCTTAGTTATTATTCTACGAATTTCTCGTATTCATTATCACCTACTATTTCAAGTTAACTTGAAAAAACTAATTGTTAAGTACTAACCAAGATTCATATATGCTTCATTTGACTTATTATTTTTACAATTTTTGACATTTATAAAAGAATTATCTAAGACTGAAACAGGTAACGAAAGTTGAGTGACTTTAAAGGAAAGAAAAGCCTTTGGGTGACTTTAATAGAACACCTGTAAAGCTTAGTTACTATCAGTGAAGTTTTTCGCTATATTTTTATTAATTAAACTACCTGATATCCAGAATAAGAACAATAAAATGGGCACACATAACTCTTGAGCCCATCGCTGTATGAACCTCTGTATCTATCAGCAAATGCAAACACCTGTTTGTAAATTGTAACATGAACAAAAGTTCAAATTCTAGTTAAATTCAAGTAATTTGTTAAAGCTTTAATCTTTAATTTACCCTAATTGCTCTTTTTAAGAGGATTTTAGAGTATTTTGGATCTGATTTTCTGAAAACCAAAGATGCAGAAGCAAGAGCAGCTGCTGTTTCAGCAGCAACCTCTGTCCCAGGGTTGTTTCTGTCAATCTTTAAAACTGTTCTTTGTGTATCCATGTCTTCAGGTCTTTCCCAACACGCGTGATCCTTGTTCGCGTCACCAACCTTCACATTGTCAGTCGAATATTCAGTCTGAATCGATTTCTAAATGTATAGGTTGTATGCACATATGCACATTTGTATGTATATATATACCTGAACATAAATGGTGTTTGGTTGTGCAGTAGCTTTAAGAAGATAATCAGTGGCCCAACGGATCGCAGTTTTAGCATTTCCTAACTCGCTTTTCATCATACCACCAAACTCAAGCACACTCCATGACAGCATTGTGGTGGTGAACGCCATCGGAAATCCAAACTTCATGTTATCTCCTGCATCATAGTACCCACCTACTAAATCCACCTGCATTGTCAAACCACCGCACAAATCAGTCATAAAGAAGAAAACCCACGAGGAATTTTCAATCTTTATGCATAAACAATGAAGAAAGTTGCATACTTTCATGGCGGATCCATCGGAAAGTCCTGAGTTTCTTCTCCAAGTCATTCTTTGGTTGGGTGGAAGTTTTCCTGACCTTTGGCCTTCAAAGAAAAGAATGGATTTCGTTAGCGCGTCTCTGTAGTTGTGGGAGGCGATACGGTGGTGGTGGAAGGTGGCGGTGGTGGAGAGCGTTAGTAGTACGAGGAGGAGGCGGAGGAGATCAACTGAGGTCGCCATTGGTGTTGAAGAGCAAGAAGCAAGGGAAGTGTTGCAGTAAAGAGAAAGGTGGTGTCCTTATATAGAGCTCAGAAAGATGCCTTTGTATTTGGTAAGTTCTTGCTTCCTTTTAACTATAATTTAGCATACTAGTAACTTACAAAACAGAAACTTTGAGCGTGTAAACGTGCGCGCATTAAAACAGTATCATATATGTCAGTTCGGTATCAGTTTCAAACCGCTTTGGTCTCAAACTAGCTTGTGATGACCCGTCACATAAATACCAAATTTTGATATAACTAACATCGAGTATGTATAAACCAATTTTATTTTATGATTTACAGTCTTGCTTCATGGCTCGCAAGCACATGCCGTTTTGTGTGAAATAACTCGTTAAAAGCTCAAGTTGATTTCACCCGTACTCCCTGCTAGATAATGTCTTAGCCAGATTCAAACTAAAGGTATCATGCTCATATAAAAAGTCGAGCTAGTTTGACTCAACTCGAGTAACTCGCTTGTTGGCTCATATAAATAAGCTTCTTTCGCAATGTATTGTTAGCTAAATAGTGTATTATTTGAAGCTCATACGTATTTTGCAATTGTTGTTAACTTATTATTCGTAAGTTTCTAGAACATATACATAAAAAATTATCAAAACTGAAAAAAAAAATTAGACGAGCCAACTTTTGAAGTCACAAGTGACTCAAGTTGAAGATGAGCGAGTCCCCACGATAGTGCTCTAGTGGTAAGGAGGTGGAAATCTGATATGGAGGTCTCGGATCGTATCCCAGCACCGCCGGATTTACTTTAAGATACGTGATTTACCTCTCTCATGTTGATGTGAGACCGGTCAGTGGACAACACCTATTGATGGCGTACGCCATGAAGATAGAGCCGAATATGAACTGATTTTCTTGCTCGGTTTGGAATAGAAGTCATGTTTGATCGGCTATTGTTAATGTACATAGGTTTTGAAAGTTATTTTATTTAGAGCAATCATCATTTTCACTTTTATTTAGTTATAGTTATAGTTATTTTCCAAATATAAAAATCTAATATATTGATGGGATGAAAAGGTGCATTATATTAAGTAGCAACCAATTCACGGGGTATTAAACTTTCATTTTTATATTTTCGTCTTTTCATTGCAACAATCGTTTTAATTGGTCCTACGTATTGTTCGTCGTGTTATGTTCTATTCTTGATTTTATCCTTTTCTTTATTCAATGATTATTTTATCATTTATGACATATAAATTAAACATTAATAATTACTGAAAATATTAACGAAATAAACATATGAATCCATTGATTATTAGAGAATTATGGGGGTTCAATAAAATAATCCCGTTGATTAGTAGAGTAAATTTTTGATATTGGTCCCATGGTTAAGAGATTTTTTTCCTTACAAATTCAAAGCATGATTATGTTTTTAGTCGCTCGAATATCACCGCTGGTATGAGATTACACATACAAATACAGATTGATTTAAACAATGATGTATTTGTGGTTAAAAATGCAAATCGTCATATTCCTTTTGGAGCCGTTAATTTAGTTAAGAGTTAATAAACTAGACACATATAATTCGGTTATTTTAATGATCAAAGCAAAAGTGATAGAAACTACTGATACTTGCTTCTTCTCTTTACTAGTTGATCTATTTTTTAACACTTTGACCATCAAGCTACTAGTCAAAAAGCTTATATAGTTGTCGAAACATTTACCAATATGCGAACTTATACATCAATGATTTTTTTACTATATAAAGTCTATTGTGTTCAAGACATATTTGTGGAATCCAAGAAAATATGAGTAGATAAAGGAAATATATGGTCAAGCATGGATAACCTCACTTTCCCACATAAATGGGGAGTAGGATACTTGTCAATAAGGGTTCATAGGGCCACATGAAATGCTCCCCCATAATCCAATTACTGTTGTGCCACTAGAGAAATAAATCTATAACAATCAATTTTGTTAAGATTTTGAAGTGTGATTGTGTGATTAATATTTGCTTCAAGTAATGACGTTAGTGTTCTGATTAATCATGAATCGCGAAAAAGAACCCAATTAACGTGTTAGACATAGCAAACATCAGAATTCTACTGGTTTGGGTTTCTTCACAAATTTGAAGGTTTTTAAGGTTTCTTTTTTGAATTTTGTTTAAACTATTTGAAATAACGTATTTCTGGCACTAAATGACATGTGACCTGACAATACCCGGGTGTATAGAAAAATGTTCCTCTTTAGTGACCAAAGGTTTAAAACACACAGTAGACAAAAGATGTAGATTGAGAAATATGATTAAAGAGTGTGTGAGTTAGTCATTCTTAAAAACAATGCATTTCCGGTCATAAAATTTTACTGGTTCAGTTACAAATTTTAATGTTTTGTCAAATCTTTTAAAAACATATCTTCTTACATAAAAGTTCCTTTAGTGAGCTTAAAGCCACTTTGAAATGATATATCTTCTTTTTTAAAAGCATGTTAACCACTTTCATCACGTGTCAGCTTAAGAATATATGAGAAATTACATATATTTTTTTAAACTTGTAAATTCATATATTTTCTTATAACAAAAGTTTCAATATATATAATGTACAATTCTTTCCAAACATGATTTTTTGAATAATATGTAATTTTACAAATTTAAAAAAATATATATGAATGGCCTAAAAATAAAAAAGAGATATTGCGAACAATAAAGAAATGACATCAAGTAAATGGTTATATGGAAGACCTAATCTGAAGTTGTAACAAGTTAGTTTTGGGATTAAAATTTTAATACCTTTTAGAAATATAAAGTAAGTGATTTATGTTTTTATTTACAAATAGGACACTACGTATGTAAGTAGTGCCACTGCCACATCACTATCATTTAACCAAAAAAACCCATCCCAATGATTGTAATAATCAACTTACAATCAACTTCATTAGTACCATGATGCTTTTATAAACTAAACAATCAACTAGATATATTTTATAAAAGCTTCAATGACAATAATTGTAAAATCCTAAAATTATCAAATAGTAATTATTTGTTATTTGCACATTGTTTTTAATACATTTTCTTTACTTAAATACAATTTTTAACAAGTATTTATTAGTGAATTATTTTGAAATTAAATAGAAGACATTGAATAGAGTTAAGGGTAGATAGATAAAAGAGGATGACATATGTCATAAAAAGATGGAATGTGACCTATGAATACTACCCATGTGCTACTTCTGCTTGACATCTTATCTTTTGAACTATTTCTCTTCAAACTCGTGGCTACATGTTATAAACATATAATATGTCTTATCTTTTCTCCTTTCTACCAACGTATATAGTTAAACCACAAATGATTACAATTGTACATATAACATGGTTAATTATAAGTTTTACATATGGAGTTTAATATTGTAAGTAAAATGATAACGGATTATTCAATTAATGTAACTGAAGAGGTTATGCATGACATGAAAGGGTTGATGTATTTTCTTCCAATAACCATAGTTGGTGGGAGATGTGGTAAGAAGAAACTTGTGGGAGTTATGAGTCATTTTAGTTGTCGTAAAAGCGACTACTAAAGCCATGGTCATGATGAGCGACTAGGGTTTATGAGGGCCTATTGTTTTTGCTAGTGCTTAGGAGCAACTTGGCTCTAATGCCAAGTTAGACCACAAAGGATAATGGTATATTAATTTGTATATAACAAGGTTACGAGTGGGCTTTATATAGAGTTGGAGGTTTACATAACCGGTATAATATATGACCATGGCCACCAACTCTAGTGGTACCCTTTCCTTTTCTTGAAGAGCCCGATTAAATAGGTTTCCTACAGCGTTATCTAAATGAGGTATTTTGTTAGATCCAAGTCATATGTTATGAATTAAGAACAACCGATAATCCATCCTTTTTGGTGCATATGGCATTCAAGAAACAACAAAGTCTACAAAGGAAAGATAGTATCTATTGTTATAACATGTGAAGAGATCAAAACTACGGGTTAGTCATGGATTAAGAACACTCAACTCACCAAACTTACATTGGGTGTCATGGTCCAACTTTCATCAATCAAAGTTGTAATGGTCTGATGTATTATATTCTAGCTTTTTGCTAGAACCATATTTTTCTTTTATAGAAGGCATTTTCTGCTGTTCCAAAAAAACTAAAGAATATCTCTTGAAAGCCAATGTACTCTAAAAAGTTGTAAAGAACTTTGTAAGATTGGTTATATAAGATGCTAGAAGTCAAGAAACCTTTGATGAGTTTCATGCATAGAGCCCTACTGCTTTATAAAATTCACATGGTTAATGGACCTTGGTGTTTGCTAAGCCACATGGATTTGGGTCAAGCCACACGAGCTTGGGTCAATGTAGCCATAAGTCACATGGATATATAAGTTATTAACCCCATACCTTTTTCACCTTTTTTGCAGAGAACAAGATACATAATGCACAAAAAGGAATGTCATTTTGATCCACTCAATTTGACCATGCATTATGTTCCCACAATGTTGGACCAAGTCTTACACATCCATCAAACATATGCTTTGAAAGTGAACTCATTGTGGTTACATGTTTTGTTTTGTTACCAATCATTACTATTATTATTTTATGTTTTATCACACTTAAATTTTCTAGGTATATCAAGAAGCGTAACATTAGGGCAACTGATGATGTAGAGCGTAAAGATATGGTACCACCGTAACATATTTAGGTTTATTCTTGAATAGGGACGACCCATATGTATTAAAGAAAAAGTCAAAAGAACCAAGGGTTTAATCCTTTAAACTTAGGGCCTTATTTTTTTTATGTTACGGGTAACCTAAAATTTTATTATTAATTAGTTTCTAGAGCTGGGGCATCAACAACTTTAATTTAATAAGAGCATTCATACTAGATTTCCCATCATCATCCTCATATTTACATTAAAAACACTATTTTTTTACTTTTTATTTTAATTAAATAATACATTTTTATATCTTTATCATTACTTTTTATCTCTCTTCCAGTCACAACCACTTTAAAAAATATTAAAAAATTTATGTGGGTTGTAGTTTCCCCAAATATAAGGAATCACGGTACAATCCCCATAAATTTTCTTTCTATTTCACTCACAACCATCCCTAATAATATATAAGATACACTCACATAAAAAATAAAAAAGTTACTGTGAATGCTCTTAGGTCTTTAAAAAGATAGAGTTATCCCTATTCTCAAACAATTTAACATGCAAATGCTCTTAGGTCTTTAAAAAGATAGAGTTATCCCTATTCTCAAACAATTTAACATGCAAACTTTTATTAATTCGTCAATTGCTCCAGTAGGGCAGTTAGTATAGTGTGGTGATGTTACGACCAAAACAGACATATTATTAAAATCTAAGAAATTAATAAGTTAACACACCTTTGTTCGATAGATTGACACACGAAGTTTTTAAAAAAGATTATAACATACGCCATTTATTAGGAAACGTAACTTAAAAAATTAGGTCTTTGAAAAGATTGAACCGCCCCTACTCTCAAACTGTTTTAACATACGATCTTTCACAATTTTATCAATTGCTCTGGCATGACAGTGGTATGGTGTGGTGATTTTGCGACCAAAATAGATATATCATTACAATCTAAGTAACTAATAAGTTGACACACACTTTTTCAATTGATTCACAGACGAAATCGATAAAAAACTATAATACACGTTACCAACGTCAGTTATCGGGCAATATAACTTCCAAGTAAAGCAGGACCGGATTACATCAAGATAGTAACTCAAAACTTCTTGATGAAATCATAAATGTGTTCGCTAACTTCTTGGGGCTTTTCTTGGTTAATAAAATGAGCAACACCCTCCATTATCACAAGTTCTTGCAAGAAAGGTACATGCTTTTTAAACCCTCCTTTTTGTATATAGTCCTTCACACCAGGGGTATTATAAGTCAAGTCCAAATCTCCCACAATAAACTTAACTGGCACCTTGATTTGTTCGCCGGTCCATGGAGCGGTCAATTCCCAGTTTCTGAGACAATTACACAAAAGGTTCAGTTACGCGCTAATTATAAAGATGGCAAGACGGGCAGTTCAGGTCGGTTGGGTAACGGGTCGAAATGGGTTACTTTGAGTACAGGCAAAAACATGCGGGTTTGATCCTTAAAACTACATTTTCCCTCTAATTTCTAGCGTTTTATAAAACTACATTTTCCCTCTAATTTCTAGCGTTTTATAAATAACTAACACATTAATTATAGCTCCAAAACATTATTGTAAGAATAACAATATAAATCTTTGAATAATGCGATAGCGTAATGTGGTCATTAAACAAAAACGTAGTTATCTTCATGTTCTACATTGGTCATGATACTTAGATCCATATCATTTTACTCATTAAACTTAGTAAAAGTATTCCATTTTCGTTACTTATGATTTCACAAGATAATAGCATACTTTCTGAATTGACAACATTGCAAAATTCCAAAAATATCACCGAAAATGGAACACTCGAGAGGTAAGCCGACTCTCTCAATGACTCGATAGAAACCCTATCCAATATTCAAATCATCTATGATAATCTACTTACACTGATCCCTATTTTTAGACTTTTTTATTAAATTAACAAAATTAATAACATAATATCAAGTAACTAAGGAAAATATAATGACCAACATTAGCACCTAGCTGTTTATGACAATACCCCTAAAAGGGTTTAAAAGCTTATATGCATACAAATATAGACTTTGGTTGACTTTCAGCCTGTTTAACCAGTTCCTGTTTTAGCTATTTTCCTAATTTGACTTGCATGAGATAAAACACGATCAAAAGTAACCCAATATCTAGTTGAATGTAAGGGGCAACAAGAACGCACTAAGAACGTGGAATATGACTTACAAGTCCATTGCTCGATAGTAATTCAATCCACCAGTAAAACCAGTTCTTTTAAATGCGGTGGCAAAGTAATTAACATCGTCTTCTGACAACCAAGAGGGAAGTGTAATTTTAGCATTCGGGTTACCCCCAAACCCGACTTCTTTAGGGACACAAAGCAGGCCCGGGTTACGTGATGTGAGAAACTTTTTTATTACTAGTGCGGTATCTACACGAGCAAGCTCTTCTTCCGCTTCCCCAGGTTGCTGCATAAACAGTTGATATAAATTATTTAAGGAAAACAAGAAAAATGATATTGAATACTATAACCACTGAAGATCATTCGTCCAATAAAAACAAGAAGTTAAGTAAAAGTGTAAAACTGAGGTTTTTGTCTTCATCTAAAGGTCGGAATGCAATAACTGAAGAAGGAAGAAGATGATGCGAATAAGAAATTAGAAGAGTGAGAAAATTTGGCTTTCCTACTGTAACTTTTATAAAAACTTGTGTCAAAAAACTTTCAACTGTAGTTTTAAAGATGATCCTACTCTCACTCTAAACATAACATGTTGATGGCCAGATTTCACTCGACTTGAAGTGAAAAAGATGATACAAATACACTTGTTCTAATGAACAAGTAGGATTTTAATCTGATTTCATCTAAGGTGTACAAAATAGAGTTATCTATGACAACATTAAATTGCAGAGTGTAATTACTAATTACAAGTAAAGTGAATGTGCAATTACTTGCCTGTTTCTTTCCTTCAAAAAGGTTTTGAAAAACAAACCTAATATATTGAAATTTTGTCACCATTAACACAACCAAATGTAATTCATCACACACATTCAAAACTCAAAAAGTTCAACTACTTGGATGAACTCAGTTGAGTGTTTCTTCCTAAAATCCTTAAGATATTTTTAGAAATCAACAATACAGAGATACGAGCCTATAGAACAGTTCCTATTCAAGTACAGCCATAACATTCCTAAAAAACCCATGAACTCAGTGTCACATGAAGAAATCAAACATATCCGGGTCACCATAACCATATACAATAATCAAATCTAAAAGGTGGAAAATCATCAAAACTGAACACGGCCCGCATTAATTCAATTAATTATGTATCAATCTCTGTTGTCAAATGTCAAAAGCCCACTAGGAGGGGGCGCGCCTAGGCCCTCACACACGGTCACCTCGCTTCAAAAGCCCCGTTTTCCGGCCAAGTTCCAACAAAAAATTCATCTAAACAAATTTTAAATCAATCACACAAGCCCTAAACAAGTCTGGAATCAACCTAAAACAATCTAAACTAACCTAACTCAAAAAGCGCCTAAAACATGTCTAAAATCTCTACAAATAGTAACTCTATATATACTACACGTCTCACTTAAAAAACACTCGTGCCTAGGCCTAAACCATGTCCTATGCGCCTTGAGTGCGTATTGCGCCTTTCGACAACTAACCGATTCAAAGCTGAAGAAGAAGCTCACCTGAAACCTGCAAATGTAATAATCATCTCCAAACATAGCACGCATCGATTCAATCGGCTTCTTAAACGGATTCCTAGGGCTAAACACCACACTCATATTCACCAACGCCTTGATCCGATCAGGCCGTAACAAACACAAGTACCAAGCCACTACAGCGCCCCAATCATGACCCACAAGGAACACCTGGTGGAGCCCTAGGGCATCGAGGAGGCACACCAGATCTCCGATGACGTGGAGGACGCTGTACTCAGCGGCGGAGGCGGGGGCGTCGGTGCCGCCGTAGCCGCGGAGGTCGGGGGCGATTGTACGGTAGCCGAGGGCGGAGAGGTGGAGCATCTGGTGCCGCCAGGTGTACCAGAGCTCCGGGAAACCGTGGAGGAAGAGGATTGGTGGTCCCGTGCCGGAGATCTCTGCTACGTGCATGTTTATGCCGTTGACGGGGATGTTGCTGTGTTGTATGGCTTCCATATCGTTTTCCGGCGACGGCGACGGCGACGGCTACGGCAACGGCGACGGCGACGGCGACGGAGGTTCACTTCGGAAGGTGTGATTTTGACTTTAGGTTAAGCTGATAACGACGAAGATGAATACACAGTAGACGATACTCAAGGGTAACGTGATAGGAAAATTCCAAGAAAATCAATGAATCAAAACAAGTTACGAGAGTTAAATAAGTCTTTGGTAAAAACATACGTTAGAGAGTTAGACACGCGTTCTGTTAAAAAAAGAACTTTTATAGAAACGTTTGCCGGCGGCAAAGAGCGAAATTGTGGGCCGACAATGGAGTGCAGGTATGGAAAAGCCGGTCGACGGAACCATTGATGGCAAGTGAAATCTTTTAATGAAAGTTTAAACAATATATTGGTTGGTGATTTCGCACAAACATTCTTTTCTCTTGAAATCTTCAATCAAAGGGGCACGTGATAAGCCTCTAATGTGTCATTGTGGATGACGTTTTCAGATCAAAAACGTCATGTGGGCGTTTTTCAACTGAAAGTATTTGTTCATTTTAAATTTTTGACTTTTTAAAGTTTGTGTTAATAGACTTGCCTTTTTTACGTGTTTATTTTAGTAATTTTCCTCGTATTATAAACAGTGAATATGATTTAATGGAAGAGAGAGGTTTCATCTTAAATATGTTTAAAGAATTAAAGGAAAAGATCTTGAAAAGATGTTTGATTTGGTAAGTTTACATTCAAATACATGTATCTGGTTGGTGCAACATTAAAGTCTCCAAAAATTGTTTTATTAATGATTGAATCTTTTCATGTGAATTAAAAACATCGGGCTAGGAATCATCATATCTTATGTTGGTTCGTTATGTTTTTGCTTAAATTGGTTTTGTTTAAAACCGGTTGCAATGATGTAAAAAACATATAAACTACAGGATGCAAAAGAAAAAAATTTAATTTTAAAGTTCACTTTAGGCCTCTAAAATATTGAAAGGTATGAGATTAATTTAAACTTTTATTTGTTCTCGTCTATAGATGGCATTAAGTAGCCTTTGTAAGTCAAAAAAAGTTTGGTCTTAAATATCGTCAATGTATTGTGCACGTTTCGATCATAAATAATAGATAAACTTCATAATTAAACATGTTTGGATAGAACCAGAAACAAAAAAATCAGAGTCAATCTCCATCAGACAACTCTGATAGATGATATATAACTCAAACACCCCGCCACAAAAAAACATCCTAACTGGAAATTTTTTATTCAAACAACAACGTCATAGAACATAATTTATAGAACCTAAATATGGATATGAAAATTGAAGAATGCTTAGATTCTAAAACCTCTAGTCTCTTCTTCCCCTAGCCTTTTCAAACTTCCTTTCGATCACATATAAGAATGTTATGATCAACTACAACAATCAGATTTCAAAGGTGTATTTTTGTGTAAATCAATGAATAAACATGCTATTAGGATTATCCTTGTCAATATAAATAAAAGTTATGATTATCACTGCTCAAACTGATAGTATGAATTAGTATTATACAAATAGATAATATTTTGGATTATTAAAATCTAATTTGTAAATATAAACAAACACAAACAAATGTAAATAACATTAATGAACACAAACAAATAAGTCTAATAACATTATAATTCATTCAAAACACATATAAATTAGTGGTTCAAATATGATTTTATATAATATGTATATTAAAGGCTGATTTTATATTTAAACGAATTAAAATGACCTAAAGTTTGTTTTTATATTTAAATGAATGAACATAACCTAAAATCGGTTATTAACCAAGGTGAAACCAGTTCCAACTCATTACGTTTCAAACCCGATTTCAACCTGGTCTTTTTGTTACTCAAATCAATTTCAACCTAAACACATTCAAAAAAGTTAATTTTGTTGACCTAACCCAAACAGGATTCAAAATCAATTTCAATTCGAGCCATATGAAAGCACACATTTGGCCCATGAAATTTACAGGTTAATTCCACAATGATCCTAAATATCAAAACATGAATGCACTAACGCACTGCGGTGGCGTCGTACGTGACGTGATAACACATAGACTAACAACCATCCCGACTTGTCTTTGGACTAAATCTACGTTGAACCGTAAAGTAACTTGAATATATACCGTTGAATGAAACGTATTATACTTGACTCAACCTTTTTCCAAACAAAAATATGTTGAAACATAGTCGAACTCCTAACGTACATAAAAAAAACACATGCAACTGGGTCGTATGTGATAAAGAATAGATTATGATCGTCGCGACTCGTCTCTGAACTAACTTTACATTGAAACATAGAGTAACTCAGATTTATACTGTCTAATAAAAACGTTTATTTTTTACCCGGATCATTTCAAAACAAAATTTACGTCAATACGTAGGTGAACGTCGAAACGTAGATCAACTTAAAACGCATATAAAAATACGCAAGGAATCATTTTATACCCACCTCATACTGGTACGTAAACTCAAAACTTTAAAAAACTGTATTTTACCTCAGAGCGTTTAATAAAAATTTTAACAAACAATATATATATATATATATATATATATATTATTTAATATTACTATTATTATTTTAATAATATTATTACTATAAAACCTGTCATGCATTAATATATATAAGACTGTCCGCAACGCTAACATTCGCCCTTCCCACAAACAGTCATAGTTAGCATGTCACATCGGCTCTTCACTAACTTCCATCTATCATTCCCACAAACACATTTTACTCCCAACACTATTCTTTCCACAAACAACTATTTATTTCCACATCATCATTGATTTTTCCATTTATTTTAACAATCATATTAATTTTATTAATAAACAAACTAAATAATATTAACAATTAACCAATAAAACCTTCATTAATTAAAAAAATTATCGTTAACTAGCCGTTAGAAAAAATACAAAAAGGGTTACCGTTTTTTAATTATTTTTAAATGTTATATTAAACATTTTTATTGTAATATTAAACATTTTAAAACATTTTATAAAAAATATTAAACCTTTTTATTAACCATTTTTCAAAGTGAAAAAAAAAGAATCCGTTGAATGCCCGTGGGGGCGGGCCACAGGCGGACGGGCGGCCACGTGCGACATGCCCCAGATGGTGCTTCTCCTTCCCCCTCTTCAAACTCCGCCACGTGCGACATGCCCCAGATGGTGCTCAAAGGCGCTGCATTGTGAACGGTCTAATACCAATTACGAAATTATTCATTTGGAAGCTATTACAACTCTATAATCATGAAAGGCATAAATATACTATATAATTTATTATTTACTATTAAGTATATAAGTAATATAAAGTTGTAATAGATTATTGCTTGATTATAATCTTTAATTACTTGACTAGCGTTAGACCGGCGCTTCGCCGCGGTTTGATTTGGAGTGTATAAAATATAACGTTATAATTATAGTTTTTAGGATTATCATGGTTTCGGTGAGTTTAACTATATATGCACTCGGATTGTCGCTATACATGTTTTCGTGATTCATTATTCTATTGTCATTATACAATTATCGAACATTAAATTTATAGATACAATAACATGACAAGTACATGATATTATATTGTAACTAATATAATAACACAAATATTATAGTTGTTGTTGTTATTGTTATTAACCTTATAATAATAATTAGTAGTAGTAGTATTAATATGATAATATTTATTATTATTGTAGTTATTTTCAAAAACATATTAAATAATATGTCATTAACTAACATATTTTATATAAATATTAAAATTATTAAACTCACAATATGCCTCTAGAAAGTAGTAGTATTATTGTTATTATAAATATGAAAATATATATTAGTTATATACTTAAATATTTAAATAAAATAATACTTAATTTAAATAGTATTTAGTTAATAAAAATATAATTAGTAAATATAAATTTAAATGTGAATTTATAGTATCATAAATAAAATATAATGAAGTGAATTAAATAATATCATATTATAAGCACTTGTACTCTATGCTTAAAATGTTGTATTAGATATCTTACACTTTTAATGAAATTACTATCTTGTCATCCTAAGATATATTTATCATATAGTGGTTTGAGCCGTGCGATACGACGGGTGTCACCGAGTCTCACTTGAAGAGCAAAATCTAACCCGACCTGACTTTAACATTAATTATAATTGAGTGTTATTATTATTATTATTATTATTATTATTATTATTATTATTATTAATATTAATATAACTATGTAATATTTAGTAATTATATACTTATGTATATAAGTAAAATAATACTTAATTTTAATAATATATAGTTATAAATATATAAATAGTAAATGTAAGCTTAATTATTATTTTAAAAGCATTATTAATAAGATAATACTTAATTTAGTGAATTAAATAATGTATTAATTAGAAGAAGTATACTTAATGAGGGCAATTTAAGAACTATTGCATAACATATTTGTATATTATGCTTAAAAGGTTGTTTTAGGTGTCTTATACTTTAAATAAAATTACAATTGTATCATTCATAAATGTTTTATATAATAATATAGATAAATGATATATATCAGACTCTAGCTTTGTAGTGATTATGGTCAAACACGTGTGGTTTACATTTAATTTTAAATTATCTTTTATTAATGACTAAATCACTCATAACATTAACTAAAATATTTTACGATATTATTGTGAAGTTGACAATATACAATTATCTCCCACTGAAGAAACACATATCTATTTTCCATTTTCTCCAACTCTTTTCACTAATTTGGAAAATAAAAATTAACTTTTTTTTCTTCACCTTTATTTATAGGAAAATATTCAAATACAAAGCATTATAAAATTAAAAAGTATAAGAATGATTAAGATGTTAACACGTGTCCTTTTGATCAAAATTAAGTTAAAGGCAAAATTAGTAATATTTCATCTTCTCAAGTTTCAACTCTTTTTATAAACATTCATAACTTTTACATACGATATTATTTTTTTAAAAAAGTTACACCATAAAAACGAGTATTTTTTAATCATCAAAACGCATATAGTGTTTATATAAAAAACTAATTTTTTTAACTCATTGTGTAATTTCATCAGGTCAGTGTGTCATATTCTGAATTAATGAAAATTACACAATTATTTGATGAGTAATACAAATAAACTTGAAACGTAAAAAGTTTACATTTCTTATTATTATGTTATTTGAAAATTATCATCTACAAAACCACAATGCATAACACAATGGTCAACATTAGACATAATGGGTAACACAATAGTCAACATTAGACATAATGGATAACACAATGATCAGTACTAAACTCGATGATTAGCAATAGACATAATGAGTTGCTTGAAGAAAATTACACAATGACATGATCAAAATGTGTATAATAAACTGAAAAATGAAAAAAAGTACATTTTCAGCAATGTGTTATTTGAAATCATCAATTTATAAAATACAATACATAACACAATAGTCAACATTAGACACAAGCGATAACACAATGAATAACACTAGACTTGATTATTAGCAATAGACACAATGAGCTCTTTGATAATGATTACACAATTACCTGATTATGATTACACAATAAACTGAAAAATATAAAAAACAATTACATTTTTAGCATTCTGTTTTTTGAAAACATCATTTTTAAAAACACAATGCATAACAAAATGGTAAATATTAGCACAATGATCTAATGAGTATTACACAAGGACTTGATATTACACAATAAGCTGACGAATATTACACAATGAACTGAAACAACTTGAAAAAAAAATCATTTTTATAAATCAAAATTATATGCGTTTTAAAGATTAAAAAACACTTGTTTTTATGGAGTAATTTTTTTAGAAATATAATGTTGTATGTAAAAATTACGAGCATTTAAAAAAACATGAATCTTGAAAATGTGGTGAAGACTAAAATTCCCTTGGCGTATCATTTAAAGTTTCAATTATTTACTATCAGGTCACCAGATTTTCTTAACCGTTTGATCTAAGATCTAGTAGATAATAATCTCTCTTATCATTTTTACTTTTTCATTTCTTTTTACAATAACATCACCTTTATATTCTATAGTTAAATTTTCTTTTCTCGTTATTTTCTGCTTGATGCCTAGATTGAAATAAGAGAAGTCATCTACCTTATACTTGTACTCATATAGTAGTTTTAATAGTTGTACCAAATGAACAGTAAATGCCGACATAGCATTCTATAAGATTGTTAGCAAATTTGAGTATTATATTCTTAAGAGTAAATCATATAAGTCAATGATTCAGTATCTTAAAGAAAGTCCGTCTCTTAACTAACTACATTAACGGACAACGGTGGTACTCGCTCAATGCTTTGTTCGATTTCAAGATGAAATAAAAAGACTGGGAAAAAAAATATTGAAACTAAATTTTCATCATTTGACTATAATATGAAGAATATTTTCGTCTTTGCATCATTAAAATGGATTGTTCTAGTTATTATATTTACATAACAAGTAAAACATATCTTCCTCTTGTCACTTATATGCTTTAAATTTTGGTTTTCACACTTACTACTAGTCAAATGACTTATATGCATGATTAATTTGCATTAAACATTTGTTTCATGTTCACTTAATACAAAATTTTTAGAGAATGAATAACAGATTCCACTTAGCATTTTACCTTTTTAATCACCATACATATGTCGAAACTACTTTTTATATCATTCAACATTCAACATTCAACAAGATCTGAAATAAATATGTCGAAATACACTAAAATGATAAAAACAACATACCTTTTACCTAGTTATTATGATTTTTCGTTTTACAAATTGATACAGGTATCTTATTTTCCTTCTTTACATTTGTAGGACGTATCATAAAATAACATGTTTTGACCGAAATTACATACACGAATGAAATAAAGTAGTCTAATGTTTGTGCTTATGTTTGAATCCAATGATTCACACACTCAAAATACATATCTTTGAACATAACCAAAATAGTTGATTCCAGATAGTAAATTAATTTGGTGTAAATTAAAATATAAGTAGACTAGATTTGTAAAAGTCGTTAAAAAATAAATGAATAAAATTAGCTGATCATTGTACCTTAATTATACAATTAAGTAACTTTAGTAAACCCGTGTATTACACTGGTTGAAAAAATAAAATATTAATATAATAAAAAATTATTAGTTATAAAACAATATTTTAAAATATGATATAATATGACTGAAATTACCTATGAATAAAAACCATACGTAATAAAAAAATGATATAATCTTTTTTTAAAATATTATTTTTTTTAAAATTTTTTTTTAAAAAATAAACATTTTGTTCTAAAACAAACCATATAAAAATATCATTTTTTAAAAAATTTCCTTATTATAGCTCCCAATTTTAATAAATTTTGATTTTTAAAAAATTTACTTTTTAAAAGCAATGATTTTAAAATATTTCGTATTTTTAAAAAAGTTTGATGTTTTAGAAAAATTTATTATCTTATAAAAATTTGTTTTCTTAGAAATAATATTAATTAAAAAATCTCTTTCTTAATTTATTAAAAACTATTTTAATCTAAAAAAATGTAAAATAATATTATTAGTGATTAAGGTAATTATTTAATATCAGAGAGAAGCGGAAAATTTTTGATAAAGATGATTATAGTATTTGCACATATCATCCCAAATTACTTTTTTATTAAGGTAGGAGGACGCTAACATATTTTTTGAACCTATATATATACCAATTACCATCTAGTTTGAAAGACCAACACATAGAAATCCATCACCAATATTAAAAATGGCACTCACTAATGCAAAGAGAATGACACTAGGAATGGTGTTTCTTTTCTTTTCTCTTAACCTTTTATTCTCATTCGTCGAGGGAGATGACGAGCCATCGCCGTATGAAGTTCTACAACGCTACAACCTCCCGGTCGGTCTTCTTCCAAATGGTGCTCTTGGATACACTTTGGACCCTAATAGTGGTCAGTTTTCGGTTAATCTAACTAGTATCTGTAAGTTTGGTGTGGGTGGTTATACAGTCAAGTACAGTCCCCCAATCACTGGTGTGATTTCCCAAAATAACCTCGGGAATATAGGTGGTGTGAAGGTGAAAGTAGCGTTGTTTTGGATCACGATCACAAATGTCAATAGGAATGAAGACCGGCTAGAGTTCAACATTGGCGGTTTTATTAAGAAAAACTTTCCGGTTAACGATTTTATCTCGTGCCCGACATGTAGGTAGTTATAAATGTTGTAACGATCGTTTGATAAGATGGGAATTAGATCGAACCATATTGACGTCATGTAATTCTTGAATGAAATCCTTTAATTAACTAAAAACAAAGTTTTATTTACATATGTTGTGTGTGTTATTTTTAAAATTCTATCTAAACTCGAAACTTTTTATGTTTAAATCAGGAGTACTATCCAACATTTCACGAATTTCGTACATTCTCGTTCATCGTTATATATTCTTGGTGACATCATATCTCGAATTATCGATAAGCTGATTAATTACAAGCATCATGAAAGACTTATAAATCATGATATTAACTAAATGCACTTCTAATTGAGTTATTCTCCACCCAACAACAAAACAAGTGGAAAGTTTGTTTAAATGCAGCTAATGCAATCGTACTCTATTCCAACCTAAATCTACTTCACGTTTCAATTGATGCTCAAACCAAACACCACTTGGGTGAGAGGCGTACACCTTTGCTATCAAGCCACTGCTGGTGGTTGTAAACAATGGGTAAATAATCGAGCAAATAATGATGATCGACCGAGGTGGTTATAAGAAATAGATTCATTTGGCGCTTGATCCACCTACTGATAAGGAGATAATGTGATACGTTCGCACGTATTCCTTTTCCTTGTGTTATGTTTGTCATTTTATCATATTTTACGATATCTTTTAGATAGATCCTATATCTTTCGACTAGTGAATGTGACATCTAAGAATTGTTATTGCATGTGAGGATCGTACTTGGAGACATAAGAACAAAAATATCAAACTTTATACCTTAGAAAGTGATATCACATGTGTTTCTTGTTCATCTGAATTTGGTTGATGGTGTAACAATGAAACAAAAATCAGTCAACAGTTAATGAATATCTGAAAGGTGCAAAAATTTATGACTTTCTAATTATTTATTTAGTACATTGATGAAATATACTACTATTAATATCTCTTGACATTGATATTCTGAAAATCCAAAGCATCTTATATAGTACTATTTAGATGAGTAAGAGGTGATTAGTCCCCAACGGCATCCATAGTGGTTTAGTAAGGGGCTGTTTGGTAATTTCTAAATAATTAAATGTTAAACCAATAAGAGATCTGAACCATTAAGTGCTGAATCATTAAGAGTCTGAACCATTAAGAGCTAGTATATCGCTTAACTATTCAAAGACAAATGTCTGACCAATTCAGATAAGAGGTCTTAACCATTCAGCATTAGACCTCTTAACCATTCAGCATTAGTATAATGCTTAACCATTCAGAGGCAAATGTCTGAACCATTCAGACATTTGCTCGCGAAACAAACAGTCTGAACTATTAAGTGTTGAACCATTTAGAAATATGAACCATTAAAAGGCTGATTCAGATGCTGCCAAACAACCCCTAAGTGTGAGAAAAAATGTCGTTACGTAGGTGGCATCTAGACAAGCTTTGTGATCACACAAATACCGAGTAAAGAGGGTAATGGTCTAATGAGTGTGAGCAAAAGTGTCGTAACGTAGGTGGCATTTAGACAAGCCTTGTGATCACAAACATACCGAGTAAAGAGAAGTAATGGTCTAGTGAGTGTGAGCAATATATTATTATTAACGAATAAAGTGCATAGGCTACTTTTCCTCCCGTTACCACTATGAGTCGGCTCACGAGATCCCAACCACAACCTTTCTTACGAAGGGTTGGCGTGGTGTTCGCCACGCCTCACAGCCAGGTGGCACATGTCACACCCTCAAATTCCACAAACGGGGTTTTACCGTTAGGCGCGTGACATACCAGGATCTCAGCCGTTAGTTACACCAAACGACACATTAATTACAAAACATAGTTGTTCATTATTATCAGAAATTCCCAAAAGCATAATTAATAACGAATTTATGAAAACATTTGCGGAAGCGTAAACATTCACAATTCAAATAGCGCAAAACAAGCGCAACCCAAAGAATGTAATTTGCAGAAACATTGTTTAATCGTTTAAAGAAATCAAAATGTATGCAATAATGAGATTGTGACACCAGTCATCAAAATAGGTGTGTTGACTTTGACTTTGATTTGTCATATTTGGGCTTGGCCTTAATTGATTGTTCATTACAATGTTGATCCAAATTTTAGCTTATTGGGCCTATGTCATAGTGTTGGGCCTAAGATTATTGTCAATAAGATGACCATTGGGCTTGTCATCGTATAATGTCCTGTGCATTGAGCCTAATCAAGGATTTTTCTAAAAGGTGAAAAGCAAAAATTTATGTTAAAACCCATCTAATTAGACATTCATGGACTTTACCTAAAGTCTATTAAATAAACTTGAATTAGTTCAAAAATATACATTATCCGATTTCTAGGGCATATAATAGTTCGTTGGAATCGTTTTAGTACGTGGAATTTTAAAACGTAAAAATTGGTCGACACGCGATTCGAGACGAGACGGATTGGATGAGACAGGCCAAGGGCCCGAAGGCCTTTGCCCCTCCCTTGTTTGCGGCCGAAAACAAAGACAAGGGAATTCCCCCTTGTTTCCTCACTTTTGCAAACTTCTTCTCCAAGCCACTTCCAAATTACAAACCCTAGCCACCACAACCCAATTCCTTCTTGTTTTTCATCATCTTCATCGAAAATCAGCTTTATTATATCATTCCATTGATTTTTGAAATAATCAAGACATTCAAGATCGTGTTTTAAGCAAGTATTGTTCATCGTCTAATCTCCGGTAAGAAAAATCGTTTCTTGATGATTCTATTTCTTGTTCTACTTTGTTATAGATGATATCCATCATCTAAACGCAAAATCATCATCTAATATTCTTATATTCTTTGTTTTGGATGTTGGTTTGTGAAGATCTAGGTGATACGGGTATTGGACTCTCTAACCGGTAAAACCATAATCCTTGGTCTTTGTATATTCTTGAATCTATTGAAGATGTGTTGTAATCTTGTGTGACCTGATCAAAATAGACATCTTGGTCTTCAAAATCATTTTTGGAAATCATTAACTTTGTTTCTTGAATGGATGGATGTGTTGAACGATCAAAACTATGAATTGGTTAATTAATGTCGTGAACCGAAAGACTTAAATCCAACTAACTGCTTTGGAACTGAAAATTGAAATAATCCAAGTTTTCAATTAAAGTTTTGGACAATTAGAATATGGAATAAACATTCTTTGAGTACTCGGGTTGATAATGGTCAAATATTGAGGTTTGGGATGCAAAGAAACAAGACTAATGAACTGGACAGTTTGTTGTCAGAAAAATAAGACATTTTGTACAGGTCATAACTTATTCATAATAAGTCCAAATGGGACAAACTTTGCATCTAAAATCAAGTTTAATGAGTCCTCTAACTAATTCAAGTGGTCTCGCGTCGTTTTGACATCGTCTGGTCCTCCAAACGTGGCAAATAAAACTGAAGGTCAAAACTGACGAATCTGGGCAGCAGGTTGGTCTGTGTTCGTCGAGTCATATCTTTCTCATATTTTATCTAATGGAGATGATTCTTTTTCTTAAGTTTAACTTAAAGTCTTATATTTCAATTGATACCTATTACGCAACTATTTGTTACCGTTTCGATCTCCAAATAGCTTATGCAAAACTGGTGCGCAATCAGATATACGTGCTGAAATATTTTGATAAATTTAAAATAAGGTTTGAAACTAAATAATCAATCAAAGATAATTTTTGTATTTACAAGTGATTAAATGAATTTTTTTAAAAAAGAATAAGTTAATAACTTCTTTAATTCATCGTATATGGACTAATAGATGTCCATTGAAGGGCGTTAATAAATTAATATAAAGCGACAACTAAAACCCTAAATATGACGACATTTAAAGTTTAAACCTAACATTGGACTTGTTCTATTAGTAACTCATGTTTTCATAAAATAAAAAAATCTTGATGAGTATTAAGGACTGGGTTATAAGGATTATACCCATGTTGGTCATTTTTGTTCATTAGTAATCCTTTTGTGATTTGTACTTTTAGTGCTTGCTTTACATATTGTGAGATTTGGAATATATTATCTCAAGGCGAGTTTCACTTTTTAATATGTTTTACTTGGGGGAAAACCTTGCTTATTGTTTTGGATGATGTCGTGTCTTAAAGATTATTTTGGAACTTAGTATGTGGTTTGGGTCATAGGTTGAGTCTAGATGTTCATGAGGGTGTACATGTGCATGTGCTTGTTCTTGTGCTTGACTGTCATGGAGAGGTATTGTTAGTACTAACGGGTTGACACCCCCACCCCTATCGTCGGTATGCTAGTTGAGACTGACTTGGCCTGTGTGTGCCCTTGGGTGAATATAATCTGGGTAATTGGACTTGGACTGATCTTAAACTTGTGTTGATATCTATGACTACTATTACTCTTACTCACATACAACTTTCTGTACATGTTATACACGGCAAATTGTTTGTACTTTTAAACCTGTGAACTCACCAACGTTTGTTGAATTTTTAGAGCATGTCTTTTCAGGTAATGAGGCTTAGGTGCTTGGCTATGGACCTTAGACAAGACCGCTCCCTTGGGAGCAATAGACATTTCATGGGACTTTTGGACTTGTTTTGGATTGGTTTGTTTGTTGGATTGTAATTATTGGATTTGTATTTGGGATTGTTTTGGTACTTGTGCTTGTTCATTCCAAAATGGAACTATGGATTATTTATGCATTTATGGTATGACGTTTTGGGATTGACTATACTTGACACGTGTTCCTATGTGTCGGGGGACGTCTTAAGCCATTTACGGAGAATACCTTTAGTGATTCTCTTAGACCCCCAATGTGTTATGATGATCCCGTCCGTTGCATCCTCGTGTTTCCGCTTCCAGCGAGGGTGTGACAGAGATGCTCCTAGCCGTGCACACCTTAAGAACCTGAAAGAAACATGTTAAAGTGTCAACACAGGGTTGGTGAGTTCAAGGGTTTTGATTAACATTAATATAATCAAAAGTAGATCCAATAAACAAAGTAATATCAGTAGATAGCTAGTCTACATAACAAATTACACAGTGTATGAAGTTCGCAACTGAAGCTGACAATGTAAATGTATGCCTCGGCTATGGCTACCAGACCACAACAGTTGCGTTAGTGCGACTAGCCCGGGTGGGGTTTGTCAAACCCAGTAGATCTACTCAGAATTACCTCACTAAAGTACATAAATTAACGGTTCGAAAGTGAGGACTTAAAGTGGTATAATACTAGTAATTATGCGATAGTTACAGTAATACTGATAAAATGAAAGAACGTTTAAAAGAACATGTTTCTTTCCCCAAAAAGAGTAAAATTAAAGTGGGGGGCCGTAGACTCACCTTATACGCACAACATTTCAATAATGCAAGCACAAGTAGTTAGGTTAACGAACAACTTGAATGCACGTTTAATATTTCATTAATATATATTAACTTAAGTTAATTGAATTAAACGGTTTTGCAATCGTTGTTCGGTTATAACACAGGTCGTCGAATCCCCATTCACAAGTAAAGACACTCAAACACAAAGCCCATCAAATGAATGAAGCCAATTATTATGAATAATGTAATTTCTACACTTTTAGCTATATATAGCTGCATATATATATATATATATATATATATATATATATATATATATAATATATATATATATGAATCTACTCGAATGATATTACTCAAACTGGTGCTCCGGATACGAAACCGAACCACACTTCAAACTGCATAACGGTTCGCACAAAACACACTCATACAATATATTTATTTAGACACCTATGAATGCCTATTACGCCCGTCCACGAAATATAATATATATTATGCATACCCTCGTATCGCTCGTAACCCACATATATATGCATTTACATAGTACACACACATAACAACCTTCATTGCACATACATCATGCATGCATAATTAATCACATATATATGCATTTACATAGTAAACCAATCTACTGCCCACAAGCACCCAAAAACTACATGCTGACAACCCACTATCATCAACAAAAAGTCTACAGTTGACCAATGCAACAAAGAATACACATCTACTTACATTACAAAACACACATTATGCAAAGGAAACCCACACACACACATCGCAGACCACACACATGATATACACACACATATACGTAGAAACACCCACACACCACCGCACATAAAACATACTAAATCGAAAGCAATAACACACATACACACAATCCATGAACACAACGGTACGAAATACATACATTCACACACATACGAATGAACACGACATTCCCATACCCGCAATGCAACCCGGTTACAACAACCCTTGAACCCGAAAACCCGGACATGCGCAGAAACCGCATCTAAAGGGCCCGAAACCACTGTGACCTTTCGAATATTTGTTAACAAATTTTTACTTCCATTATCTTTGTAAGTGTCATTTATGTCAATAATGTAACTATAGGGGTTCATTTTGCATTTCAAATAATCTTAATGTTACTATTAAATTATATTCTTAGTTTTAAATCTTATAACTTGATTAATTATTAAATAAATAAAATTTTGTAAAGTTTAAGTATTAATCATGAGTTTTTAATTGTAGAATTGAAACAAATAATTAGACAACAAAGTCCTATTTATAATTTTATAAATTTTACAATTTATAAAATTCTATTGTTAAAATGTGATCTTAGGCATTCAGTTAAAACAAATAATCAAATTATGAAGTTTATAAAATTGATAAGATTTATAAAATAAATTGTTATGTCATTAAATTAATTTGTAGTGTTTAAGGGTTAAAATTACAAAATTATAAACTTAATTATTAAAGATTTGGATGGAAATGGTAAACTTAAAAATCGCAGGAACTAAATATGAAAATTTCTTATAAAAACATCCCCCCCCCATTTTCTTTCCCGATTTCCCGGTGGCTGTCCGGCGAGACTCTGGCGCGGCACCGACGACTACCAAAACACCACAAAACGCACTTTTTAAACCCCCAAACCGTCCCATTCAATTCGCAAACCCGTTTCGAACCTATAATCACTCATCAATTCGATTAAAGTGACTGTTTCGTTATGTTCAAACCCAAAACCGACATCCACGTTCAAAATCAGTCGGTTTCGATCTCAATCATTTTGAATTTATGAAATCATTCAACATAAACGGTACCTAATATTATTACAAACATGATTATCACATTCAATTTTGACTGTAACAACATTTTGATCAATAAATCAAAACCGTAACACCCGCATTCAAGCTCGAAGTCGTTAGGTTGAAACCGATCAAATCGAAGTGACTTAACAGAGGGGAAAGGTGCGACTTGTTCTCTTTCAACTCTCTGTAATCTTAATTGCTCGAAAAACATACACCAACACCGCTTTCAATCACCTTTATCCATCGTGACTGTTTTAGAGGTCGTTCATCCTTAAATTGAAGCTAATCAGGTAAATTAAACGCATGTTCATACTCATTTTCTCTTAAATATCAAAAGCCCTAAGTTTGATTCTGTTAACAATCGCGTTTTGGTAAGCAATTTAGATCAAACAGAAACTAGGGTTCTTGATGGGAATTCGGGGCTTTTCTTATAATCAATGTTTTTAACATTTGCGACGTGAGATTTGACAGATGTGGGCTTATAGCCCAGTGGTTAACGTGCGGGTCTTCTACAAATAAATAATATTTCTATTGTTTGGTGCTTTTCTTCGAACTCGGGCAGCCGCACCTCACCCCCATTTTTTTTTCTTTTTAAAAAAAAAATCATCTTATTTTAATTAGTTTCTTTTAAAACTTTAATTCAGAAAATCCTAATAAATAATATTTCTATTGTTTGGTGACTTAATGTTTGAAAACTTTAAAAGTTATAATTTCGTATTTCATAATTATTTTCTAAAGGCTTAAACTTAATAAAAATATTTAAAAGTACTTTAAGTTCTTCTAAAGTAACATTTTGCAAATCAATTAAATCATTAATTATTATAAAGTATTTGACCATCATATTTGATACTTAATTATTTTTATCATTTCAAATCAACCTTATTTAATCAACCGTTACCAACTTAATATTTGTACACTAATACATTATTATTAGCTAACATGTTCAAAATCAATCTTTACCAATCTATTAAACAATTTCTTTATATTAACTTTAAACCCCTAAATGGAACCGTATTGTATTCATATTCTTTAGATCTTATTTGTTCTAATTTAGATTACCACTTTTAGGTTAACCGTGAGGAAAACCGTTGGTGCCTATTCCCGTATTCTTATTTTAAGTACATCTTATATCATGTGAGTTTATCATACCCCGTTTTACTTTACTTCACACGTTTTGAGGTGAAACATGTTATTCGTATCAATGTACACTTGTAAATCGTTTAAATACTTGTAAAGTACGTGCAATTCATTTTATATTTTTGTCATGGTTATTTGAGACTTTTGCTAATATTATGTGATAGACTCTTGTAAAAACAATCATTAACTATTGCTAGCCTAGCGACGTCATATATCTATGGGCTTGACAAGCCTGTTTGGTGCTATAGCCAAGGTTATCGCCGGCTCCTGATGACGTATTCTTGTTCATCATGGGAACCAAGTACACTTAGCTAATCATATATTTTGTTGTGGCCATATCTTTATCAAGGTTTGATTGTATCATTATGCTATCTATATATTCTTGCATTATTTCTTAACCTATGACTTGAATTGCCTCTTAAAAGGTTTTATATATGTATGTACAATTTTATGGAAACTCACCAACATTATATGTTGACCGTATTTTCTAACATGTTTCAGGGAATGCTCAAGCTTAATTGTTGATCTTGAATATTTGAATTCATCTAGGATTGGACCTAGAAATAATAAAGAATTCACTTTTAATCTTGAAGTTTTAAATTAGTTTATGTTATGGTTGTTCGTTTGAGATTTATGAATGTAATGTTACAATATAATCCTTATGATTAATAATATTTACACTTTGAAGTAGCGTTGTGTGTCTTTGAACAATCTTAACCCTCACATCTTAACGTTTCTGCCATTAAGTTTGAGGTGTGACAGATTGGTATTAGAGCCTATAACTATAGGGATTTAGGTTATTAGCAATGATGACCTAGACTATGGTTAATATAGGGACATTCACATGAAAATTCTTCATGATCTTGTAAGTTTATTTATATGCATACTACATGATGCTACATGTTACATGATAGATTCCTTAAATGCTACTTGATTTTACTTAGTTGAAATTGTGCCTTAGGTGGTTAACTTGAATGACAAAACCTTCAGTCTTGTATATCTCCAACTTCTTAACCATCTTCACCCGTCACTAGTTTCAACACGTCAATGTCTTTTTCTTAAACTAATTCTCGACTACACGTGGTATTATATGCTTTACATCAACGGATTGAAATATTTAGGCTCTATGCCTAATCTATAAAAGTCCCATCAAGGTTTTGATTCTAGTCATCTATAAGGAAAAATATGTGACACATAAACACATGTATCCTAGATTTCCTAGCAAAAAGCCTTTGGGCTAAGGTATGCATTTAGCATAAATTCCAATCAACCACAGGACCAGTTATGCTTACCTGGGGATTTTCGGGATGAGTGATAAATTATGGTCAAAATACACAAATTTCCTAAGACATGTTAGAGTTAAGTCACCTTGATATGTCAATGTTCCTAAAGGCTTTGTGTACCAAATAGAACCATCTTAATGTGTTTTATAAGTCTTGAAAATTATTGTTTTATTGAACTAGCTTACTTCAAAATTCCTATGTCTAACCTATTCTTGTATTCAGAATGTCTCGTTATCATGGAAAGCGTGGTAGATCCAACCGTAAAATCGCCGCTATGATCACCCGGCAAATGGCTGCCGTCCTTCCTACAATGGTCGTTGAGCTGAGTAACACCCTAATAGTCAATGCCAGTAATAATGAAAATGGTGGTAATGGCATGGTCAAGGAGAAAACAACGGTAATCAAGGAGGGAATAACCAAACTTGAACATTTAAACACTTCAACTCTTGTAAGCCAACCAGTTTTAGTGGAAAGGAGGGAGCCACTGGATTTCTCGAGTGGTTCAAGAGCATAGAGAATACCTTCATCAACAGTGAGTGTCCAGAAGCACTCCAGGTTCGTTATGCCACGAGTGTCCTCCAACAAAGGGCACTTACATGGTGGAATAGCGAAAAGAGGAATTGAGGTACTGAAATTGTACTGGTTTTACCCTGGGAGGAGTTCAAGAACATTATGATCCAGAAGTTCTGTCCTAGGAGTGAGCTGCAAAAGCTTGAAGAGGAATTCTAGAACCTTAAGCAGGATAGTGGCAATCATTTGGCTTACTCTACCAGACATCATGAACTGAGCATTCTCTTGCCTCATATGGTGGATACCGTACCTCGTAATATTGATAAGTTCATCAAAGGGGTACCACCTCAAATTCAGGATGTTGTAATGGGAAGCAGGCCCACGATTCTGGAAGAAGCAATCACCATCACTGCTCAGCTCACTGAAAATCACATCGAAGCTGGTATCTTGACTGTAAAGGGTGTTAAAATGACTAAGAAGGTGGTTCCAGAAGCTACTAAGAAGATGAAAGCTAAATCCTTAACCAAGGGCAAGAAACGTAAGTTTACACCTGCCCGAAATTTTGTTGTGGTAGCAACTAATGCACCTCAGAAGCAAGCTGCTGCTGCTGCTGCTACTCAAGCTCCTGTTGCTAAAGCTTGCACTTGTCCATATCCAATGTGTAACATTTGCAAATATCATCATGCAGGGAATAATCCATGTCGTATCTACTCACTTTGCGGGAAATATGGTCATTTGGTTGCTACGTGTCATCGTGCACCAAACAATGCTGCTCTAGTTGCCAACCGAGCTTGTTACAACTGTGGAGAAACCGACCATTTTCACCCACAATGCCCCCGTCTTGCGGGTAATGTTCCACAAGCTCAAGGCCGTGCTTTCAACATTAACGCAAATCAAGTATAGGCAAATAACGACGTGGTGAATGGTATGTTTCTTGTTAATAATTGCTATGCCTCTGTCTTGTTTGATTCGGGAGCTGATAAGAGTTTTGTTTCCTTAGAATTTGAGCCAGTACTTTCTAAGTAGCGTACTAAGCTAGAAAAGTCCTTTACGGTTGAAGTTGCCGACGGAAAATCCATTATTATCGATGTTGTTATTCGCGGTTGTACCTTGTGTCTTAACGAAAACAAGTTTCCTATTGATCTTATTCCTATGCAACTAGGAAGCTTCGACGTCATTGTGGGCATGGATTGGTTAGCAAAACACTACGCGAAAATTATATGCTTCTAGAAATGCATTAGGATTCCATTACCTTCGGGTGATACTTTGAAAGTCTTTGATGAGAAATCATCTAAAGGACTCAAACTTATGTCGTGTACTAAGGCTCGAAAGTGCCTAAGTAAGAATTATATAGCCTTTTTGGCTTATGTAGTCAACATGAAAGTCAAAAGGAAGGAACTTAAGGATATTCCTATTGTACGAGATTTCCCGGAAGTATTTCCCGATGATCTTAGCGGATTACCTCCCGTTCGTGAAGTGGAGTTTAAGACACCAGTGCTTGACTTTATTGATAATAGATGAAGAAGACATAGCAACTGAATCATGAACAGATGCATTTCTAGCAAGCTAAATCTCCCAGCAACCGGAGAAGATAAAACTACCCTAAAAATCCCATTTTAGATTTGATAGAACTGCCTTGCAAACAGGTCTTAGTGAAAGCAGACAGACTATCTTGAACAAAACTAGCATGTTGAACACCTTTAAAATAAGACCAAACCTGAGAGGTAGTTTCACCTTGACAAAACAAATGAAGTAAAGAATCATGTTGACTTCTAATGCAGAAATTAAATTGATAAGGCATTTGAAAGCTATTGACTTGATTCCTGGTGCGAATCCTGTGGCTAAGTCAACTTATCGTCTTGCATTATTGGAGATGCAGGAATTAGCCAGTCAACTTCAAGAACCGTCTGATAAGGGATTTATCCGTCCTAGCTCTTCGCCTTGGGGTGCACCTGTGTTATTCGTAAAGAAGAAAGTTGGTTTGTTTCGTATGTGCATTGATTACCGGGAGCTCAACAAACTCACCATCAAAAACCGATATCCTTTTCCTCAGATCGATGATCTCTTAGACCAACTTCAAGGAGCCACACAATTCATAAAAATCGATTTGCGTTCTGGCTATCACCAACTACGGTTTCATGATAATGATATCCCAAAAACCACATTCCGCACTCGTTATGGGCACTATGAGTTTATGGTTATGTCTTTTGATTTGACAAATGCTCCTGCCGTCTTTATGGATCTCATGAACCGGGTATGTAAACCCTATCTTGACAAGTCTGTGATTGTATTCATAGATGATATTCTCATCTACTCGAAGACTAAAACCGATCATGAGATTCACTTGAGACAAGTTTTGGAACTTCTGAGGAAAGAACGATTGTACGCAAAGTTTTCTAAGTACGATTTCTGGCTTGAGGAAGTCCAATTCTTAAGGCATGTGGTGAATAGTCAAGGGATTCATGTGGATCCTGCCAAAATCAAAGCCGTGAAAAACTAGAGTGTTCCTAAGACTCCAATCGAAGTTCATTCTTTTCTTAGACTAGCGGGTTACTATCGGCGATTTATTGCCAATTTTTTGAAGCTCGCAAAACCGCTTACGGCTTTAACTCAAAAGAATAAACTCTTAAAGTGGGGACCTGATCAAGAAGAGGCCTTCGAGACTCTAAAACCAAGCTGTGTAATACTCCTATTTTAACCCTTCCTGAAAGAAATGATAATTTTACCATATAATGTGATGCATCAAGTCATGGCCTTAGTTGTGTTCTCATGCAGTGAGAAAAGGTCATAGCTTATGCATCAAGACAATTGAAGGTTCATGAGGTGAACTACACGACCCATGATCTTGAACTTGGTATTGTGGTTTTTGCCTTAAAAATTTGGAGGTACTACCTTTATGGGACACAATGTATAATCTACACCGATCATACAAGCCTTCAACACTTCTTCAACCAAAAGGATCTGAATCCGTTATCATTTAGGAAAAGCGAATGTTGTAGCCGATGCGTTAAGTCGCAAAGTCCATAACAAGACCGTCTCATTCCAGGAAATTCGAGATCGACGACAATGGTTTGACAACCTGGGAGAATTTGACACGGAGATTCACGTAGATGTCAATGAGACTACTGTTATGCTTCAGAATATAAGGATTGATAGCAACCTTGAGTATTGTATCTGTGAAGCTCAGCAAGCTGCTCTAGCTGAAGGAAAAGTGGATGAAGAGTTGGCGTATAGTGTTCAGTCATAGCTTGAAACAAAACCGAATGGTATGTTGTATTTCTTAAATCGACTCTGGATTCTAAATCGTGATAATCTTCGTACCTTCATCATGAACGAAGCTCATCAAACTCGTTATTCTATTCACCCTGGTCTGATAAGATGTATATGGACCTGCGTGGGCAATACTGGTGGCCAAGGATGAAGAAGGACATCGCTTCATACGTAGCCAAATGTCTTACATGTGCAAAGGTCAAAGTAGAGCACCAACAACCCAATGGATTACATGAGCAACCCAAGATCCCTATGTGGAAGTGGGAACACATATCCATGGATTTCATAACTAAGTTACCTCGTACTCCTCGTGGTCATGATAGTATATGGTGATCGTCGACCGTCTGACAAAACAGCGCATTTCATTCACATACATGACACATACAAAACTTCAAAGTTGGCGTATTTACATCGATGAGATGTGGAGTCGTCCAGTGTACCTTGCACATCATATATGATCGAGATGCTCGTTTCACTTCGCACTTTGGTCATCAATGCAAGAACTCTTGGGTACCAGCTGGATTTAAGCACGGCTTACCATCCGTAAACGGCGGTCAACTGAGCGAACTATTCAGACTTTTGAGGATTTGTTACGTCTTTGTGTTATTGATTTGGTGGTGACTAGGATACGCATGTTACCATTAGCGGAATTTTCTTGTATAACAGTTATCACTCATGCATCAAGATGGCACCATTCGAAGCTCTTTACGGTCATAAATGCCGTTCCCTGATTTGTTGGACGGACATCGGTGAACATTCACGGTCATGAAATTATTTAAGAACGACCGATAAAGTTTCTAAAATCCGTAATAACCTCGAGGTGGCTAGGAGTCGACAAAAGAGTTACGCGGATAAAAGACGCAAGCCGTTAGAATTTCAGGCCGGTGATATGGTTCTTCTTAAAGTCTCACCATGGAAGGGAGTTGTTCGCTTTGGGAAGAAGGGTAAATTAGCTCCACGGTTCATAGGACCTTTCAAGATTTTGAAAAGAGTCGGAAAAGTGGCTTATCAGCTGGAACTACCCTCTAAACTTAGCGGGGTTCATCCCGTTTTTCATGTCTCAAATCTGAGAAAATGTTTGGCCTACGAAAGTCTGCATGTCCCTGTGGATGATATCCAGATAGACGATTCCTTGCATTTTGTTGAGAAGGTCGTTGAGATCATGGATCGAATAATGAAGAAGACCAGGACCACTACCACTCCAATCGTCAAAGTTTGTTGGGAAAATAAACGCGGACCCGAGTTTACCTGGGAACGCGAGCATTATATGAAGAAGAAACATCCACATTTGTTCGTTTAATCATATCCTTAATTTCGGGACAAAATTTCTTAAAGTTTGGAAGACTGTGACCTTTCGAATATTTGTTAACAAATTGTTACTTCCGTTATCTATTGTAAGTGCCATTTATGTCAATAATGTAACTATGGGGGTTCATTTAGCATTTTTAATAATCTCAATGTTCCTATTAATTTATATCTTAGTTTTAAATCTTATAACTTGATTAGTTATTAATAAATTAATTTTTGTAAAGTTTAAGTATTAATTATGAGTTTTTAATTAAATTGAAACAAATAATTAGACAACAAAGTCCAATTTATAAATTTATAATTTTATAATTTATAAAATTCTATTGTTAAATGTGATCTTAGGCATTCAATTAAAACAAATAATCGAATTAAAAAGTTTATAAAATTGATAAGATTTATAAAATAAATTGTTATGTCATTAATTTATTTTTGTAATGTTTAAGGGTTAAAATCACCAAATTATAATTAATTATTAAGGTTTGGATGGAAATGGTAACTTAGAAATCGCAGGACTAAATATGAAATTTCTTTTAAAAATAGCACCCCCCCCCCATTTTGTTTTCTGATTTCCCGGTGGCCGGTTTTCTGATTTCCCGGTGGCCGGCCGCGTGAGACTCCAACGCGGCACCGGCGACTACCAAAACACCACAAAACGCACTTTTTAAACCCCCAAACCGTCCCATTCAATTCGCGAACCCATTTCAAACCTATAATCACTCATCAATTCGATTAATGACTGTTTCGTTATGTTCAAACCCCAAACTGACATCCACGTTCAAATCATGTTATCTTTCAACTCTTCGTAATCTTAATTGCTCGAAAACATACACCAACACCCCTTTCAATCACCTTATCCATCCCGACTGTTTTAGAGGTCGTTCATCCTTAAATTGAAGCTAATCAGGTAAATTAAACGCATGTTCATACTCATTTTCTCTTAAATTCCAAGCCCTAAGTTTGATTCTGTTAACAATCGCGTTTTGGTAAACATATGGATCAAACAGAAACTAGGGTTCTTGATGGGAATTTGGGGCTTTTCTTATAATCATCGTTTTTAACATTTGCGACGTGAGATTTGACAGACGTGGGCTTATAGCCCAGTGGTTAACGCACTGGTCTTCTACAAATATTTCTATTGTTTGGTGCTTTCTTCGAACCCTAGCAGCGCACCTCACCCCCATTTTTTTTTCTTTTGTTTTTTTTTTTAAAAATCATCTTATTGAAATTAGTTTCTTTTAAAACTTTAATTCAGAAAATCCTATAAATAATATTTCTATTGTTTGGTGAATTGATGTTTGAACTTTAAAAGTTATATTTCGTATTTCATCCTATTTTTCTAAAGGCTTAAACTTAATAAAATATATAAAAGTACTTTAAGTTCTTCTAAAGTAACATTTGCAAATCAATTAAATCGTTATTATTATCAAGTATTTGATCATCATATTTGACACTTAATTATTTTCATCATTTCAAATCAACCTTATTTAATCAACCGTTATCAACTTAATATTTGTACACTAATAAAATTATTAGCTAAATGTTCAAAATCAATCTTTACCAATCTATAAATCAATTTTTTATATTAAATTTAAACCCCCAAATGGAACCGTGTTGTATTCATATTCTTTAGATCTTATTTGTTCTAATTTAGATTACCACTTTTAGGTTACCGTGAGAAACCGTTGTGCCAATTCCCGTATTCTTATTTAAGTACATCTATATCATGTGAGTTTATCATACCCCGTTTTACTTTACTTCACACGTTTTGGGGTGAAACATGTTATTGTATCAATGTACACTTGTAAATCGTTTAAATACTTGTAAAGCGCGTGCAATTCATTTTATATTTTTGTCATGGTTATTTGAGACTTTTGCGAATATTATGTGATAGACTCTTGTAAAAAGATCAAACTATTGCTAGCCAGCGACGTCATATATCTATGGGCTTGACAAGCCTATTTGGTGCTAAAGTTGAGGTTATTGCTGGCTCCTGATGACGTATTCTTGTTCATCATGGGAACCAAGTACACTTAGCTAATCGTATATTTCTCAGTGTCCATATCTTTATCAAGGTTTGATTGTGTCATTATGCTATCTATATATTCGTACATTATTTCTTAACCTATGACTTGAATTGCCTCTTAAAAGGTTTTATATATGTATGTACAATTTTATGGGAACTCACCAACATCATATGTTGACCGTAGTTTCTAACATGTTTCAGGGAATGCTCAAGCTTAATTGTTGATCTTGAAGATTTAAATTCATCTAGGATTGTACCTAGAAATAATAAAGAATTCACTTTTAATCTAGAAGTTTTAATTTAGTTTATGTTATGGTTGTTTGTTTGAGATTTATGAATGTAATGTTACAATAGATCCTTATGATTAATAATATTTACACTTTGAAGTAGAATTGTGTGGCTTTGAACAATTTTACCCTCACATCTCAATGTTTCCGCCGTTAAGGTTGAGGTGTGACAACAACCCCCAATAAAACTAGGCCAAGGAACAGGGAAGAAATGTACCGAAAGACCGCTCCGGTTGTCTTTCGCGACTGCTGTTGATGAGAAGTAGAGATCGGCGATGAGGAAGTCGAGCGGATGAAACGACACAATGAAGTTGTCGGAGGTGAGGCTGTTCGTCGGGAAAACATTTGCCGGTGATGGGTAGCCGAGAGAGAAAGATGAGGGTTGAGAGGAGTTGCGAATGGAATGGGGCCGTTGGGGGGGGGGGTTGCCGAGGTTATGGAGCCATGGGGGGGGGGAAGTGGTTGTTAGGTTGTTAGTTTAGATAATGACAATTGGTTATAAAATTGTTTTATTATATATAAGTAGGTTTTTGTTAATAATTTTTTAGGTTAAGTCATAATAACATTAGATTTTTATACTAATTAAATTTTAATTGGCCTTTAATAACAATAGACGTATTATTACTTTTGCTTATTACTCGCAAATTAAATAAACAAAACTGAAGGAATGGATAATCAGGTGGCATAAAGTAATTAATTTGTTGAGGAGTTGAGTTGATAGTGTTAACCTGAAAACACGGGATGTCACAGCATCCCCTTGTTGAAAGAATTTTTGTCCCAAAAATTAGAATGTCATAGTCAACGATTTGGTCAGCGACCTGGAACAAGGACAAGATAGGGTTTTAGGGAATTTTGAAACAAACCCACAAGAAAGAATTGTAAGAATTTCGTGAGGGCTATGACATCATCCCCTTGTTGAAGGGAATTTCATCTCGAAATTTAAAGAAAATATATCTTAAAAATGGATACCTTAGGAAGTGGATGCCTGATCTTTGAATAGTTGCAGGTACTTATTTTTCATCTGATCTTCGCGTTCCCAGGTAAACTTTGGTCCACGCTTTGAATTCCATCTAACTCGCACAATAGGAATTTTGCTTCGCTTTAATGTCTTGACTTCCTGGTCCATAATCTCTACTGGTTCCTCAATGAAATGAAGTTGTTCATCAATCTCAATTCCTCTAATGGAACAATAAGTGATTCATCGGCTAGACCCTTCTTCAGGTTTGAAACATGGAACACGTTGTGAACACCAACGAGTTCCTCAGGTAAGTCTAGCTGATAAGCTACTAAACTAATCCTTTTGACAAACTCAAATGCTCCAACATATCTAGGGTTTAGTTTTTCACGCTTCCCAAAGCGTATCACACCCTTCCAAGGTGAAACTTTCAACAACACCTTGTCACCAACTTGAAATTCCAAAGGCTTTCTCCTTTGATCTGCATAACTTTTCTGACGATCTCGAGCTGCAGCCATACGATTACGTATCTGAACAATCTTCTCTGTGGTTTCATGAACAAGCTTAGGACCAGTTAGCTGACTATCACCAACCTCTGTCCAACAGAGTGGTGATCTACACTTTCTACCATAAAGTGCTTCAAATGGTGCAACCTTAATACTCATATGATAACTGTTGTTGTAGGAGAATTCAACCAAGGGCATATGGGTTACCTAAGTGTTGCCAAAGTCTATAACGCACGCCCTAAGCATATCTTCTAGGTTTTGAATTGTGCGTTCTGTCTGACCATCTGTCCGTGGATGATAAGGCATGCTCATATCCAAATGAGTGCCTAGTGACTTTTGTAGTGACTACCAGAAGTGTGAGGTGAGTCACGTATCATGATCAGAGATGATCGAAATTGGCATACTATGTTGTGACATAATTTCCTTCAAGTAGATCTATGCCAGTTTATCCATCTTGTAGTTCACACGAATGGCTAGGAAATGTGCTGGTTTAGTCAAATGATCCACTATCACCCAGATAGTATCATTTCTAACTTACAAACAAGGTAGCTTAGTAACGAAATCCATAGAGATGTTTGCCCATTTCCATATTGGAATCTCTGGTTGTTGAAGCAAACCCGGCGGTTTCCGATATTCCATCTTGACTTTTGAACAGGTCAAGCACTTTGACATATGGTGGCAATTTCAGCTTTCATGTTAGGCCACCAATAAACGACCTTCAGATCTTGGTACCTCTTGTCAGATCCATGATGTACCGAATAGCGGGACTTGTGAGCTTCGTCCATTTCTCCTGAAACAATTTCTTAGCTCCTCTGAGAGATTCTGACTTGATGTTCTGCTCTTGTAAAGCCTCGACCTGGGCATTTTTAATTTGTAATGGTAGGTCTGAATGAATGGTTAAGTGTAGCGCACGGACACGACGAGGTTTTTGGGTTTCCTTTCGACTAAGGGCATCGGCTACCACATTTGCCTTTCCGGGGTGGTACTTGAGGGCACAATCATAATCGTTTAGAAGTTCTAACTATCATTGCTGTCTCATGTTCAACTCCTTCTGTTCATAAATATGCTGAAGAATCTTATGATCAGTAAAGACTGTGCACTTGGTTCCATACAGATAATGTCTCTAGATCTTGAGTGCAAATACCACAACTCCCAACTCTAAATCGTGAGTTGTATAGTTCTTCTCATGCACCTTGAGCTGTCTTGATGCATAAGCTATCACTTTCTCGCGTTGCATCAACATGCAACCCAAACCTCGGATTGACGCGTCATAATACACCATAAAGTCGTCTGTTCCCTCTGGCAATGCCAAGATCGGTGCACTATACAACTTGTCTTTAAGTGCTTGAAAAGCCGCTTCTTTATTACTACCCCACTTGTAAACAACTCCTTTGTGAGTTAGGGCAATCAATGGCTGTGTAATTTTTGAAAAGCTTTCTATGAAACGTCGATAATAACCCGCTAGTCCAAGAAATTGGCGCACCTCTGTAGGCATTGTCGGTGCAGGCTAATTCTTGATTGCCTTAATTTTCGACGGGTCAACATGAATGCCATTCTCGTTAACTACATGCATTAAGAATTGTACTTCTCTCATCCAGAAGTCACATTTAGAAAACTTGGCATATAGCTATTTTGTCTTTAGGAGCTCTAAAATAAGTCTTAGATGTTCCTCGTGTTCCTCTCTATTCTTGGAATAAATCAGTATGTCATCAATGAAGACGATGATAAACTTGTCTAAATAGGGTTTATAAACACGGTTCATGAGATCTATAAAGAGTGCAGGCGCGTTAGTCAGGCCAAATGGCATGACTGGGAACTCAAAATGCTCGTATCGAGTCCTAAAAGCTATCTTGGATATGTCTTCTTCTCGAACTCTAAGCTGATGATATCCAGATCTCAAATCAATCTTTGAGTAATAGCTTGATCCCTGAAGTTGATTGAATAAGTCATCGATATGCGAAAGAGGGTAACCATTCTTTATAGTAACCTTGTTTAGTTTCCGATAATCAATGCACATACGAAAGGTTCCGTCTTTCTTCTTCACGAATAACACAGGCACTCCCCAAGGTGAAGAACTGGGGCGTATGAATCCTTTGTCTAACAGGTCCTGCAAATGCTTTGACAATTTCTGTAATTCGTTCGGTGCCAAGCGATACGTCACCCGAGCAATAGGGGCAGATCCTAGTGTCAGCTCGATCTAGAACTCTACCTGCCTGTATGGAGAAAGACCAAGCAAGTCCTTTGGAAACACTTCAGGAAAGTCCTTAAAGACAGGAATGTCCTCAATTCATTGGTGTTCTTTTTCAGCTTTGGACAATTTCTCTTGAAAGGCCCGGTTTGACCACATTCATAACAGCTCTTTTGTTCATCCTGTTATGGTGGCTGCTTGGCTGTTATATTCACACGAAAATTTTTGGTAGTGTGGCCAAATTTACCGCATCTCTCACAAGTATTCTTGTTACATGCCCCGTTGTTGGTGGTAGTTACATTTGTTGCACTTGGGCAGTGTCCCGCCATAACCACCCCGTGCTGAGATGATGAAAAAGACTGATTGAATGACCGAGAGTTGTCAAACCTCTTGGGTTTTGTGGCTGTTGCTGAGATGTACCCTGCTTGCTGTTGGAATTGGACTCCCACTTTCGCTTGTTATTCCGATCGGATGGAGTTGGTGCGGAACCACGCGGGGTAACTTATCCTGCGCGACGGCCTGGTCGGTTAATCTGTGGACCAATCTGATTGCATCCTGTATGATGTTGAGTCGTGAAGCAGTGACCATACTCTGAATCTCCGGAGCTAATCCATGAAGGTATCTCTTGATCCTTAGAGAAGGAGGGTTGACCATATTAGGGCACAAGGTAGCGAGCTCATGACAACGAGTAGTTTACGCCTCGATCTCTGAACCTGACATTTTGAGATTCCAGAACTCCATCTCTAACTTTTGCTACCTGTCATGAGGGCAGTACTCTTCTTTCATCAAAATTTTAAAGTCCTCCTAGGTGGTTTGGTTGGCAATCTCTACCCCCAACATTTGTACTTGAGTATTCTACCAGGACAGGGCAGCTCCATCCAAGGTACTAGTGGCATACTTCACCCGATTTGCCACCGGGCAGTTGCACATTTCAAACATTGATTCAAGCTTCTCGAACCATCTCAGAAAACCTACAGCTCCTTCTACTCCCATTAATGGGTTAGGTTTTACAGTCCATGAAGGACTTAAAAGTACAAACCCCTTGACCTGCAATAGTTTTAGATAAGGATTTCAGAATTTTCAACAAGTGTTATAAATTAACATGATTGACGGAACGTTACGTCGGGAATAAATTTGGTATTACTTACCGATCGGAGCGGGCTGTGGGTTTGGGTTATGGTTGGCCAATGCATCAGCAACATGCTGATTTATAAGTGCGGCCAATTCAGCTGGTGTCATGTTAATGGAACCATGACCACTACCACGTCCACGTCCAGATATTCTTAACAATTACAACATACGAAAACAAGTAAATATATAATATATCAATTCGATTTAAGTATTAGCAATTAAAGAATTTAGCACCATCACAACTTAATTTTCAAATAATAATTTCTATTAAAGTAAATTGTAAGTACGTCTACAATCAATTAAACCAAATATCAAAATCCAAAGACATCGGTTGGATGGGAACAACCCTTCCCATCTAGGTGCGAAATAAACAAAAGTCTGATAAACAAACGAAATGAATGAGATAGGAAATCAATGCGAATAGACAGATCCGGTGCTGTTCTCGGGCACATCCTCAAGCTGCTCCTCAGGTTCTTCCTCCGGATCTTCTTCAGGTTTTTCTTCCGGGTCTTCTTCTTCAGGCTCCGGCATTGCATTCAGTGCGTTGATTTGGCCCTTTAGGATATCGAGTCACTGACTATTTGTTACGATGTCCACCTCATCACCAGCTACGCCTTCACTTAACCCTTTTCGTAAAACGGTCCACATGTGTGTTGTGACAATCAATAAGAGTGTTGAGTCGCTTCTTCAGTTCCTCGATCTCTTTTCTTGATTCCCTTAACCCTTTCCGCAATGTCACGTTGTCATCCATCAGTTCTACGACGTGCTTACGCTTAACGTGCAGAGTGGCTGCCAGAGCAGCTATGGCCTGTTCAGGCGGACAAGTAAGATAAGGTAGGATAGGTGCATAAGGGCTTCTGTAAGGAGTGAACCTAGTCTGGGGTTGACGTTCAGGAGGAAGAGTTACATGTTTCTCCTGAATCAACCGAGTCATGTATTGTGGATAATGCTCCCACTTGTGGATCGGAGGGAAACGAGGTAAAACGAAAGGCTGGTCATAATCGAACTCATTAGCATCATTAGGGCGCATAGGCCACTCATCCGGATCCAAGGATGTGGGCGGGGAATCAGGGCGAACAGGCCTTTTTCCCAACGAAGAAGTGGGTGCAGAAGAAGATACCATTCCTGCAATCAACCGCTCACAAGAATGAGCAAAAGCAAGCAATCCAGCTAAGCAAAGCAAACAAGGCCAGCAAGCAAAACTATATGTGTCTATATGCGTGTAACTAAAGCATCAGGCTATATTCTAAATGCAATGCAAATGAGATGCAAATTTTATTTTAGTTTGCTATAACCATTGGCTCTGATACCAATCTGTCACACCCTCAAATTCCACGAACGGGGTTTTACCGTTAGGCGCGTGACATACCAGGATCTCAGCCGATAGTTACACCAAATGACACATTATTACAAAACATAGTTGTTCATTATTATCAGAAATTCCCAAAAGCATAATTAATAACGAATTTATGAAAAGATTTGCGGAAGCGTAAACATTCACAATTCAAATAGCGCAAAACACGCACAACCCAAACAAATGTAATTTGCAGAAACATTGTTTAACCGTTTAAAGAAATCATAATGTATGCAATAATGAGATGCTCCAGGCCGTGCAAACCTTAAGAACCTGAAAGAAACATGCTAAAGTGTCAACACAGGGTTGGTGCGTTCACGGGTTTTGATAAACAGTAATATAATCGAAAGCAGATCCAGTAAACAAAGTAATATTAGTAGATAGCTAGTCTACATAACAAATTACATAGTGTATGAAGTTCGCAACTGAAGCTGACAATGTAAATGTATGCCTCGGTTGTGGCTACCAGACCACAACAACAGAAATTAGGTCAATTAAACACCCGTTTGACATGCAGTCGTGCTAGCGCGACTAGCCAGGGTGGGGTTTGTCAAACCCAGTAAATCTACTCAGGATTATCTCGCTAAAGTACATAAATTAATGGTTCGAAAGTGAGGACATAAAGTGGTACAACACTAGTAATCATGCGATAATTACAGTAATATTGATAAAATGAAAGAACGTTTAAAAGAACATGTTTCTTTCCCCAAAAAGAGTATAATTAAAGTGGGGCCGTAAACTCACCTTATATGCACAACAGTTTAATAATGCAAGCACAAGTAGTTAGGTGAACGAACAACCTGAATGCACATTTAATATTTCATTAATATATATTAACTTAAGTTAGTTGAATTATACGTTTCGCAATCGCAGTTCGGTTATAACATAGGTCGTCGATTGATTCCCATTCACAAGCAAACACACTCAAACCCAATGCACATCAAATAAATGAAGCCAATTATTATGAACAATGTACTCTTTCTACATTTTAGCTGCATATATATATGTATATATACATATATATATATATATATGTATATATGTATATATATATGTATATATATATATATATATATGTATATATGTATATATATATGTATATATATATATATATATATGTATATATATATATATGTATATATATATATATATATATATGTATTTACATAAAATAAAAAGAATCCACTCGAATGATATTACACAAACTGGTGCTCAAGATACGTAACCGAACCACACTTCAAACTGCATAACGGTTAGCACAAAACACACTCATAAAATATTTTATTTTAGACACCTATGAATGCCTATTATACCCGTCCATAGAATATAATGTATGTACCCTTGTATCGCTTGTAACCCACATACATATGCATTTACATAGTACACACACATAACAACCTTCATTGCACATACATCATGCATGCATAATTTAATCCCATGCATATGAAACCCATCTACTGCCCACAAGCACTCAAAAAATACATGCTGACAACCAACAATCTTCAACAAAAAGTCTACAGTTGACCAATGTAACAAAGAATACACATCTACTTACATCACAGAACACACATTATGCAAAGGAAACCCACACACACATCGCAGACCACACACATGATGCAAAGTAAACACACACACAATTGAATATACACACACACACACCACCGCACATAAAACATACTAAATCGAAAGCAATAACACACATACACACAATCCATGAACACAACGGTTCGAAATACATACATTCACACACATATGAACAAACACGCATTCCCATACCCGCAATGCAACCCGGTTACAACAACCCTTCAACCCGTACACGCGCAAAAACCGCATCTAAAGGACCCGAAACCACCCCCAATAAAACTAGGCCAAGGAACAGGGAAGAAACATACCGAACGACCAGTTCCGGTTGTCTTTCGGCACTGCCGGTTGATGAGAAGTAGAGATCGGCGATAGGAAGTCGCGCGGATGAGACGACACGATGAAGCTGTCGGAGGTGAGGTGGTTCACCAGGGAAAACAATTACCTGAGATGGGTAGCCGAGAGTGAGAAACGAGAGTTGAGAGGAGTTGTGAATGGAATGGGGTCGTGGGGGGAGTGGTTGTTAGGTTGTTAGGTTTAGATAATGTCAATTCATTATAAAACTGTTTAATTATATATAAGTAGGTTTTGTTAATAATTTTATAGGTTAAGTCATAACAACATTAGATTTTTGTACTAATTAAATTTTAATTGGCCTTAATAACAATAGATGTATTATTACTTTTGCTGATTACTCGCAAATTAAATAAACGAAACTAACGGAAAGGATAATCAGGTGGCATAAAGTAATTAATTTGCTGAGGAGTTAAGTTGACAGTGTTAACCTGGAAACAAGGGGTGTCACAACACGCTCCCGCCCCCTCTCATGATGGTGTTAGAAAAGGCCTTAGTGACATCTTGATCTTAAGTGCCTTCCCCTTTAATATGAGTCATACCTGTCAAATGGATTTCTACATATGACATCGACTGTACAAGTCCAAAACTAATTAATGGAATGAATCTAATGAAACTTATTCGAAAAAGATGATTCAATCTTTTATGTATGTGATGAAGATCAAGCCATGATGATCAATCTAATTAAGAGTTTTGTTTGCCTTCAAATTTCATAGATTGAATTTTTGATGGTGTTAGGGTTTTTCTCATTCTTTAATGAATAATACCAAACTCCTAGATTAATTTAACTATCAATATTTACACATTAGCCACTTAAAGTATTAACTTCCATCAAATTAGATACGTAAGCAATAGGACTACATATAACCTAATTGAATATCAAACGGTCAAAAGGCCACTGAAATATTTCTAACAATACATGTCTCAATATTTATTTGTTTGTACTTTCTCAATGCTTGGTGACATCATATATAAAACATCATTAACCCTTATTAATTACAAGAATCCTGGAAGAATTAAAATCATGATATATAGCAACTAAATACGTTTCTAATTTGGTTAGTCTACACCCAACAACTAAAAATATTACAAGAATACTGGATGACCGAAAAATATTCATTTGGTGTCTAGTCGACTAGTTCACACATTATTCTCTTTTCTTGGGTTATTTTTGTCATTTTATCATGTGTTACGAAATCTTTTAGATAAGTCCTAGATCTTTCAAATAACGAAGGTGAAATCTAAAAACTGATATCACTTGTGAGATTCGTACTTAGGGATATATAAAAATTAAAATTTTCAAGTTTTTTTAATATTAAAAATGAAATTATAAGACATATGTGTTCCTTTGATAGTTTTGTGGAGGTAAAGGAGGTCAACTTTTTTTGGGTTTAAAGTGATATCTAAAGTTAGAGTCATTTTCATAGAAAAATAATTACTCAACTGTTTTATACGTATATAGAATTCTCGTTGCACCGCTCATGAAAATTTCACTAGTTTTGATTACAGGTGAACATTTCGGCTATTGGGTCGTACCCGGAACCGGGTATGGGCTCATCAGGTACGTGTGGAACTGGTTTTTCCAAAGAACCGGGTTGGGTAGGGGGTTAGCTGAACCATACCCAGGGGAACCGGGTATAGGTAGGATTGGGTATGGAACCGGGTATAAATCAGGCATGTTTCTTTATATAACATTAAATAAACATAAAGCAGGTCCAAATCTGGTTTATTTCCAACTACAAATCGGGTCTAGGCAAGAATTGGTAGGAAGCGGGTCCGGTTTGTGTTTAGGTAGAAACCAGTATACGTTGACCCAGCGGGTACGAGGGTTGCCGGGTAGGGACAGGAACCGGTTTTAGGTCGGTCCGTACCTGGGTTTTTTTTTATTTTTAACAATTCTAGTTTTTATTGTTAATAAATTATATGTGATGTTAATCTTTTTATCCATGCTGAGCACTTTATTAGTTACAATGGTTTAATCATTAATGGATCAAATTGAAACAATGCTTATCTCCGTTTATGTGATGTAGTTATCAAAATACAGCCTATGGCTGTTTACACTTTACAGGAATCAACTAATCAAGCAGAAGTCAGAAAACCGTTAAAAAATTCCGATAACTGTCGCGTTGAAACGGTACAAAGGTTGAACCCTGTGAATATATTTGTCGAATTCAAGTACATATATAAGTATCGCTGCTCCATAGAACATTACACCTTTGGTCGTGAAATGTTTGTTGGCTTAAATATTATATTTCTAGACAAAAGTACAAAAGAAAACATAATACAAAATCCGTAGGAAACCATCTCACTCGAACTCTAATTAAACTTATTCAAAGGACATTGGAACCAACTTGTGTGATTTAGAGTTCGACGAGCCAATTTCAACGTCGTTATAATAGGTTTAGTCAGAGTTTGTTTGAGTCGGTTTCCTTTCTTTCCCTTTTATTTGGGTTCTCTAATAACCTACTTCATTTTCTTTAATATGGACAACATATCCTCTCATAAAAATAGTTTTTATATTTAGATGAGCTTCCACGGGTTTTTGTAACGACACATGTGTAACAAAACTCAACCAGTACATAAAAATCATTAGTTTTTACATTTAAATGATTTTTTGCTACTAACAATGTTACACAAAAACAACTAAAATATATACAAGATCAAATAATATTCCATCTATGGGAGTAGAACAAAGTTTGTTCAGATGAATAAGATGTATCGTTCTAATTCACCTTCATAGTTTAACTTCAGGTTCAATTTGCCCCGATGAACTTACTGTCGACGATTCTTCTGTTTCAAAAGCAGACCACGAAGATCAGCTGCGTCAATCTGGTTCGATTGGCCTTCTGGTTTATAGTAACCGGTTACCGGATCTGGAACCCATGGTGTTGATACTTTCGGTTCCTCGTCTCCATTCTTCACCATTGCAACGCCGCTGCCCCTCAAGCTTCCAGATGCATTTTGGGTAGATGTCGCGGCATATCCACGCCTATAATTCCATAATTCAAATTGATTATCAAAATACAGATCTTCATAACATAGAATTACAGATTAAATCTAAATATCATATCCTGCAAGTAACCAGGAGATTAAACATAACTATCGAACAATTGAATTATAGAAACTAGAATGAGAAAAAACAAATAATTCGACGTATGATTTGAGGATTAAAAATCATGGAATCACAGTTTCTCTACGCAAATTGCATGAGTTAATTACAAGTTTCAACGTGATTATCAAACAATCGATCTCTAGAAATCAGAATTAGTAAAAGCACAGTGAATCGATACATGATTTTGAGGATTAAATCACGGAATCACAGTTTCTCTAAGCTAATCGCATGAGATTATTCGAACTTCAAACATATTCATCGAACAATCGATCTCTATAAATTAAAGTGAGAAAAACAGTGAATCGATGCATGATTTAAGGATTAAATCACGAAATCACACTTTCTCTACGCAAATTACAAAAGTTACTTAGAAGTTTAAACGTAATCATCGAACAATCAATCTTCTAATGCATGATTTGACGATTAAATCACCGAATCACATTTTCTCCACTGAAATTACAAATTTAACTAGAAGATTTAACGAGTTAAACTTAAAGTAAACTTTAACTTACCTGCAAACAACATAAATTTGATCGGCAACAAAAGATGAAAGCAGCTTAGCATTCACGATAGATCGAGCCATTTCGTCAATTAACGATGATGATAAGATAGATTAATATCAATTTAGCGTTTGGTTGTTTGAATGATTGAAGTAATTAGTTTAGGGTTTGTGAGTTTATGATGATAAAATAGCGGTTGAACGGATTGGTATTTATAGATGAAAGGGTGGATGAGCTGGCACAGAAAGGGTCAATGGACCAGTGAGATAGTGACATGTGGACTTGTTCGTTTTAGCTTTTGCTATTGACCCTTGAAACGGCTTTTCATAACGTTTTGATCAAGGGGTTGTTTGGTTGGGTCTAACCGACTCTGGTCAGATGTGCACGTCTGACTCGGTCAGACTTTTCTTGTTTGGTTGCTTGCATCTTACCGGAGAATAGGTCTGACCGAACCCCTTATTCGGTCAGATCTAAACCCACATCTGACCAGAGTCAGAGTCAGACGTGGAGTCGGTCGGCGACGTGGTTCACGGTGGTGGTTCCTCGACGGCGGTTGAGGAAGAAGATGACCAAACATACCTCACAGTGGTGGTTCGCGACGTGGTTCACAGTGGTGGTTCGCGACAACGGCGTCTTCTTCGCTGCCGTCGGTTGATATTAGTGTCTCTCTCTCGATTGTTCACAAGCTCTCTGTCTCTCTCGATTGTTTTGAGCTAGGGTGGTGGTGGGTTTAGGGTTTGGGGGTTGTGGGGTGAGGGAGAAGATCGCAGATGAATGAAGGGAGTGTTTGAGGGGTGAAGTTTTTATTTTGTTTTATTTTATTAATTTTTCTTTTTACAACCAAACACACTTACCGGTTCAGACCACTTATTGGTTCAGACCTCTTACTGGTACAGCACTTATTCAATCAGATGTTGCCAAACAGCCCCTAACTTTTTCATATATGAATATTCCAGTGGTTCTTTTGTATGCATTTATGCAATAAAAATATAAATCAGTACGAGACTATGAGCACAAAATATAACTTAAACAATACTTCATCTTAGATAATAATAAAAAAAAATTCTTTTAGAATAATTCTATTCTATGGTGTTTTTGTATTTCAAAAAGGCAAAGTTTGTATAAACAATCAAGTAGACATGAATATCAAGTTACAAATTAAAGAAAAAGAAAAACATAAACTAATAAACAAACAGTTAACAAATTAAATACAAAATATATCATCAATAAACGAAACAAATAGTTACAAATATTGGTTTAAATTTCAAGATTTTAACTATTTAAATTTTAAAAAGAACGAATTGTCGTTTTTTCCTACATGTGATTTGGTCACATTTATCATTTTCCTCCAAAAATATTTTTTCTTGCATTTGGCTCCCCAATGTTTGATAAAATCGTCATTTTCATCCAAAAATATTAGCTTTATTATTTTAAAATGTTAAATATTCATCGTTAAGATAGCAGTTATGTAAACTTTCATATGAAAACAAACTCTTAATTTATGTTTACGTGCCTAGATGTCCACGGAGCATCCATCGGAGATGGTCTTGTTATATAAAAAATAGAAAATCAAATTTTAACAGAACTCGAACAAATATAACATTTATATATGACATCTAATCTTGTGATCCTATCTTTCATATTACATCTAATCTACACGATAACTAATCAACCCGTCATAAGCAGAACTCGAACATTTGACTTCAAGAAGAACTTCATTACTTTAACTTCAAATGATATTATCATTAGACCTAGCATCGTCGTAAAACTAGTTGATATGTACACAACTAATATCATTTATATAGTTTTTAATATTTTTAAATTTTGTATCGAATTGTTGGTATGTGATGTGAGACATGCCAAGTTGGGTTGGATACCATCAAAAATTTATTGACACAAAAAAGAAAAAATCAAATGTGGTGGCTTTTCATATGGACTATGAACAACGTATCAAATGTGTGTGTGGGTCATAGGTTTTGTGATGGTCAATTGTTTTCCACATGAATTGTCCACTAGTGTAGTTGCGTTGCTACTTCTTAACATATTCGCCGCTTCTTCTTGCATTTATAATGTTATAAAATGTTACAATAAGCAATAAAAACTAACATAAAACATACAAACTGATTACTTTGCTATTTATCTAAATTTAATAATTACTAGTGAAAACAGTGGAGTTAAATATATAAATAAATAGTTATACTAATATAACTGCTTTCGTATCTATATATTAGATAAATAAATTACTTATATAATTACGTATCACAATTTTAGCTACTTAAAATTGTTTCTTTCTATCGTTTTTCACTTTCCCGCCGCATGTCACAACTCTAGCTTCTCAAGTTTTTGTCCTGTTCTTTTCATTTTCAATGTTGTTGTTTTATTATTTAATAAAATCATAAAATATCATTTTATTTAAATATTTATTACTTACTGATAATTTCTTTTACTAACTTGGGTGGAAGCTAGATCCAATATGAGAATACCACTTCATACTACTAGAGGTGCACATAAAGCTGAACAAGACCGGTTAAACCCGAGCCTTTCCCTTACAAATCTGACTTCAACATTATCTGGTTTGAAAAAAAAAAAAAACCCTGATTTAACCATCTTTAAGCTGTCCGAATCAACTTGAGGCTAGAACTTGATTTATACACCTCTACCAGATGAATTTGATTACTCTATTTTTCGCTTATTCAAACCCCGATGAAATTGTGAATCAAAACAATGTTTTTTTATTGTCGCGATTGAATTCACTTATTTATGTGGTGTGAGTTGGGTTTTTAGTTTTGATTTTGCCTTACCACCCGACCAAAGCAAAATTAGTATTATATTATATCATGTTATAAAATATATGTTTAAAGTATCTTAAACAAAGGATAGATTCAAAACAATAATTAGGTAGTAACATATTTTAATCGAATGGTTTGGAATTAAAAAGATTCCACCAACACATATTTATTTATATATCATCTTAGGGTCGACAAATGTTCGCGACTTATGTTCCAGCTTCCATATAACCTAACATACAAGGAGACCATCCAATTATTTATGGTTTTCCTAATTTAATTATTATAATATATTATCTAAACAATATATACTTTAAACGTTATTATTTAAATGGTTTAAAATTTTTTAAGCCATTTTAATAACATCTCTGTTTTGGGGTTTATAAGAAAAATTCTTAAATATGTATATTTCTCAGATATATTCTAGGTTCAAACCCTATTATTAAACTTAATAAATTTACTGTAAACGAGTCATGTATTCAGTAGACTTAAAAATAAAGTATTGTTGTAAAAAAATCTAGAGTTAAATTCGATTTTACTTTCTAAAGTTTGATAATAATAACAATTTTTTTTCAAAAGATTAAAAACATCCAAATTGTTTCAATTTGAATCCAAAATATAAAACTACTGAATTGAACTTAAAACAAATGACGAAAGTTTTGAACTAAAATTGATGTTTTAAAACTTTTAAATGAAAATAATTACTTTTATTAAACCCCTAAAAATCTAATTTTTAGTGGTAAATTTACATCATTACATTATACGATTTTCGCTACAAACCTGGAACTTTGGAAAAAAAACAAACCTTGTGCAAATATACATACACGTAAATTGTTAACGATAACCAATACTTTTATTAATAGAATAATCAAAGAAGATACAAATCCTTCATCAACAAAACTAGTTACACCCTCATCAGGTGCATATACATCGGATGAACAAAACTAACCATTTTCATTCATCTTCATCTTCATCTTCATCTTCATCCTCCAACAATACACATACTCATCAATTCTCATAACACTCAGTTCCGTCGGTTCTTCTGTTTGAACAACAGCTCCCGGAGCTCCGCCGCATCGACCTCCTCCGAATGCCCCTCCGGCTTGTAATATCCGGTCACCGGATCCGGAACCCACGGCGTCGATTTCTTCGGATCCTCATCGCCTTTCTTCATCATCGCAACTCCACTCCCCCTCACGCTTCCGTACACACTCCCCTGAGTCGCCGTAGCGAATCCACGTCTGTTCAAATCATTCATAATCAGATCATCAGATTAATCAAATAATCATATCAAATCACACATCATATCACTCGATCATAACCGATCGTTGCGTCGGATAATCATATAATCAAATCAAATCAAATCAAATCAAATCAAATGACAGTGTTTATCTACTTATAACTACCTGACGGCAACATCGGCGATGAAGGTTGAGATACGCTTAACGCTAGCCATTGCTTCGATTGATTAACAATCGTCGGTCGGAAGCTTCTAGAACGAACGAGAGCTTGTGTTGCAGAGTAGAAGATGTTGGAGAGTTTGTTATTGTTATTGATGAACGAAGGGGAAAGTGTGGGGGTATTTATAGAGGGTGGGAGGAAGATGGGCCGAAAGTGGGTCGGGTCAAAATAAAAAAGTGGACACCTGGCGTCCATAACGCGTCATGAAGGGGCGTTTTATCTTAACGGCCGGAGACTTTTGTTTAAACTTTTTAGGGGGTAACCACTTGATTAATGTGTTATCTTTATCATCTTATATTAATAATTTTTAACTGAAATGGTTAAGTTAAAATAACTTAAAATTTTATTAAAATAAAGAAATATTTTGAGTTCAAATCCTACTTATGACAAAAAAAAAGGATTGCAGGTTGGGTCGGAAGGTTTTCAAACGTAAGGTGGGTTTCCTTCTAAGAAGGGGCGCAAACGAGTTGAGTATAAGCTCGTATAAGCTCGAGCTCGGCTTTTTTTGGCTTAAGAGAGCTTGAGCTCCGCTAGTTTTAAGCTTTTTCTTTAAAGCTGGAGCTCGGCTTGTCAAATACTTTTCAAACTCGGGTTTGGCTCATTTAGTATTTAGTTATTATTTTTATTTTTGTAGTTAATGTCATGTGTATGTAAAATTGTACAATTTATATATATATATATATATATATATATATATATATATATATATATATATATATATATATATATATATATATATATATATAAAAAACATTTTACTAATTATTTAATTGTTTTTATCACAATTTTACATATTATAAAATTATTTTTATAAATATATTCAATAAATTAAATAAAAATATATAAGTAAAAAGCTCGTTTAGACTCGCGAGCCACCTCAAGCCTGATATGTGAAGCTCAACTCAAACCCGATAATTAAATGAATTTTTTTATAGAGACACATAAAATAGAGAATCAATTGTGGTGGCGGATTATATGGACTATGAACGATGTATCAATTGTCATGTGTGTGTGGGTCATAGGATTATTTGTGATGGTCAATTGTTTTCTTTTTCTACATGAATTCGTCCACTAGTGTAGTTGCGTCGCTTCTTCTTAACATATGCGCCGCTTCTTCTTTGCCATTTATTATTTTATTATAAGCAACAAAAGCTTTAACATAAAAAAACATACATATGTTATTACTTAGCTATTCAACCAAATTAAAAAAAATTACTAGTAAGAAGAGTGGAGTTAAAAATATAACTAAATAAATTCATATATGTATCTCTAATAAGTAATAAGTAAGTAACTTATATCATCGATTCATCATGTGTTAAGGTTTGAACTTATTGAACTTTTTTTTATTATTTTTTCACCTTGCTTACATGGGTTACAATTGTAAAACTTCAAGATGTTTTTTCGCTTTGTTTTGTACAATATTATTGTTTTATTACACAGTTAAACTTTAAATATCATTTTATAATTTTATAATATTTAATACTAACTATTTAATTTTTTTAACCTAGTAACATAATATATCATATGTAATTAAATAATACATGTTGTTTCTATATTTATAATACTACACTACCACTCGACACAACTGATTCTAAATACATTTACAATAGGTTACAATTAACCCTTTTAATTTGTATAATTACAATTAACCCTTTTTATTTGTATAACAATGCTACTAAAATCTTCACCATAGGACTCGGGTTCTTGTAGCAATGCCATGAGAGGGTAGGTCTAGTTCAGACCATGGCCAGAACATGAAAAAAAAAACTATTTTTTTATCTTTTTAGATCATGATTTGAACTACAAGTTTACAACCATAATCAACTCTAGCTAGGGGGCCAGAGACGGTAGCTCCAAGGACACTATGACGCTCAATATCAATATCATTCTGTTATGATAAATCATAATTGGTGCATACATAATAGAATAATGACTACTAATGACATGGAGTTTTGAAGGGGAAAGCTCAAAAAATAACCTTTTGCTATTGAAGTATATGATTTCTATAAGTACAATTTTAACCCTAATAGGTTTGCGCTAAATGGCTAAAGTGAACTTTTAACTGTCAACCAACTTTGAATGGGAAGTTGGATCTAATATGAGAATACCACATCATATGACTAGTGAAGCACAAAAGCCGAATAGAATCGGGTGAAACCCGAGCCTTTCCCCCTCAAAATTTAATTTTCACTTGATCCGGTTTGAAAAAAACGATTTGACAACCCATTGCCGAAGCAACCCGAATTAGTTTGAGGTCAGAACCCGATTTGTGCGCATCTACATATAAATTTAGATGAATTTGATTACTCTATGTCTCACTTATGCTAAAATCCGTGAAAGTGAGAACCGAAGCTAAGTTTATTTAATCACGATTGGTTTAACCTAATTATCTGTTATGAGTTGGGTTTTCAGTTTTAACTTTAGGTTTCTTTCTACCCACCTAAATAAAATTAACATTATATTAATTACATCATATTATAAAGAGTTAATTACGCAAATGATCCATGTGGTTTATTAAAAATAACAAGTTAGATATTAAGAGTTTCAAGTAATAGGTTTGGGTACCGTGCTTTCAATTTTGTAACAAGTTTTAGTATTAACGCTAACAGACGTTTGATTTTCTGTTAAGTTTAAATAAAATGACTAATATACCCTTTGAAGGGCTAATTTTGTAATTATATCTATCTTTTTTATTTCTAAGGACCATTTGTGTAAATCAAGTCCGACCACCACCACTACCATTCTGTCCACCACCCCTTCCTCCCTCCCCACCTCCACCATCGCCAGCCACCACTTTGTTCAGACGAAGCCATAACCAAAATAAACCTGGTTCCTTTATCTTGGTGACACCACCTCCAATCGCAATCATGGTGCCGCAGTACCAAGGAGACCGCCGATTCCCCCACTCCAGCGACACCACCTCTAATCATTCTGGTGAGTACTAACCAAATGTGAGCCCAACCAAAACAATCTATGTCACAATCTTATTCTCAAAATCCTTAGAACCTAAAGTTTTTCCTCAAAATCTTAAAACCCAAATCAAACATTACCTAATTGGGGTTTCTTAATGTTACAGGTTTGGTGTTCGATGTTGATGATGGTGCCAAGATGATGGTGAGATGGTGGTGGTGGTGGCAGTTGGTGGCTGGTGGTTGTCAATCGGTGGTAGCGTGAAGGTGGCGGTGGCCGGCCATCAATGGTAGCAATAGAGGTGGCCGGTGGCTGGTGGTCGGTGGTCAGACGATGAAGATGATGTCAGGGTTGTTTCATTTAAAGTCTATAAAACATATAGTATAATTCAATTTATATATATACACCAAACAGTCCCTTTATATATCTTGAATTACACAAACGGCCCCTTTAAGTTGCAATAATAGTTCTTATAAAGTGAAAAGACCAAAATGCCCTTAGGTTTAACAAAAAAATTAACATTTGTTAGTATTAATACCTAACTCATTGCAAATTAAAAATACAAACCCCAATCCTGTTACTTAAAACTTTTAGTACTCGAATATGTTATTTTGAATAAATCACAATGACCATTTGCGTAATTAACTCTATTATAAATATATGTTTAAACATCTTAAAAGTAAGAACATTCGCATCCAAATTTCCAATGATTAGGTTGTAAAATTTATTAGTTAGTAACATATTATATTGGATGGTTTGGAATTAAAAAGATTCCACCCACATTCATATATAATATCCTATGGTCGACAGTCGACACATGTTCACGATTTATGTTCCAACTTCCATAAAACCTAACCATACAAGTCTAACATCCAATGATAATTGATTTTTCCTAACTTTAATGATTATATTATATTAGTTAAACAACGATATTTTAAAGGGTTATTTAAATTAAATGATTTTAACTTTCGTAGTATTTTGATAACAAAAAAGTTTAAAAACGTGTCTATTTGATAGTTACAGGAATTTTTATATGATTCTTTCTTTTTAAAATCATAAGTTAATATATTTCCTCTGTTTAATACATATATATTAATTTTTGTTAGACTATTTATCTTGTATTTACCGATTGATTTTTACGTATTGATAATTTGTTATTTTAGATTGGGAAATATGTAATTAAAATTTTAGCTTGGATAGATATATAATTAATAAATTTAGGAGTAAGAAATATGTAAATGCCCCATAATTATAATGTAAAACCGTAAAAGAGATTAGTAAACTTAAATTATAGTTACAAGCATATTAAAACAATAAAAAGTTTATTTACCAAAGTAATTAGAAAACTTAAATTATAGAAATAAGTAAAAGAAAGTTATGATTATAAACTTGTCATATTTTTTTCTTAAACATTTATAACTTTTTCGTAAGTTATTATTATTACTTTTTAAATTACATCATAAAGTCAAGATTGTTTTATCTTTAATCTTAGTATAATATTTATATATTGCATATATGCAGGCATGCAGCACATCATATTATATATATGTTGTATCATAGTACTATATGTAGTATTAACGTGTAAATTTTTCATTTTGATACACCAATATTATTTTTATAAAGTTACATCATAAAAAACATATGATTTAATGGGCAATTTTTTTCAAAAATAATAACAAATGAAAAACTTATGGACATTTAAATTTAAAAAGAATAGAGTTTCTTAAGTTCTCAATTTAAAATGAGTTTTTAAATGGATGCTAACCTAATCACGTATACAAACCTAATTATAAAAAATAAAACTAGAGTCGGACTTTTGGCAATCGAAGGTAATTTTGGCAGGGTAAACACCAAAAATCAATAAATTATTTAGTTTTGCAGAAAGTTTTTAAATTTTTATTTATTTTTCAAGAATTTAAGTGATTTTAATATATTTAAATTATGATAACATAATTTCTTTTATATTTTTGGGAAACTTAAGAAATTCAAGACAGTAAAGTTATGTTACAAAACTTTTTGTTAGTAATAAAGTAATCTCAGTTTTCATAATATATATCCTTTAAATATGCATATTTGGGAATTCTTTTTTAAAAAAAAAAACTACAAAAACACATCTAGTTCACATTAGATACGCTAGATTTTTATTAAAAAAGGAAAAGAAAAGAAAGCCTTTAGCAACGCAGAGATACGTTAATAATAATAATCAATACTTTATTAATAGAATGATTCAAGATACTATAATAAGCAAAGAAACAAAATCGTTTATTGGTGCTAAACACCAACAATACAATCGTATGATTCGTATTCGATGAACAAAACTAACCATCTTCATTCATTCATCTTCATCTTCATCTTCATCTTCATCCTCCAACAATACACATACTCATCAATTCTCATAACACTCAGTTCCGTCGGTTCTTCTGTTTGAACAACAGCTCCCGGAGCTCCGCCGCATCGACCTCCTCCGAGTGCCCCTCCGGCTTGTAATATCCGGTCACCGGATCCGGAACCCACGGCGTCGACTTCTTCGGATCCTCACCGCCTTTCTTCATCATCGCAACTCCACTCCCCCTCACGCTTCCGTACACACTCCCCTGAGTCGCCGTAGCAAATCCACGTCTGTTCAAATCATTCATAATCAGATCATCAGATTAATCAAATAATCATATCAAATCACACATCATATCACTCGATCATAACAGATCGTTGCATCAGATAATCATATAATCAAATCAAATCAAATGACAGTGTTTATCAACTTATAACTACCTGACGGCAACATCGGCGATGAAGATTGAGATACGCTTAACGCTAGCCATTGCTTCGATTGATGATTTCAGTCGAACGAATGAACAATCTTCGGTCGGAAGCTTCTAGAACGAACGAGAGCTTGTGTTGCAGGGTAGAAGATGTTGGAGAGTTTGTTATTGTTATTGATGAACGAAGAGGAAAGTGTGGGGGTATTTATAGAGTGGGAGGAAGATGGGCCGAAAGTGGGCCGGGTCAAAATAAAAAAGTGGAAACTAACGTCTGTAACGCGTGATGAAGAGACTTTTTCTCCTTTAACGGCTGACGAAGGTCGTCGAAGACTTGATTAAACATGTTAGTTCTAGACTCATCTATATCAGCTCAGGGGAGGCCCGGGTATTCGTTCGATATTATTTGCGGTGTTAAACGAGTCATGGTCATGATTAGTGACGGAATTTGAATAAAATATAAATGGGTGGGTCGAAAGTCACAAGACTCAAAAACCAATAAAGGTCTCAAATAATGAAGGTTTCCTGGCAAACTAGTGCCTTAATATTTCGTACTCGAGTAACGGAGATACTCGGATGAACAAGTGTACCGTCAGTGATTCAATTACATATTAAAAAATAGTGTCCTAATAACAATCTGTTTTATATAGTGATAGTATACATTTATAATTTAATAACAAAATATACAAATGTTATAAAATAATTATTTTTAAACTATAAAATTATTTTTTTATTTTTTATTTTTATATCTTGGTATAAAATATCAATTTAAATTTAAGTTATGACATAAAACATAATTTTTTTAATATAAATGGTAGAGTAGCTAACTAGCTAAATCAACTCAAACAGAACTTGTTTCAGCTGAATGTATTGATAGGTTTTATTTAAACTCGTTTAGACCAAACTCAAACAATGCATTTTATTTATCCTATTAGATTTGTATCATATTTATGTGTCATGTTAGAAACTCACAACATCGTCCTAAACCCACAAGTTGAACTATTCAAGGTAAGCGATTCCTTAACTTTTACATACATAGTTTAAAGAAACTCGAAAACATGAACTATGTTCTTTTTGTAACTTTTCAATTTTTTTAATAATGAACTTTATTAAATTAAACATGTAAATTATCTTTTTGTAATTTTATATTGTTTGTACCTAATTTATGTGATGTTTGTTACACGTAACTCGAGTTATCCCCTATAATTAAACTCAGTTAGATTAATAACAAAAATTTATACAAAAGTCATTGGATTCTATTTTGAGAATTTCAACTTTTCTAATTTGGAATTCCTTCAAGTTCATTTTTTAAAGGTGCGTTATTGATCTAAGTTTTAAAAATATAATGAAAAGTTCATTTTAATATGATTAAGCTCTAGCATTCATAAGCAAAATTTGTTTTATTTATTTTTAAACGTATTAAAATTTAGTCTTTTTAAAACAAAGTCTAATGGTACCCTAAAAGAAAATATATTAATATTTCATATTAATCTTTTTTGAACATTAAGGTACTTTAATACACATTTTTGGAGACTTCAAACCGTTGAAACTAATTTTGTTAGTTTTTGTTTGGTGGTTGTTACATGTATTTATAACATTTTCTATTAGAACTTATAATTTTGAAAAACCTTTTAAGCAAAATTGTATTAACCAACTTATGAGATAGTGGCTTATTGGCATTGATGATTTTTAGCATGTGCAAAAAATAATTTAAAAATACAATATTAAAAGAAAAGTAATTGTTCAAACATCAGAGTTACAGGTTAATGAACTTTCTTTTGATAACGTTATATAAATAACAGAATTTGATGTAACGGTAAATAAATAGAAGCTAAAGTAATGTTTTCACCTCAAGTAAATATTATGAGTTAGGATCTCAAGACTAACGATTTCTGAATTATCTAAATTATACTCGTGTAATCTTACAGGAGACGTTTGATATACAAAAATTAAATAAAATTTAATGAAATTAAAATTTAAATTATATTGCTCATTGTGTTTGGTTGGTAGGAATTCATTGTTTTTAACATGTTTGATTGCGAAAAGAATTTGAATTAGCAGAATTCTCTCAAATTCCTTCAATTGAAGGATTTCAAAATCCTTTCAAATTTTTTGAAGGATTTCAAATTCCACGACCCCGCCTCCGCCGACCGCCTTCACCGACCCCCGCCGACCTCGATAGCTGCCGCCCAACAGTTGCCGATCTCCGACCGCCGCCACCCCAACCGTTGATTGTTGCCGACGGCCGCCTCCGACTGCCACCTTTGACCGCCGCCGAACACCGATCGCCACCCCCGACCGTTGATTGTCACCGACCGCCACCTTCGATCGCTGTCGCCGCCAAACGCCACCTCTGACTGCGGCCCCCGCCGCCCTTGAGCTCTGCCGCGGTCGATCACCCAAAGCCGTTTGACCCCCACTCACTACTCGCTTGTCACCTTGCCGCCGGTAACCAAAACCCGTCAACAGTCGATCGTGTCGTAACCGTTGTTGACAATCAATAGTCGCCGCTAACCGCACCCGCCGCCGACAAACGCACATTTTCACCGACCGCACTCGCGACCGACCATCGCCTACAAATACAATTCCTTCTAATTTTAATTCCAATTTTAATTTCAAACGAACTTCACAAACGAAACAGCCCTGAACTTTTCTGATTAAGAAAAAAGTTATTTCAGAGGGCATTGAGTAATGAGGTTCGATATTCGACGAAATCGAGGAAGTAAAGTGGGGGCGGCGGAAGGTTTGTAGATTCTATGAGCTTAAGACCACTGTGTGTGGGCTCCATATACAACTTGCCAACTAGGATTCCATGATTAGTATACGCAATTACTCATCCTCACTTGCGTAAATGCATTACGTCATTCTTTTCCCAGAAGTGCATGCGCGCCTTCAAATCTAGCCGCATCAAATTCTCTGAATCTAACATCAAATTAATGGGTTCTGGTTTAGTATAACGGTCCGATTATTAAGACACTCTTTGTTATAAATCAACGACCTTAAAATTTTAAACGGGTATTGAACACCATACACTTCATATAAAGGGGTTGTATAGCCTTATAGGTAACGTAGACAACCCATTAAAATTTTCCTCATATTGTTTTGAATTTTGTCATAGGTGTTGTATGGGTCTATATGGACATATAGTTATCTGGCAACCCTCTTAAAATTCCTCGTTTCCAGGGTCGTCGACTATATACTCTGCGTATGGGGCTAACGATGGTTATAAGTAGGGATGAGCATTTGGTACCCATTACCCGTACCGGTATCGGTGCTCAACTGGTACCGAAAATATGTATAAGGTACCAGTATCGGTATTTGATTTTTATATTTCGGGATCGATACTGACCGGTACTGGTACCGGTACTTTACCCAAAAGTCTCGTATAGTCCCGTTAGTACCAGAACACGAATAGATTATTTTGGAATTTGTATTTTGTTTTGTAATACTTTTCCCCCCATCAACTAGTATTATGTTTTAACTTTTGAGGGTGATTATATATATTTTTTAATATCATTCTTCTTATTTCACTATAATGTTAAAAGATATACTATTTATGATTTTAATAGAAATAAATGGTGGACTAGTGTGTGGACTGAGCTAGCAGGAAAGATGAAAGTTAAAGAAATTATCATTTTATGTGGATGTTTTTTTGATATTTTATTTTTTTTTAGTTATTATAAAATTTTAAATGTATCTAGTACAACCATGTATTGGGTAACGGGTACAAAAACAGATAATGGGTACAGTAATCAAACATGCACCATGTAGCAAGCCTAAACAATAATGTTGTGGAGGTAACGGGTGCCAAAGAGATACCGGGTACCGAAATACCGGTACCGGTACCCATATACCAAATTCGGTACCGGTACCGGTACTCATTTTTTATAAGATTTGGGACCGGGTACTTTCGGTAACGGTACCGAGCTCATCCCTAATTATAAGGAGGTGTCGATTTATAAAAGTAGGTATCTTAATATTCGGACCCTAGTATAAATGGATCCGGGTCAGTAAATTATATTCAAACCCTCGAAATAGGCCGTGGTCATATCTAACATGATGGGTGTGTGGGTGGGTTAACCCGTTTAATCTATTTTTTTATTTTACTTAATAAACATGTTTTATATCATAAATTAAATTGATTGAGTATTTTGTTTTGAAATTTAAAACTTAAAAATGAAATTGACATAAGATTTATTACTAAAATAAAAATATCCTTTATTAAATTATACTTTTTTGTTGTAAAATATTATTATAGATTATTTATACGTGAAAAAAATATAAAAATTAACAATAATTTTTGGTTGTTAACACATTATTTATGTGTGTGGAGGGCTTGTAGACTATAAATCTAGTTGTTAAGATGGTATTTGATGACGTGTTAGTCATGTATAATTTTTCTCCAATTTGGAGTGGTGCCATATTGTGACAATGAATAGGGGTGTGCAATTCGCGGGTTGACTCGGTTAAGACCCGCGAACCGACTCGTGAAAACTGAGACCGACCCATGTTTGGGTTAGCAGTTCCGGTCCACGGTTCGGCTTTACTTTTGTAAACAGTTATGGGTTGGTTTCGGTCCAAACCCACGTGTATGAGCTCGGTTTCGGTCCGGCCCGATTATAATTGAACAAAAAAACAAGAGTTGGTTTTTGTTTTTTTGATGTTAAATGGGTTGTCTTTGAACACTAAAAATGTAAACAATGTTTTACTAGCATATAATAGAAGTTTTCAAATCAATAAACTTTTAGTCAGTTATAACTGATACTATTGCACGCTGCACCAAAATTAACTTATAAAAAGGTCATGACGACAACTAATGTACGGTTTGTATTTTAATATGGTATCAATTTGTTTATGTTACAATAACGAGTCTAATAAACGAATCCATTGATTGCTTTTGTTTATATTTTTAAGTTCCATTTTTCTCCCGTCAAAAATCACGAGCCTAAAAAACATTGGCTGTCCGGACCACCATATTATACCGAACCAACCCGATTAACTTGGTTCGGTCCGGCCCGAACCGTATGTAAATGGTCCGGTTCTCGGTTCTTAATGTAAAACGCTTATCGGTTTCGGGTCAAGGGTGGGTCGGTCCGGTTCAGTTCGGTTCCGACCCGTTGCTCACCCCTAACAATGAACGTGAATCTCATACGTTATTTTATATCCAAAATACGGATACCAGGCCGCAAGAAATCTTCGGTATATTACGTTTTGGGGCTGTCAATGTGAATGAAATGAAAGCTTCACATTTAAATATGGTTAAGTGAAAGCAATCTAAGAATAAGTGAACTTATTCGAAGTCTCGACCAAGACAACCAAAACAAATTTGTAAATTTTTGCATACAAAAGTTACATTATTAGTCGTTGCTATGAAAGACTAAATATATCATCAATATTCAATCACTTAAAGATATATTTTCATAACTTCTATATAAAATTTATTCTCACATGATTAACCGCTGTCGCATTATATTAACCAATTTTAGAAGTAACAAGTCGTTTCTACGAAAACACGTAAGGACAACATGAAAATTGGAATAAACTAGTAAAAAATCCCCCGCGTTGTGGTGGGGGCGTAAAGCCGTTTCAAGTAGTATCAATTTCACACTACCGTCAGCGACCACACACACAAAAAAAAAGTCCTATTAAAATAAAAATAGAAACGAAAAAAATAAAACCGACGGACGTGAAACGTAAAACATTAAAAACAATAACAAAGTCGAACTAGGACTCCCACGTTGCGACGCGGCCGTTAAACGGGAAAATATATGCCTAACAACGTTGAACCACACACGCACGTTATGACGTATTAACTCTCAAAATTTAAATTGAAATGTAAAATGAACTTTTGTAAAAGATGAAAAGTATAAGGAAGTAAAGTTGAAAATGAAAAATTATAGGAGTTAAATTGTAAAAGACATAAAAATATTAGGTTTAAAATAAATTATTTAAAGAGAGAAAAGAAAAACAAAAAGATTTACAACCCTTAATGCTTATTGTACAATCATTGATGTATCACTATGAGGCTGTTTGACAATTTCTGAATAATTAAATGATAAACTAATTGAGGTCTGAACCATTAAGTGCTGAACCATGAATAGGTTTGAACCATTAAGAGCTAGTATATCGTTTAACTATTTAAAAGCAAATATCTAACCAATTCAGATAAGAGGTCTTAACCATTCAGACTCAGTATAATGCTTAACCATTCAAAGACAAATGTCTGAACCATTCATACATTTACTTGCGAAACAAACAGTCTGAACCATTAAATACTAAACTATTCAAACATCTGAATTATTAAAAGATTGAAACAAACAGCCTCTAAGTTGAAAATTAGTAATACTTAATTAAATATCGGGATCGTGGTCATTGTTCCTTTCATATTAAAATATACAAAATAATAAATAATATTATCATTCACATATGTACGCAATTTAACGTAAAGTCATAATAAAATATCTATTTTGGCTTTTATTAAATATTCTGCAAAGTGTCGAACTTGCATGGATGAACACATTACTGGTTGGTAGTTAAATGAAACATCTCCCACAATAATGCCTAATGCAATATAATAATATTGGTGGTTTAAATATGTCTACAAACATGACCCCAAGTTTCCAACCACTACCTTTTTATTTTGTGTACATTAATTCTTGTCCTCCAAATATATTCATGTCCATAATGTGAGAAACAAATTGTTTTAAGAGTCAATTCTAGAGAATAATAATGTACGGTTGTTGCATTGGGTAAGATCTTTATGATTGAGTATAATCGGTTCTTTATCGTTTTAAGTATAAAACTACGTGGACATCACGTTGAAAGAGTGATAGGCGTAAAACCTTGAAAACCACACTAAAAAACGAGATTATGAGAAGGGAGAGGCGCGCTCAAGGCCAACGAGCTTATCAATATGTGTAGATCCCGAATGTTAACCCGACGATAAAGTCAAATCAAGAGCATAAGCTAGAGAGCCAATATGGGATATACCACTAAGTTATCTAATCTAATGTGATGTGATTCTGGTTATCTAATGCTAGACTCATACTACCTTTACTTATATATTTTTATTGTTTTTGTCCTTACTGAATTATTATGGGTATCTTCCACTTAATAATAATATATTTTATTTCTTAAACAACAAAAACCACTAAAGTTTTACTATTATTCTATTATCTTAAAATACTTTTTTACTGATGTCATTTTTTTTAACTTACAAGAAAAGTTGATACCAAAATTAGATAGACTATCTTATAATTAACTTAATGACATATTTTTCCTTTACCATTTGGAAGAAATTGTCTTTTAATTATGTAATCGACTTGTTGTACAAGTCAAAAACTATTTTACATCTCTATTTTATAGGTTATAGCACGTGAAAAGCGAGTCAAATTAACTTTAGATTACAAACAAACAAACTAGATTACTTTTTATTATTATTATCTTTGAATGGTGACAAACAAAATTCTATCTGTTTTAATTTAAAAGGTGAGGTGAATTCGATTATCATAAAGCTTCTAGCTTTGTTTTCTTATTTCCAGATAGATGAATCAAGTCAATAGCTATTTTAGAATAACGTCTTTCGCATGTATAGAAAATCTTTAATAAGATAAGATATAAGTTTTCAAGACCGACTTGTTTTTTCTGTGAAGTTAATAGAAAATCGTTACTTAAAATCGGACCTAACTTATATGGTGCTTAAAATATTGCATTAAATCAAGAGCCTTTATTGAAAAACATGGTAGTTAACAGTTATAATCATGATTAGTGTCAACCATTAACAGTTATATTAGTAGTAACTAAGTTACAACCAATATTTTATAACGTTAATGGTAACAGAGTTGATTCTTATCGCTCCGTGCTTACCAACAATTAGTAATAACTTTTCTTTCTTTCAATCATCAGAGTTATACCAATGCTCAAAGTTGCCACCCATGATCATATATACCGCTAATGTTCAATTAATAACATCGAATCATTTGATACCAAGGAAACAAAGTTGCTACTGATCATAGTTTATGCTAACGATTAATAGCAACTTACTACTAATGATTTGGTTTGTTCAGACAAACGTATTCATGCAACTTTTCATCTATCATATTCATACCTCCAACGCTTTCCGCTCTTGAAATAACTAGGCTCAAGGTTTCTCTTAGCATATATTAGTATAGTATTGATTAAACGTTTACTTAACGTCTTATAATTAATGTCAATGAATATTCTTACCTTTAATTTTATGTGTCAGTAACTTAAAAAGTGAATCTTATTATACTAAAAAAAAGCCAACTTTTATAACGATACCCTAAAAACAATTCGAAACTAAATAAACCCATTAGTAATTACGTTTCAATTTTATTAAACAACGGATCATAATCAACAACAATCCTTGATTTTCGATGAACAACACAAGATGCATCATGTATCATGAGTCACTGTTTCATAAGAACCATTCATCCCCTTCAATTCATATCATCAAATACTTTCATCGAGCAATTCATCAATTCACTTGATTTACTGCCGACTGTTCTTCTGCTTCAACAACAGTTTCCGGAGCTCCGCTGCATCAACCTCCTCCGATTGCCCCTCCGGCTTGTAATATCCGGTCACCGGATCCGGAACCCACGGTGTCGATTTCTTCGACTCCTCACCCCCTTTCTTCACCATGCGATTCCGCTTCCCCTCACGCTGCCGGATACACCGCCGTGTGTGGCCGTCGCGAATCCTCGTCTGGTTAAAATCACCGAAAACAGTGTTTATCGGTTTGGATATCGGTTTATTTAGTTGTGAAACTTTATTGTGCCTGTCTAAAAACCGGAATTTGAAATTTGTTTGATTGAATAAGATTCAACTGAATAAACCAGTTTATTAGGCTTTATACGTGATTAAACGAATTAAATTGGTTGTTATTTGCATGTTTTGGTTATCTGATTAAATCGTATATTATTTGGTTTCATTATCTTATTAAACCATATATTATTCGGTTTATTCGATCCAATAAGCAAGATTTTGAAACTAAAAACAAGACTCTCTACATAATAAAACGATTAATCCAGGTTGTTTGGTTTGGTTATCTGATTAAACCATATATTATCCGGTTTATATGATTAAATTTGATTCGGTTATCCAAATAAGCAAGATTTTGAAACCATATATTATTCAGTTTATTCAATTACATTCGATTCAATAATCCAAATAAGCAAGATTTTGAAACCAAAAACCGAAAACTGAACTCACAATCTGACCCGGTTTTTTTCGATTATGGATTCAGTTTTCACACCCATAGATAAAACCGAAACCTTTCTATATGTTTTTTTTCATCGTTGAACTATAGATTTGAATATTGAACATGAAATTGTAACGCGAAATTACCTTGCGACGATAAAGGAGATTTGATCGGCGATCAAAGTTGAGATGAGCTTAGCGTTAGTCATCTCACCGATTGAGAATTTGATTAAAAGAGATTGAATCGAACCGCTGAAATAAGATGAACTTTGGAGAATGAAAGCTTTTGAATCGAGAGGTAGATGTTGTTAGTGTGTGTGTTTTTGAAATATGTGATGATGAATGAAGAAAAGATCGAAATGCATTGGTATTTATAGAGGAAACCTAGTTATGTTGTATGAGTTATTGGATTCAATTTGAATTCGAATTTTGTTGATTAATTCATTAGAATACATCAATATAGAAATATAAACAGAATAAATAACATATATGATAAATATATAATATAAGTATTTATTTATTTATTATAAAATTGAAAAGTATAAGAAATTCAAATTCTTGTGCTGCTTTAACAAATTTGCTTTCAGAATAAAAAGGTATACTATAGTATATTTATATCCATGTTATTATTATTTTTTATGTTGCAAAAGTGATTATTCTAAGAAAATGCAATACATTAAAGAATTCTAAATATCATGGCATGTCATAATAAATTATTTCAAAGTAACTTAGCTTAAAGTTTTATTCCATTCGATAATAATATATTTAACATTTAATAAATTTTGTTATGGTGCTCCTTTTGTTTTTGTTTTACTTGCAAAAGGGACGTCAACCCGTGTGTCCACGTGTCCTGTTTGACCGAGCAAGAGGCTCTGTTGCTTGCATGAGTTGAATGCTTTAAATCACGTCAAATAAAAGTCAATCCATGCATGATTAAAGACCAAATAATTTTCGTAAGAGTGTACGAAATGAATGCAAATTGTTCGGTTCAATTGGTTAAAAAAAAATTTAATAGCTAATTGGATCAGTGATGGATCACCGTCATTTGATTATCTACATTATTCAAATATAAAACTTAACGAATTTGAGACCACACTAAAAAAAAACTCACATTAGATGAGAAACTATTGATCCACCTGGAAGAACTAACTCGTTTTTATTTTATCCTTATTAGGACTTGAAACCAAGACTTTCACTTATTTATTAATTTATATGAATATTGAGGTACATCTACTTCCTTTTAGCAACAATTAGTTTAAGGATTTGATTTAATTGTATAGTTTAAGCATTTATTTTAGTGGTTAGGTCGACGGTTTAGGATTTGTAACGAGGGTTACCAATACCAAAACATATAGAAAAGACATTATTGTTAATCAAGTCTAATGATATATAAATGTGTAGATTTAAAATGAGGGAGAAGAGGTGCTCTGACCGTTCTCCAAAAACTACATTAACCATTTCTAAAAAAGTATATACAAAAACATTAATAAAATTAAAAAAGAAAAACACATTTTTCATTAATAAAAAATAAAATACACTATCAAAATACTAACATTTACTAAAATACATAATCAATGGTTTGGTTTCTTAGCCTCGTAAGTTGTGCACTTTTTAAACAGGGTTCAATATATAGCATGTAATAATTCGTCTGTTTTTAAATTTCAAATCTTCGTTTTTAGTAGGATTTGTTTTACTATAAAAAAAATGATAGCAATATAGCTTGTTGTTCTTTTACCCATCACCTTATTGTAATCGGTTGTTTCATGTCATAATTAAAAATTTTATGTGATAAGTATTATGTGTTTTTTTTTTAAAAAGTGGTTGATTGGGTGGAAGACGAAATTGATTCGGTGCAATTTGAGTATGCATAGTTGGTATAGATGGATATTGTAGATAGTTGTTGCCTTGAGCCGGTTGGGTGTTCGATTTGGTTGATTTTGGCTCGAACTGACTTTAGTTTCTAATGGTTTTCCCGATAGAATTGGTTCACCACTAGCGGCATCTTTCTTGGGTGCAATTACCCGAGGGTTCAACCTGATGGCCACTATTCACCACCCTTGTGGCGGTGTTCTCACAATTACGCACAAGAACTTGCGTGACTCGGGCAAACGCCTCTTTCCCCTTAAGAATAGAATTAAGATCATGTGAGTTAGCTTTCTTTTAATGTCTTTGCCATATTAACTTTTTCAACTATAGAGTTATATACTATACATATTTAATAAATCATATTTACAATTTATAATATTTAATACAATCTAATTATATAAAAAATGATTTAGGAAAACATGTTCAAATCGTCAACGAGAATCATTTCGACATGTCTGGTCAATTCACCCAAGTCGTAACTAACCCATCTCGTTTGGTTTATCCTTATTGGAAACCCTATTAGCAGCTTGCTCTAATTAAAAAATCATTATCGTGAGCAACCGATCAGATCATGTTGCAAAGAAAGTATTAGTTTTTAATAATAGAAGCTATGACCTATTGATCGATAATAATTAATACTATCAATCTGACCCATAATAATCATAACTTTTATTTTTGTTGCCAAAGGCAACCCTAATAACATAATCCTTCATTGATTGGCACTCGATTTTACTCACGATAATGATTGTAATGCGATAATGATTGTAAATGAGATAAGAATACAAACGTGTCGAAACCGATTAGATCATATCGAAAGAACGCATTAAAAAACGTACATGATTGTGATTTCCACTCCATTTTTTATAACAACCGATCGGATCATGTTGCAAAGTATTGACTTGGTTATTTACTTTGAGTGAATTGGTCTAAGTTTTATCTGATATATTAGACCATTAAAGTAGATTAATTTAAAACAATATTAATAAGTTATTGAGCTATTTTTTTTAAAGTTAAATCTGTCTAATTAGGGGCTTTTTGATATTTCTGAATGATTAAGTGTAACCACAAGAGGTCTGATCATTAAGTGTGAACCATAAGAGATCTGATCATTAAGAGCTAGTATATCGTTAACTATTCAATACAAATGTCTGACCAATTCAGATAAGTGGTCTTAACCATTCAGCATTAGATCTCTTAATCATTCAGTATTACTATGATGCTTAAACATTCAGAGGCAAATGTCTGAATCATTCAGACAATTGCTCGCGAAACAAACAATCTGAACCATTAAATGTTGAACCATTCAGACATCTGAACCATTAAGAATCTGATTCAGATGCTAGCAAAAAGCCCCTTAGTCACTCATTTTGTTATTGTAACACGAAGAATTAAGCCAAAAGCCAAATTGAGTGACTATAGCCTTGGCTTGTCTTATTAATTAACACTCCATAACGACTTTGTGTTGTTTGTGACACTCAATATTTTATATATAAATTTTCACGTGATTCGACTCAAAATATAACTCAAATAAATAATAATATATATATATATATATATATATATAATATATATATATATATATATATATATATATATATATATATTGTAATTGCATATAAATATATAAGAGCGTTCATATACACAATCATGCATTTAATATAGTACTGACAAGATGTAGTAAAGAGAAAAAGAATCGGTCATACACATAAAGCTATTTTATTTATGAAAGTTATATGGTATTGGTCATGTTACCAACGAATCTATCTTTATATTATGGTGACAAGGTGATTTTGTTATTCTTTATTTCATTAGGTACAAATGAATTAAGAAAAACCTTACTCAATCCTAACGAATGAATAAACAATATTGTCAAAAAAATTAAATATTATTAGTGGCATAAAATTATTCTATTGAAAAGTCAAATTTTGATTAACAGGTTACCAAATTTGTTAAATAAAGAAGATACCCCTTCATGGCTTGGGGAACTTTTCATCTATAGGCTACCAAGCCACTTACTCCATTATGTGATTCATGTTCTTATTCTTATACGTATTTCACAACTTTTTGTATATAATATTTTAGAAATAAAAAAATTTATTCAGAGTAATATTAATTTTATTGGTTTAAGAAAATGGGAGATATGAGGTTTTGTCAGATAAAAAACATAAATCTGTATATTTTGTTTATGTGATAATACAAGCATATTAGTGAGTGGTTTTAGCATACATCTCCTATAGTATTCATTGATATTTTTAGAAAATTACTGTTGAATCAAGAATTATTAACAAAGTTATAAACATCTTTATTTTACGATTTTGTTTATAAGACAAGAACTACCGTATCGATCCTCTAGGCGTGTACTTAACGTCCTACATAGGATTTACAAATGAATGATCATAGGACCGACTATATTAAAGCTCCTTTTGCTATGTAACGTGAAGAATTAAGCCAAAAATGATCAACTTGGACTTGATCTTATCCATTATAACTCTATATATGGTGTATGTTTGAAATAATCAATTTTACTATATTTGTTTGTTATAGAATGATCAACTTTGACTTGATCTTATTCATTGGAACTCCATATTTGGTGTGTATTTGAAATACTCAATTTTACTATATTTGTTATGTTTTCATGTTATTTCTTACAAAATATAACTCAAATAATTCTAGAAGTATCAAACTATCTCATCAAATAAACGGGTTTTATTATTGTTTAACAATCACGTAAGCACACGTATATAGAGTGTTTTAAGTAGAGTGAAAATGTACAAATATTTATATGTCGATAATTTAGTACTAATCATATCTAATTAGGGAGAGAGAAAGATGGTAGTTATTTAATTATAACCATTTTATTTATCACTTAGTTCATATATTTCTAGCAATTCGTTTTTTAAACTAATTCAATATGTGTAAATGGTATTTATCCTTACGAGATAGAAGTTCAAGTCTCGTCGTAAACATTAATGTTACGATAAGAGTAGACAAGATTGCACTTAAAAATATATAAATAAAAAATTATTATAATTGGGTTTTCAAAGTTTGGTTTTGCTATTATTTAAAGCCTTCGGGTAGGAATGCATATATTTTAGAATTTTAATCTTATCTTGATGAACAATGAATATAGTCAATTAATCGAGTATACATGACACAGAATGTTTCTATTGAAAAGAAAATTTACGATAAACAATTTATCAAATTTATTATAAAATAGAAGATACCTCTTTATGGCTTTAATATGGTTTGGGGAATTTTTCATCTATGGGCTACCAAGAGGCAAGAGCCACTTACCCCATTATTCGATACATGTTCTTATTCTTTTGTTTATTTCATAAACTTTGCGTATAGTATTTTACCAAATATAAACATTTATATTTAAAACAATAATCGAATTAATTCGGTTGGTTGAAAATAGAATTTGTATATTTTTGGTTATGTGATAATAAGAGGATACTAGTGCATGGTATGCCGTGTGTTAAGTTTTTTTCATACTTTGCAAATTAGTGTTTTTTTTTTCATACTTGTTGATGTGTTTTTTTTTCCAAATTAGTGTTAATGGAATATTACTTAAGAAAATTATAAATATGTCTAATTTATGAATATATTTATAAAATAACGAACAATAACTACCATAAACACTTAGGCTGGTCCTTTAAGTGTGTGTTTAAAGCCAAACAGATAAAATCATGACAATAAATGTCATGCATAGGGTTGACAACTGAAATGTCATAAAGCCAGACGGATAAAATCATAACAACTATTGGAATGTACGCCCTAAGCTACAATGAAACATACTAATGAATAAAGAAAACTTATATTTCTACAAGATAACCCCGTAACATCATTATGAATATCGCTGAGGCTTGCAAACATGAAAAAAAAAGTCATGTTTAGTAAGTTAAGCCTTGGTAATAGTATAAAGATCGTGACACTTGTTGTCGCTACTAATGTCACATTTTCCGATTTTGGGGGTTGCCCTTGCTAACACGGGTGAAAGGTTTTATGAGAATAACTTGCTCTTGCACGAGAATTTGCGAGACGTTGCGATGGAGATGGATTTATGTACTTCTGAAACTCCTTAAAATCGTATGCTATAACATTTTCGAAAAAAAGAAAAAGTAAATTATATATTGCTTTGGAATTGGGTTACTAACTTACTATGCAATAGTGCTAAATGCAAGCCCTTTTTCTCAAGCCCAATAGTTATTAAGTAGCCCATTATGAATCTACAGTTGGGCTTTTTGAATATATTGCCCAGTCTTTTTAAGTTTCCAAACTATAAATTATTTTCTCCACTGATAGAATGTTCTCGTTACGAGAAATACATAAATATTATACATATTAATTTAAATATAATAAATACGATGATTACGTGGCTGTTTGTATCATCCATATGTTTAATGTACGAGTCCATCTTGAAAGGCGTTTCGCTTATATTTTGGAGTGCTCTCACCAGGGCTGTTTAAAAATATCCGAATCCGAAATTCCGAATCCGAAATATCCGAATTTTCGGATATCCGAAAATTCGGATTCGAATTTGGATAGTGATTTTCAAAAGTTTCGGATGTTCGGATATCCGATTATCCGAAAACATTAAAAAATTTAATTTTAGACATCTTTTACTTTTGATTGAGGTTTTTAAGTGTATATTGGGATTTTTATGATATGAGTTGGGTTTTTATATTATTTTTATAGTAGCATATGTCTAAATATTGTAAAAAAACTAAAAAATAAAAAAATAAAAATAATAAAAAATGTATTTCGGATATCCAAATCACTATCCGTATCCGAATTTCGGATATCCGAAAATTCGGATACGGATACGGATAGCGATTTCTACTATCCGAAATTCGGATATCCGACTTTGAACACCCCTAGCTCTCACGATCAAGGGCACTGCGTGTCAAAAATTTTACTAAATCTGGGTATCACACTGATCGAAAGTTAGGGCCAGTCGATAAATCTAAGACATGTAAAATCATTGAAACCACATGACGCTTGGCTAGACGACACTGTGATAATAATCTGACTTATAGAGGCCCTAAAGAAATTGTAGACACGAAAGTTTTATGGCGAATTATACTTTGGAATTGTTGAGAAAAATGGAAATGGAAATTTTATTTTTTACATTAGTTGTATAACACATAGATTATACGTTTCATGGTCTTGTTTTATAATGGTATTGGTAATTGACTCCTACAAATTTGATGTGAGTATAAATCAATTAAAGTACAAAATTATGTGGAATTAAGTACGAAAAAGTTATTGATATCAAAAAATATATGAATTGTGCATAGTGAGCGTAATTATATACTTTTGACCATGATCTTATCTTTTTTACATCTAGAGCGTAACTATTTAATTTTGAACATGATCGTAGCTATATAATTTTGAACATGATCATATATAAAGTTCAACAACATTTAATGCACATATAAATATAACTATTAGACATAAACCCGCGTGTTAGTGCTTGGTTGTTGATGTTGCAAAAAATATGCAACGTTCGATTTAGAACATATGACATGGATTAAAAACAGTGTTTAAATATATGCTATTTTGGAAAATTTATTAAAAAAAGCCTATAGTATTACTTATTCAAAATTTAGAAAAAAAAAGATTACAAATATTAAATTATAAAACTTTTGGGACAACTTTTTCTATAAAAAGTATTCTATTCTATAACATTTTAACACATTTACTTGCATTTTGTATCGAATAGCAGACTTAAACCCACATGTTGTAGTGGGTTGTTGATATTGAGTGAAATCTACTACTTTAGGGTTAGAATAAAACTTATGTTAAGATGTAGAAATAAGAGTAACGTTACAACAGTGTATTCGGAATTTTATTGAATGAAAAAGATGAATCGGGCCACTTTATATGAAAAAACCAAAACCGTAAAATAGTTTTGATTACTAGAACGTTTATGCTTTGATTAAAATTTACATAGAAATATATAATAAAAGTCGTTGGAAATATCCTTATCGTATAAGTTTAATTAAAATCGAGAAGAAAACAAATATATTTGTGAACAAACTCTAAATAACCAAAGTTTTTTTTATTAATTTTAAAAATATTCTTTTAGAATATGATAAGTTGATAATTGTATATTGTATGTTACTTAAAGTTAGTGGGGCTATAAGGTGGTGGTTCAAAGTTAAAAAAACAAAAATACTATTTGTGGCCAAAATTTAAGTATAAAACATTTGTGATCGTTATAAAAAAAATAAACACTATCGATTTATCATGCAATTTCCCTTGAAAAATAACTTTATGGCAAAACTTTAGTGTTCAATTAAAAAATTCATATTATTAATAGTGTCACATCAAGGTTGGTAAATAACTACAGATGTAAAGACAACAGATGTGTTAAACATGCATAAAATGAAAAACTTGGTCGTGTTGGAAGGATTTAATTACGAGTCAAAACAAATAACTCTATAAATGTTATGTTTGGTTGACATGAAATATTTTCATTGCTACTTTTGACTTTTGTAACTAGTAGTACTAATATAGTTTTCTAGTAGTAATTTAGTAGGTTTTACACTTACACATTAAAAACATACATTGAGTGACATTTTACCCATTTATCTAAATTGTGTTAAGCTAAATTGTTTGATTTTATTTGTTACAGGTAAAATATAACCTAAATCGAGCCGACATATTAAAATGGCCACATTGACCCCTTTCCATCTAAGCAATGTGTTATGTTTTTCACTCTTAATTAGTCTATTCTATAAAGTTTTTTTTTAACTTCAAGATTCATTTGTGTTAACCTAGTTTTAATAATCTAGTTAAAGCGAATCAAGATCAAACCAACATTTCAACTTAGTTTTGTGAAATCAAGTTAAACTGGTTCATACTCAAGCTGGTGTTGGCTCGGCTCGGCTATGTATTACACTATCACATGAAACATCTTTAAAAAACATAGCTAAGCAAGATTGTTGACATGTAAATTTAAGGAAATTTGGGGGTCATAGCAAGTCAAGCGCATGCATAAACTATAGCTACAATATTTTTTGTTTGAAAGAGGTGTTATTGGCAAATTTGGCAGAGAACATTGGATTGTACTTCCTGCATCAGCAGTTGTACTATTGTTCTGTCTCTAGATTTGCTATATATGAGCAAGTAATACTAAGGCACCTCAACACGCCAACCTCACGCCATCACTTAAATCCTCAACACCATATTACTCTGATGTTAGCATGACGTCAACCAGAATCTAATTTGTAATGTATTGCTAACTATTATTTTTCAAAATCATCATATGCACTAAAAAAAATATTTTTATTTATAGCTATATATCCCGCTAATAAAATTCATATCTACTTTATTTTCAAGAACAATGTGATCCACTTCAACTTTCTAATATGCAAAATTCTTGTCACATATGGAGAATGCGAAAGTTTTCTAAAAGTATAATGAGTGTGAGACTCGTATTTTTAAAGATAGTTCTAAGGGTTATCGAATATAAACTAGACATATGAAATTTAATCGCTTAAATGGTTATAGTCTTGTAGATTTAAAAGATTATCTAAAATGGATGATACCGAAAATATACAAAAATTAGAAATATTCATGAAATATTTTTTCTTTTTCCAACTATAAATGAGATGTATAAATCATGAGGTACAAGCTATGATAGCATGATTACGTTGGTCTCTTGTTGCAATGCCAAAAAGTCTTCTTTAACATGGGTATGTGTCATCATTATGCATTATTGTGTAAATTTGTAATATGCTAATAATTATTATATTATATAAAAATAAAAAAACAAGAACCCTTAAATTACTATCCCACAAACCCGCAAACAGTCCCTTTGTCTTGTAGGTGCATGATGATTGATGAACTCATATCTCCTTTTACAAGTTTTCCCTTTTGTCCATGTGGTGGTAGCATGGTCCCACAATGTAATTAGCTTTTACTCCACACCATCAACCTTTGACACATCTCTTTGTGGGCAACTATAAAGATGCAAGACTACCAAGACAACAACCACCACCATTACAAACCACAATTTTACATGTTTGTTAGTTGTCTATGGTTTACATGTACTGAGATATATTATATTCGGGTGAGAGACTTGCGTTGGAGAAGCAGGGCACGTGCACAGAACTACTCTCTGTTGCATGTGCTCTTCATCTCCAACATAACTCGCTCACCTTATCTTTGTTCTTCTCTCCATGTTTTGTGGTATTTGTATGCATGGAAAACTTGATAACCTTGTATATGTTACATGTATGGATGTTATTTCATATCTTGATACTTCACACATTTTCTTGGATTGTAATGTATAAATAACTTTATGTCAATATATTGTTCACTAATCATGAGCAAATTGTATCATTAAGTGTAATGTTGTAATCTTAGATAACTATTCTTCATAAGTTTCAATCCAAGGTCATGTTAGCCGATCAATATCAACGATGATGTAATAGTTGATGTGTCTGTAAACTTTAATCGTGTCAATTTTCTCTTTCTGTTTGACGTCGCTAAATCACGAAAAAAACAGTTAAGTTTGAATATAAACTCATACCATAATTTTATAAAGTAGCTAGTTAAGGTAATTATTTTCTATACAATTAACGTAAAAATGATAGAATATATCTTGGCGCTTAAGTGACGTATGGTTGATGAGATCCATATCCCATGTATCGATCTTAACTGGTTAGCAAAAGGCTTACAGTTAGCTTACATTTGTTTTCAAATAATTTAAATCTTATTCTATTTTATTTTTTTAAAACTAGAGGCTTACAAAAAAAACCGGTTTTTAAATGACCTGAACAAAAATCAGAACCGAAAAAAAAAAAAACAGTTTGATAGGGACCCATTTTGGCTTCCACCCAAACGGCTAGTTTGATACACCATGCTCGATCCGATTTGTATCCAATTTAACCTGATCCGAACCGATCATAATTCATAACCATCCAAAAAAACACCACTCGTCCACCACTCCCCTCTGATAATAAGTCTAGGCCCGGAAAGAAGACACTTCAATGGTTGGGTTGGGCCTGATTCCTTCAGAAATTAAAACGGGCCTTAAATATTAAACAAGAACATTAATTGTCCAAATTCAGTTATGGACGTCGAATCGTCGATCATCTTCATATTTTCAGTTATCGAATCAGAACAGATTCATCGGTAGCGTTTGATACACATGAATGAGAGACGAAATGAAATAAACCATTGAGGATGGATGAAAAAAAAAACATGTTTGGTTTGTGAAGGTAATAGAATAAATCATTACGTAGTTATTCCATTCCCTCAAATTCATTCCATCCATCCTTTTTTTTTTCATTCCATTCCTTTTTCTATCATTAGTCACCAACACCACCCATCCACCACAACAACCACCACCGACCACCAAGATCGATTGCCACCGGCTACAAAAATCGATCATTACCGGCCACCACCACTAGGCACGGCCACCACCACCACCATCGACAACCGCCCACAGCCGCCATCGCCAACCACCGCCAACCACCGCCCACCTCCGCCAACCAACATCCACCAGTGCCGCTAACCACCAACCACCAAGATCAATCGTCACTGTAGCCACCACCATCGCCAACTACCACCACCGGCCACCACCGGCCATCTCCACCATAACCACTTTTACATTTCATTCTTTCGTCTTTTCCTACGTAACAAACAACACAAAGTAATGATTCATTTGCATTTTTAAAAGGTAACCAAACAGAACAATCGAATATAATGATTCATTTTATTTTCACATCCATTTCATTTCCTTATTCATTCCATTAATCGTACCGGCGGTGTCAGGTCCCTACTATATATCGGTGAGGTAGAACGCCAAAATTCCGGCCGATTGTCACCGGAGGACTCCATTTCCGGTCAATGTACGTTCAAACTTACTCCTGATATCTCCTTTATAATTCCGGCCGATTGTCACCGGAGGACTCCATTTCCGGTCAATGTACGTTCAAACTTACTCCTGATATCTCCTTTATTGCACCCGGTGAACGGTAATTCTCATCTTCTTACGTTTTCCCCAAACTTTTGTTCATTCTGCCATCGCTAGGGTTATTCTATCTCGCATTGGTCGACTTTTAGGTCATTCTGCCTCAGCAAACAATCACCAAAAGCCTCATTCCCCCAACTGAAAACAAATATGTGGGAGCATTAGCAATCCAAGTAGTTACGTCTTCCATTTAGGAATCAATATGCCTGGCAAAATGGGTGGGTTGGGTTGGACAGGATAATGGGTCAAGATGGGTTCGTGTCATGATGGGTTTGGATCAAGACAAGTTGTTTCAAATAACGGGTCATTGTCAGAATGGGTTCTAATTACCATACTGAGTACGGGTCAGAACTGGTCAATTCTAAAAATGTCATTTTACATCTTTCCAAAATGAGTACGGGTCAAAACGGTTCTAAACAAAACGAGTACAGGTCAAAACGGGTTCTAACCAAAATGAGTACAGGTCAACATATTATTTCGAGAACATTAAAGGCTACAATTGTATCATTGTGCTGAAGTCTGCTTAAACCAATCTTAAATTACACAAAATTTCACCAAAAACACTTGGGGGTATTTTAATTTCAATTCAAGATATCACATCTTATGACTCCACTGCCAAAGTGATATACTCATCTGAACAAGGAACGAATTGTCGGAAAACAAAAACCATGTTTACCAAGATATTGCTACTACTCACACCATTAATTCAGTGATATCTTTTATCAAATATGAATCCAATTAGAAAAAATCATAAGCAGGAGCAAATTGATAGCTATGATACCTTTGAATCAGAACAAAAAACATATCGACCGGAGAAAGACTGATTAAGGACTTCGCAAGCAAGGAGACGATTCAAGGAAGAAGGAAATGCGTTTCGTGAAGAAAATTAAGAGAGAATGGAGCTTGAAGGATGAAACCTGATTCGTTAAGTGTTCTTCTGGGTCGGCACGTTGGGTGAGAGACTATGAGAAACCTAAAGCCAGTGACTCGTGCTCTTCTGTTACCACCCATTCTAACCCGCAACTTCTTTTCGTCAACCCAATGTCACCCGTACAATTGTTTCTTTTGCTTCCATGCATACCCATTTAGACCCTTTCGGAAATAATATATTGCCCAAAACAACCAACAGTCTAATATTAGAAGTCCAAATAGACTCATTTTTTTATTGTTTAGGTTAAAATTGCCAGGTCTAGGTATCAAATATCCTACCACTAATTTGTCTAGGCACCCCTAATGATTTATGAATATTATCCAAAGCATCTTCAAACACATCGACACTATCAAAAACTGCTACTCGGTTTCTCTCTTCATGGAATTCTTCTTCTTTAGGCGCAATAAGTGACGGGTCGTACTCTTGGTTTCACCTAAGGTCTATGCCTATGGTGATAAAAACACCAGACTCGACCACTCAAGTCCATTTTGGTGGTGTTTGAACTTTGAATATAAACAGAGACAAAGCAACGATCTTGACATCTTGTAAACACTAGAAGCGTATGTAACACAACTAAGGATTGAAAAGGAATTATTAAAGGATTTACTTTATGAACCTATGGAGTTAAATGATGACCTTAGAGCATTCACATCTTATTCCTCATCCTATCTTTATAATTACATTAAAAATCACTATTTTTTCTCACTCATTTTCAATTAAATAATATTTTTTTCATACATTCATCATTACATTTTTTTTCTCCTCCATTCACAATTACTTTCAAAAATATTAAAAAATTTATGAAGATTGTACGGTATTTCCCCAAATATAAAGAGGAACAGTAACAATTTTTCTCTCTTTCATTCACAACCATCCCCTACAATATAGGACATACACTCACATAAAATTAGGAAACGGGATGTGAATGCTCTTAAACACCGTAAGAAAGGGGTTTTTTGGATGAGGTGGAAAATTAAAGAAACAAAGGATGAGGGTAATACAGTGTGGTAAGTGGTAGTCTGACTTTAAAGAAAGGGTCTTCAGATGATCATGAGAAAATAAGGTAACTCCATCATGAATTTCTAAAGTTTTCTTAGATACTCTTCTTGCCTTATGCTCAATGAAGTACATAAAGAAGATCAAAACGAGTAGTATACATATTCAAACCAGCTTCCACCAGTTTCTGTATTTAACCTTCTTGAAGGCAACATACCCAACATAAGTTGTGTTTACTTGGTAATATTGATTAGTAGGGTATTGTTGGGGTCCCATGAATTAACTGGTAACAGGTTCTCATGATCATAAACAAAAAAAAGGAAAAAAAAGAAACCAGGTAGTAGAATTCACATCAAGCCAGAGGGCATCATGGCAGAAAGATTTGTTCACAAGAAAGATCATATAACCACATAAACATTAAATGGGTTTGTAGTTGCAAGATTAAACATTGATATAGAAAAATAAAAAGCTCAACTTCAAGCGGAGCAACTAAAAGGTTAGAATGTAGAAACAAGCTTATGAATTAAGAAAGATATGACTCACTGTAGAGTCATACAAGATTATAAGTTGATGAAAAAGAACTTCAAAAATCCGATCAGTTATATAATGTCACATGACATAAGCTCACTTACTAACTTCTATAGTTTATCCTCAAGCTGATTTTTTTAGAATTTCTTCAGAAGGGATTTCGAGTGTTGCTCCTGCATGGTCCTTGCTGGGCTTCACTTCTGAAGAAATACATAAGAATAGTGATTAAACAAGATAATTAAGCATGCACCCTATATGTCAGAAGTAATATTAAGTAGATAACACAGATATAATCGTCATGCTTGACATGTGGTTTCAGAAAAACCAACATGCCTACCAATATCACAAAAGCTAATTGTACCATAACAATCGTGAATACTTTTGTCCCCAATATTTTAGAAATTCTAATTTTACTATGAAACTAATCCACTGTGCGACTACAAAAAAATCATCCCGGAGGAAGTTAACAGGGCCATCCCTAATCTTCAAGGGGTGGAGAGACGGTAAGGCTCCTCTCCAATCAGAAGAGGTCTCATGTTCGAATCGAGCTTCTACTGGACTACTGGTTTCTGTCTTAACCCCTTGAAGACCACCTGCCCAATGAAAGCCGCACTATATTTTGTCCCATCAGTTAATTGGTTGGTTCTAAGATCAGATTAGAAAGAACAAGAACTGAGCTACTGATTGCAGAAGATTCGGAAGCAGTCTAAAGGGGAAATTATGACTAATATATTATCACTAAACCTGTGATGGTTCTAACCATGTTTGTGGGTTAAAATGTTCACAGGTCAAAAGTTGAATAAATGGGTTATGGGTTAGAAAACTGGATGTGTCCAAAATCTATTTTTGAAATTAATAATTTAATAATTAGGCAATCAAATATAATAAAACAGTTAACTGTCACAGCATAAATCAAGCAATGCTTGATTTAAATCAAATAGCAATGCTTGATTTAAGCTGAGTTATGATTCTCTTTTATGATTAAGAGTTATTTTCTTCCTTATAAATAGATGCTAGGAATAAGATGCAAAGTGTGCCAAAAAGTATTTTCTTTGTTCTACTTAATAAAATTAAGTGTGTTTTTACCAATTGTTATTGTGCCAATTGTCTAACAATTGGTATCAGAGCCACGTTCGGTGAAGACGGTGTGGAGTCGTTTTGAGAGTCGATCGTCGAAGGGTGTAGCCCGTCACTGCTGGGCAAACACAGCAGTCAACCGAAGGGATTCGGAACAGCAGGATCTGTTTCGGGACTGTTTTTTATAGCAGAAAACAGAGACGTGAAGGTGTTTCGGTTAACCGTTGTCTTGGTGGAAGTACCATTTGCGACAACAGGGGTGGCCGGTGATAAACATTGGTGTTCTGGGGCTGTTATAGTTGATTAAAAATCCTTTGAGCGACTTGATTCGTGATAAGAGGAGACCGGCGTAGGTGATGAAAAACGGGCTGAAAGGATCTGTCAAATCAGGTGGCTTTGGATTCAGCTTCGTTTGGCAGGTGAAAGATAATGGTAAAGGTGGTGTGACCTTGTTTTCTTTGTCGGTGGAAAGGCCTCTTTGAACAAGGGTGCTCAAAAAAAGGTGTCGTTTGATGAAGTTGTTGGAAGGTTGAGAGCTTATGAAGAACGCATTAAAGGACTCAACAAAGAAGAAGAAACTCAAGGGAGGTTAATGCTTTCTAAAAGGGAGAAAGACAAAAAGCACGGATGTGAGTAACGTGGTTATGGAAGTTCAAACCGTGATGACTTTGGGAGTGGCTGAGGAAGAGGTCGGGGTCCCGGAAAAGGTCAAGGTGGTGAACGGTTCCAACGGAATAAAAGCCACGTTAGATGCTCAAGTGTGGTGAGCTTGGACATTTTCTGAATTAATGTCCAAAGTGGGAGAAAAAGGAGGAGGCTAACTTAGCACAATATATCGATGACGAACCAACGTTGCTATGAACAATGAAGTGCATAAACCATGATTAGGGGGGTGAATGATGGTTCTAATCATGTTTGTGGGTTAAAATGTTCACGGGTTAAAAGTTGATTAAATGGGTCATGGGTCAGAAATCTGGATGTATCCAAAATCTATTTTTGGAATTAATAATTTAATAATTAGGCAATCAAATATAATAAAGCAGTCAAAGCATAAATCAAGCAATGCTATCAGTTATGATTCTCTTTTATGATTAGGAGTTATTTTCTTCCTTATAAATAGATGGTAGGAATAAGATGCAAAGTGTACCAAAAAGTATTTCCTTTGTTCTACTTAATATAAAATTACGCGAGTGTGTTTTTACCAATTGTTATTGTGCCAATTGTCTAACAACCTGGTTAATTATTTTTGCCTAGTGACTCGTAAATCTTGAACAAGATGCTTAAGATAGAAAATTTAAAAAAAAAAAAAGAAGAAGAAAAAAACGAGAGAGAATCTTTAGGTTTGATTTCAAGAAAATGCCACTCTACGAGGGTGTATCTCATATCTCATAAGAACTGAAGCATGAGTACTGATAAGCTTCATCTGCAATGCTAACCCTAGAAACCACTATTTTCGTATTGGAATTGAATTGCATTGTTGAAGAGTCCATAAGTTCAATGCCTAATTAAACCATTCAAATCCATGTCCACAAGAAATGTATTTCTCTGATGTAGTGAGTAAAATAAAGATCTCAATAATAATACCACGATAACTGATGTGTGCTCATCTTCTCCATCTGTGTCCTTGGGGCTGCATGGAGGGAAAAGTATGTTGGATGATTTATGCTTTCTTTCACTTAATTAGATGACTTAATTCATGTTAGTACTTAGTGGTGTGTGAGTGGTGGCAGTGGTGTAGTTTATTTTCAGCACTAAAATCCTTCTGTTTGTAAAGCTATATATAGCCAAAGCTTATTTATTTTAAGGGTATGAAATGAATATTGAAAATGGTCTCTATCTCTCTAGTTTTTTCTTCTAGCTTCTCACTATTTGCTTTGGCCATTGAATCCCAATCGATCCACATCAATAACATCACTAAACCTGGTTAATTAGTTTTGGCCAGTGAATCGTAACTCTAGAGCATGATGCTTAAAAACTTACAAGTAGAAAACTCAAAAAGAAATCTTTAGGTTTGATTTCAAGAAAATAAGATTATATAAGAGTGTATCTCTATCTCATAAGAATGGAAGCATGATCACTGATAAGCTTCATCTACAATTCTAACCCTAGAACACCACTGTTTTCAAACTAGAAATGAATCACCTTAAATTAAAGCGTCCACAAGTCCAATGCCTAATTAAATCATTCACATTATTTCTCTGATTCAATGTTCAGAACAAAGATCACAACGCCATAAGCACCAATCAAATTAGGTAAGTCTACAATTTCGAAGCTCTTAAACATTGCAATTTAGGAACTAATCACTTCTACATCAATCACAGAACTTAATCATTCACATTAGTCCTCCTCTAATTCAAAGTTCAGAACAAAGATCACAAAGCCACAAGCACCAATCGAATTAGGTTAATCTATCATTTCGGAGCTCTTAACATCGCAATTTAGGAACTAACCACTTCTACATCAATCACATAATCGTTTACCTTACTGAACAGATATCAAACAAAAAGCATACGTCGTGCAAAACGGTCAATCATATCATATCAAAACTTCCATCCAAAACATATAACGAAGAAACTGCTTCATAATAATAGTAATAATAATACCGTATCCGCCGCGAGAATTGAGTTTCGCCTGAACAATCATGTTCGATATGAAATCAGCCGCTTCACGTGCCTCGTCGAGAAGCTTCCGGATCTCCGGCTCGGAGGTGACGTGACGATTCTCCTCAAACTTCTTCCTGACCTCCGCCGCGGAGCCCTGCAGCATCTCGGTGTCTCCGGCGAATGATTTCCGAGTGGCTCTGAGAAGCGATCTGTATGCTGTCACTGCTTCTCCTGATAATAATCCCCTTGCTGCCATTGTTACAGATCAAACCGCCCACTAGTGCAGGAAAGAATAAGTTGAAGCTATTAGAAAATTCATTATTCATGTTTATATAATTACGTTAAAAATCACCTTATTTTCTTTTTTTTTTTAATTAAATAATATATTTTACACTCATATCATTAAGTTTTTTTTTTTTATCGTTATTTTTTTCTATCTCTTCCACTAACAATCATTTTAAAAAATATTAAAAAATTATACAAAAATTAAACAATGATTCTTTAAATATATCAATCAACAATAATATTTTCTATCACTCAAAACCATTCTATATAATATACCAAACACATTCACGATTCTAAACATTACTATTTTTTTCTTTTTTTTAATTAAATAATATTTTTTCATACTCTTATATTTTCTTGTCAAAAAAGTATTTTTTTTATAGTATCTTCTTCCCTTCACATACGATCAGTGAAGAAGGACTTCCGACCTCAAGAACCTTTAAGGTTCATCAACACACCCTTTAGCTCATTACCACTTTTGTAAAAGTGAAAAGCCTACTCACGTTCATAAAGGTAAAAAAAAAAAAAAAAAAAAAAAAAAAAAAAAAAAAAAAAAAAAAAGCCTCTTCAAGTTCGTAAAGGTAAAAAAGCTCATATTTTATTAAGTTAATCTAGGTTAAAAAAAATAAGATTGAGAAAAATAACAGAGAAGTAGGGTTTAGAAAAAAGTTTCCAACTTTTAGAAATAAAGTTAGAAGAATATTCTTTCATACTGAGTTTTTTAAAAAATGATGTAGTTTAAAAATTTATTTAACAAAATGGTATAGTTAGTAAAATATTTACCAAAATAGTGTAGTTTAAAAAAAAATTTGTTTCTCACTTTTATATTATTGGCTACTTATTTAAATGTTATTTTATACTTATAGGATAACATCTTTAAATTTTAAAAATTGTTTTTTATTTAAATTGAACTTTTTTTTTATAATTTTCCAGAAATTTTTTTAAGTTTTTTTCTAAAACTATAAGAAAATAATCCAAATGTTAGATTATTGTATTAATATAAAAATGTATTTTATTTCATGCAACATTTTAACTGGAGATGTAATATAATTTTATTTAAGTTTCGTTTGCTTTTTATCGTTTCTATTATACTTTTTTTCTAGAATTTTTTTTCGTTCGTGTAACAATTTAGAAAACGTTCTTATAGATATTATACTTTGGACATAATCTAACATTTCTAAATTAATACTCTAATCTAACATTTTAAAAAAGGTTCTTAGAGTTTTAAAAAAACTCAAAAAGAACTTCAGGAAGACCATAAAAAACTAATTTAAAAAAAAACTGTTTTTAAAATTTAAAAATATTATCTTATAAGTATTAAATAACATTTAATAAATAGCTAATAATAATATGAGTGAGAAACAAAAAAAAAAAATCAAAACTACATTATTTTGGTAAATATTTTACCAACTACACCATTTTAGTAAATAAAATTACCAACTACACCCTTTTAAGAAAAAACTCCTTTCATACTTGGTGTTATATAAGTTTTTTAGTTGTACAATAATAACATAAAAATTAGTAAATCTGCGCTTTTGTTTATAGAATTAAGTCATTTATTTTATTAAAAAATAACTTTTACTACCGCGTGTGTCAAAAATCAAACTTCCACTTTCTTGGTATTAAGGTATTAGATTCACATAGAATCCCTCGAGCGACACAATGCTAACTCAATTTTCGTATAAAGGCATATCGAAATCGACTCATGTTGGTACCATTCTTGGATGTTTATTCCTCCAACAACTCTAGCTAATAGAGCTTAACATTTCTGGTTAAAGAGAACAAACACAAGTAGAAACAAACGAAGCACCAGCAGCTGGATATATGTACATTTTGTGTTTAAATGGTGAAGAACAATCATACATACTTCCTGTTGAAAATATGTGGTAATTTGTGTGACAGGCTTGCGTTTCCTGTTGAAAATATGTAGTAATTTGTGTGACAGGCTTGCTTTTCTTGTTGAAGGTAGAAACACAAGTTCATCACACCAAAAAATGAGGTTTTAGGAATCTTGAGTGTTGTTGCACCAAATGACTTGTTGCGGTGCTTACTCCATATCTTCACTTGCATTGAAGGTCCGGGTCTCTGATCTTTAAAAAAACATATATAAACAATAAATTCAAAATATTCATCATCTAAATGTACAAATAAATAGGGATTACAGATCATTCTGAGTCCCTCTTAAAAAAAATACCAAGTCTTAACCAATCAGTCAAATCTTTTAGTGATTTCAGGAATTAAATGAGTGCTTGGAGAATATCAAGAAAGTTTTCTCCACTTGAAAGTAAAGTTTTCTCCACTTGAAAATAAGAGTTCAATTACTGCAGATAAGTCACAATAACGGTTAATTACACAAATACGCAACTTACTTTCACCCAAGGAAAAAAAATGCTCTTTTTTATTTTATGCAAACTTTAAGTTTTCTTTCAATTAATGTTAACAAACTTCTATGACCACTTTTTGATGACATGATGGCATGCCATGCCACCATTTACGGTAAAACACTGAAGATATGTGACATACGTTAGGGAAAAAATCATTTTTTCCATACATACAGTAACAAAAAGGTGAAAATAAGTTGCATTTTGGTGTGACAAACTTGTTATGATAATCCTTCAGTTGTGGAGATATAGTTACTACCTAATGCCCATGTGTCCTCAAACAGCATCAATCATTCTAAGCTCTTGTTTCTTGCGTCGACACCTGTGATGAGCTTTTTGCAAAGAATTCTCACCTCTCGTATCCATATTTTGTGTATCTGCTGCAAAGATAGACAATACAAAAGCATAACTATCAGAAACTAGTGTGATGGAATAGCCTTTGAAGCTTCTTGAGTTCTTGCAGCATAAACAAAATGGTAGAAATTTTACAAAACTGATGATAACAATATATTCACATTTAATTGTGTTTTAACATGTTACATTGGTGCAAATCAAGCATCAATTTAAAAACTTTGTTGACTTTCATTATTGTAAGTCATGATAAGTTCTTGTAGGTGTAGTGATAGATGCAGTTCAAGTTTCTGGGTTATACTGACACATTCCTATTCAAACAGATCAGCTACAAAATAATGGATTATTTCATAACAGTAAAGAAAATCATACGATGTTGAGATGCGTTATTTCAGAATTCAGGTACATATAGGGCTGCAAACGAACTGAACGTTCAGCGAACGAACTGTTCGGCGGGAAGTTCGTTTATGTTCGTTCGTTTAGTAAATGAACGAACATGAACAAGAAAATTTCGTTCGTTTAGTTGAACGAACGAACACGAACACAAGCCGTGTTCGTTCGTTTATGTTTGTGAACGTTCGATAATGTGTTCGTTTATGTTCGTTAATGTCCGTTCGTGAACGTTCGATAATGTATTCGTGTATGTTCGTTAATATGTTCGATTACGTTCTTAATTTTTGTGTTAGTTATTTTTATGACAAGTATATCAAGTGCTTTTGGATATTTATGTTACATGTTTATTTATTTTTTGTAAATTTTGTGATGAAAATGCTGATTTTATTTCTAAAATAAATATGTGATCATTTGTATTCGTTTGTGTTCATGGACTTCTTTGTGTTCGTCATGTTCATGAACATTTGTTTGTTTTCGTTTGATTTTGTTTGTGTTCGTTTGCGTTCGGTAAGTGTTCGTGAACAGTTCATGAACATGTTCATTTCCTTAATGAACGAACACAAACAAGAAAACCCGTTCGGTAAGTGTTCGTGAACAGTTCATGAACATGTTCATTTGTTAACGAACGAACACGAACAAGGCATTGTTCGTGTTCGTTCTGTCCGTTTGCAGCCCTAGGTACATACAATAAAAGAGATTCATATATGAACATTGCATTAAAGAACGTCTTTTTCTGAATTTTCTTGATATAATTAGAACAATAAACCACATACAGCACATGCCACCAGTAACATCTTGTGACCTTTTCCATATTCACATTTGTAATTAAACTAGAAATAGTGCTACTATGGAGTTCACTAGATACAGCATACATGTTTTTTTTTTCTGGGCAGTTACATATGCATACTTATGCGTTCAATCTATCATGCTACGATCAAACGCTGTGGGCTGCGAATGAAAAAAATCCAAAATTTAGCTTCACAGGACGTATAATAACAAATATACTATGTGCTAATATGCTGCATCCAATCACAGCAAGTGAAAAGATTTCAAATTTCCAATCCCGAAATTCCTATTTCTATTACTCCAGAACATATCTTGAAGTTAAATCTATAGAACAAAAAGAATAGTCTTTTAGATTACACTTGAAAGAGCAAAAACTTTGAAGGTTATGGAGCTAGTTAAACCCTGACTAATACGTTGTTAAATTGGTTTTATAAAAAGCATGAGACTCTCCGAGGCGTTTAGGTCACAAAAGCCAAGGCACAAGGTGATAGCTTCACGTACGCAAACGTGTTCTATCTACAACCAAATAAGTTTTGTATATAGCCAAAAGTCATATCTCTCTCATTTCTTTTAGATAACAGCCTTTTTATCAAGTAACACATTCAAAAATCTAATTGCCCTTTTGGTCAGCCTGGTAATGACCCTGATTCTGACCAAAATTGACCTAGATGTGCACGAAGCACGCCTTCAAGGCCCTCAGACATTTTTCAGGTTGCATGCTTTTTAAAACCATAGCTGTGAGGTCCATTCTTACTTTTCACATTACGACATAGGTTTAGCCTAAATAGGTTTCTCTCAGAAAGTTTAAACCAAAAATATCCAAGAAGTGAGGAATCAAAATTGTATGAATACAAAGATAGATAAGTAAAGGTCAAGATGCATCTTGAACATAAACTGTGCCACAAACAGTTCCATAATTAGCAGAATCATAGGGTTATAACTTATAACTTATAAATGAATCAAATTACCTCCAAATCTATTTCCCCAAAACAACAGCCTCGTATCATCTTCTTCTTCATCAAACTCATCACCATATCCAAACTCAGCATCCCCTCTATACCCAGGTTCACTCCCATACCCTGATTCATTCCCCTGATTATCCACACTCCCATAATGATGATGATGCAATCCCACAACACCATTCACATTCTCCCTATCATTACTCTCCCTCCGCAAACTCCTACCACCAGCTTCACTAGCATCCGATGCCCAATTCACATCACCCCCACCACCACCACCTCCACCCCCACCACCGTTCACAAACAACTCCCCACTCGAATCCGTCCCCGCGTTATTCGCCATCATAAAGTCCGAACAAGTACCGTACGCATTCGACGCACCAACCGAACAACACCGCCGCCGCGTCCCACTCCGGTCACTGCTCCGACCAGAAACAGACCTCGAGCCACGCCTCCGTCTCTTCCGAGCCATCCAGTGGAACCTCTCGCGCCTCGATTTGACAGACGATCGAGAACCGTCGTCGTCGAGCAATGAGAGCTTCGACATGTCGAGGGTTTCGATCGAGAATGAGGTTGTACGATCCGATAGGCAGGGGCGTTTGTGAGGTTTGGTTGAAGATGATGGGTTTTGAGTCATGGTGTCGGGTTTTTCTAGGGTTTTGTTGACTGGGGTTGGGAGGTTGAAGGGTCGCCAGCTGTGGAGGTGGAATGTGCAGGTTTCGATGGCGTGACGTGAATTGGCTATGGTTTTTGGTGACATTGATGTAGAAGATGATGATGATGACGGTGATTGCAGGTGAGATTAGGGGAATTTGAAATTAGGGTTTTGGAATTGGGGAATTTGTAGTGGGAAATTTGAAAGGTCATGGTTAGCACGTGTTTGCATACATGTCACTTGCGCTTTTGTAAACGTATAATATAAGCTTACGAGCATATAGCTAACGTCATTTTAAACATACATATCACATGATGTAATCAGTGAGACAGTCTAAGAACAACATGAAAATAGCGAAACTCGAAGCCTTATAAGTTTTTAGTTGTTTGATATTGTAAATATATAATGTATTTGTACTTAGAATGTTATAAGTTTCAAATAAAAACTCAATTTTCTTCCAACCTTCGGTGTAAGTTGTATCAATTGTGCATGAACGTTCCAGTTACAGGCGAGGTGTCACATCATTAATTGGTTTTAACTTATTGTTATTAGCATTATCATTTTTTCGTGCTCATACTCCGACAATGTCCCATTTAAAAATAATACCTATGTTCTATCTTTTTCATATTGATATAAAAAACACATACCGTGTATTTTTTGACATTATAGTCTTATTTTTTTGATACAGATAGACACATTTTACATAAATAAACATTATAGCTTATACTTAATTACATATAAAGCTAGCATCTGATGTTGCGCTACGTAGTGGGAACATTAATTTTTTTCTCATACCTATAGTTGTAAATCACAGTTGTGTAACGTTGATTGAACAGTGATGTTAAACTTTTGTAATGCTAAAGTAAGAGAAATTTAACATGTCATTGCATACTAAAACAAAACGTTAAAAATATATATTAAAAAATAACAAAAATTAAATTAAAAAAAGACGAATCAAACTTTGTGTAGAAACAAAAATTAAGCAAATTACATTTACATTGTAGTACTCGTAGTGAAGGCAATTTATAAAACATATTTTAAGTATATTATGACTTGTGATGGAGTGATACGCTAGTAGTAGTTGTTATGAGCTTCTATGCATAATCAAGATTTTGGAACCATGTTATTAGCAAGTTGATGAGCTTCTTTTGTTTATGCAAATAGATACAGGTTATGTTTGATTTCGTTAATTGGTCAAAGTGGACCAAATGGGTCACACAGGTCACACGGTTAAAATCACCCAAAATGTGTTTTTATACATAAAGTGACAACAATATACATAGAGATAAGCTACCATAAAAAATAAATATATTTCAAATATCAATGTTTCTTTTTAAAACATTTTAATGAGATAGTGAAAGATTAACTTGCTCGTAATCTCCACTACCATTTGACCTTTTATCAATTTCTTCAAATGACACTCTATCACCAAATAGAAAAAAAAAAATCATATAAACATAATATCTGCGGCTTTAATATAAAACGCTAGTCACAGCAAATGATAAGAAAACGAAATTTGACATTCAAACACCAAGTGGTTTAAACAAACCTTCAAAGTTAGACATTGTACCATTACAAAACTAAGGTATCAAGTTTGCACTCATAAAATAGTAAGAAATAGTGTCATTAAACAACCTCTTGCATAAGAAAGCAACTACAATTCTATTTCCAACATCAGAAATTCACGCATCATAATTAAGTTGATTGAATGACTTTGAATACAAATAATGGTCTAAACTTCTTTAAAAAAATTTCAAATGAAAAACGATGATGCAATATAGATCAAATACATCCGTTCTTTTCTGATAGGGGTCAATTAACAAGACAACTAAATACAATAATAATTAATAAAAAGCAACCTTTCAATCCGGGTCATTATGGGTTATAATCTTTCTTGTGAAAACATCAATTTGAGTATGTGTAGTCATCAATTTGTAAACATCACATTGATTCAAAAACTATGCATTCAAAGTTATATTTAATCTTGTTGTCTAACACCAGTGACTCTATCAGAAAGTTGTCTTTTAAGCCCATAAATTACATGTACCAATTTTTGAATTCAATTGTTACATCCCGAATTGTAGTTCTCAAAAGTTAAAAAAACACACACACACACCAATGCCTCCTAAAGTGTCTAATTCTTAACTAAACATCAGGAAATTTTCTTTAATATTAACTCATATTAAGTAAAAAATCATAAAAAAATTCATGGTATGACAATAGCCAAGAGTAGAGGAGACAAAACCGTAGAAATTGCTATGAATTGAGGTTGTGCATCCTCGTCCAAACCCTAATCCAGCACCTTCGTCACTCACAGATCCACAACATGGAACATGATAACGACATCGCTCATGCTAAATCGAACAAACAAAGGAAAAAAGAAATGACAATAAACTCTTTGATTTGGAGATCTTATAAAGATTACTACATAACTGTGCATACATCATTTTTCATCATCATATTTGTACCTGGATGTAATGATCTCGTTTTTATACCCGGATGTAATGACCTCCAAAGATTTGATAAAGATTGCTACAAAAAAATCCAATCAAGTAATAAACAGCCAAGAGAAACACAATATAAGAAACAAAAAAAAGTCCACATATGAAATGTCTAATCAAACTGATATGAGCCAACAACTATAGGTAATATAACCAAATCATACTTTATCTTCAATCAGACAATAAAGAAGCCACTCGCATTGTTTCGACATTTAGGCCTTCCTATTTCCCTGCAAATATGTTCTGGTCTACGCAGGTCCATACGAAAAATAATATGAAAATGAAAAACATTAACGTGTTTAGATATTTGACTATTGATTAGATTTCTGAAATGCTCAATTATGATAAGAGACAGCTTATAACACAATAGCTTTTGTAACAGATTCACCTTAAAACTATAATAACTACCTTTTGAACTATCTAGTTTTTTAGGATTGACCCGTTCCAACCCGAACCCATCTTGACCTGTTCTGACCCGAACATATGACTGGTCTGTCTTTTTTTGAGGATATGACCTGCTAGGATAGAGTGTGCATAGAGTTGAGATTTTTGCCAGATGTTTGCTTTTCTTGTTTCTGAAAAATAAAGCAGGAAGGTGACCTGCATAACCATAATGAGAAAAATAAGATAAAGGCTTATAATAATAAGTAATTAATAACAATAACAATAGTATTCATTATAACAATGACTTGATTAAAGATTATAAATTCACATTTTAATGAAGGTTTTATCATTTAGATAGGCATAAGAATATTTCTTATTAATACTAAGCTAAAGAATCATCATTATCATCTGCAAGGCCACCCAGAATAATACATTTTGCACTGAAGAATTGTGAAAACCATAACATTAGATCAAAGAAAATCAAGACCAGGTGTATGCTTGACGAAACAAGAATTGATGTTGAAACAACAGTGATAATCGAGTAGTGATACATCTTATATGCTTATAATATGAGACAATAATAATAATAATATGCAAATCCACCTGGTGAATAATTGGTGTTTATTTCTCCTTCATCCTCTTCAAATGCTTTTCCCTTTGACTTTCATTACTAAGTATCAAATGGGAGCATTATTCACAAGTAGAAAATATCGTTCAAGAACTTTCATAACATATTCAATCATATATCATTCATAAATGAAATCATTCAAAACAAAGTATCCAAAACTGGAGGTTGAGGCTCTTAATGAATAGAATGAAATATAATTACAACATCAACTTTGACATAGGAAAAACAACTTGGAATTTTTAATCATACATGAAGCTGTGATACTCGTTATATGACAGGGGGATTAGAGAAAATGAAAAGATAGCAATAGCTTTTTGTTAGTTCCCAATAGGTAGAAGGATGTTAAAAGCTTTTGTATGTAGTCCAAAAGGAAAGTGAATTATTCTTGGATGCAAAATGCATCGTGATCGTTTTATAATTATCAAACCGTAAATTCTATAAAATAAAGATCAATCACTTTTCTGATAGAGGAATAGCTTGAAACAAGTATGCTATCTAAATTATAATTAGGTGTACATCAATAAAAAATATTGAATACCCAAAGGGAGCTAAATCAATTTCTACATTAGTTTAAAAAAATTGAATACCCAACAGGATGTTAGAAGATTTGATGTCCCTGATTATGACCAGAACACCAGAGGAACAACCTGAAATTACAAGAAAACAATGAATAAATTTGATAGTTTTAAAGAAATATGCCAAAATGGAAGCACTCTTAAAAATACATATTTGAGCTTACTCCATCATGGAGATATTTCAATCCCCTAACTGCATCTAAAGCTTTTTGAACTCTTAGATCGCAACTTATCAATTCATGCAACCCGAGGGACATACATGGGTCAAGCTTAACAGCAACCAGACTTCCCAGCTTCTAAAAGATTCTTAGTAAGATTATCGTATCAGAACCAATTGCTATAGCTAGTAAAGTCTTGCCAGTACCAAAAGGTGCATAGAGAAGGACACCCTAGCAAAGAAAAATAAATAAAATTATTTCTAAATCAAATTGTGAAAGGTGGTCAATATATACCTTGGAAATAACTTGACATTGTTAGCATTATATGATTTCTTAATAACTTGACATTCATTCAATGTAAAAACACCAAGTAAAGATGCATAAATGCAACAAAATCAACATGCACTTGTGAGTATAAGATCAATAATCTAAAACCAATGAAATAATAAGAGTACTCTTTCTTTGTAATTGAGCTTTATATACTACTAAAATCAGTAACCCAAACGATTGAGTCCTAAATGTCTTTTGCAACAAAAGATAAACGACCTATAAAAATAAAATGCTTTGGACCAACATCGTGGTCTTTCTTCGATCCCCAAAGATGTCAAATTCTACCTAACAATGGCATTAAAGTCATAGAAAAATTTTTTTGCTTGCAAATAGCTATTCCATAACCAATATGTCTGTAAATTAACGGTTTAATTCAAAGCCACAAAACTACATATCCTTTTAACTGTACTAAATGAACATTATTTGATGCCGTTCACAAAAAAAAAATGAACACTATTTGACTTCATAAATTTCATATTGTTACCAAGATTGCTTTCTTTTCTATAGCTAGTGGGCCTAAACTGAAATATCATAATTGTAATATGGGCAAAAATTAGAACAAAAGAATACATGCACGACTGCACAAGTAAATAGATGGTCGTCCATAGGTGCTCCCTAAATCTAACAGCAAACTTTCATTTAACTGAAAAGTTAGAAAACAACAAAAAGCTAAAATAAACTAAAAACATACTTAACTTCGGTCAGAAATTTAAATACACTACCCATCGAGACAATATATCCTTGTTACTCGTCGACCAAACAACCAAACTGAAACACCATGATTCGAGTAAATAAAAGAATCAGTATCTTGCTAAAAGCACAACATGAATTATAATCGCAGCCTGCAAGCCATCTTTCCCCAAAACCCAAGTATGTTGTAAATGCATAAGAACTGTGTACCTAAATGAGAATAAATACAGGAATTTAATAAGATTGATAGCATGAACCCTACAAATTGAAACCATAGGATAATTAGAATACAGATAAACAACACCCACATTATTGACAACTAAATGGAACCTGACAACTGGATCACCACAAAACATCTTCCAAATCTTTAATATATGATGATGAATTTACTTAGATAAAACAAATTAACTAACACATTTAGGTCAAAATCAAAATAACAAAACATGAAAGAGTAATAATAAATAAAGTTTTAGTTATAGTAAATCAAAAAGCCTTAGTAAATGTTCAAGATAAAACATGATAGTTTAATATAAAAATAAGTAATTTTTACAGTAAATATGTTCATTATGATTATAACTACGTTATTGGTTTGCAATATAGCTTTTCATAAATTTAAAATGATTAATATTTTATTAAAAAAATATGATTGTTATCGTAACCATTTATGAATAAAAAATAATAAATATTTGAGAAGTTTCTGAGAGCATATATGATATTTGAAAAGTTATTTACGGGTAGCTATGATATTTAAAATGTTTTCCAGATTTATGTATGATATTTAAGAAGTTTTTAAAAATATATATATTATTTGAATTTTATGTGATATTTTAAAAGCTTATAAAATTATAGAGTAAATTACACGGATAGTCCCTGGGGTTTGCACGTATTGCAAGTTCAGTCCTTACTTTTAAGAAATTACAGATGCGGGCCTGAACTATGCAAGGAGTGCACGCTGACAGTCTCTGTCACTAACAGGGGTTAAGTTTCTCTGTTAAGTCAATATGAAATTACCAAAACACCCCTAAACTTAAAAAATTTAAATAATATTAAAGTTTAAATAAAACCTAACTTACCCCACCCCCACCCCACCCACCTGACCCCTCCTCTTCATCTGCATCTTCATCTTCATCTTCATGAATCAACTCCATCTAAGAAATCAACCACCACCTCTCGTCACAACCACCACAACCGGTTGCTGTCACCACCACTCGTCACAACCACCATAACCGGTTGCTATCACCACCACCACCCCGCCCATCTCACCCCTTCTTCTTCATCTTCATCTTCATCTTCATCTTCATCTTCATATTCATCTTCATCTTCATCTTCATCACCATCTAAGAAATCAACTACCAACACTCATCACAACCACCACAACTGGTCACTATCACCACCATCGTAGGTTTTAAATCATGGCCAAAACAAAATCCAATTTTAGCGTCGGAAAAACTAAACTCACGTAATGGAGACTTTTGGTTTCAGATTTGTCAGTTTCAGATCAGATCGAAGGGATCTGCGATGGTTGTGACGATGATTTCAGGGGGTTCATAAGGTGGTCGATTTCATGATTTCAGGAGGTTCATAGGGTGATGGTGGTAGTTGGAGGAAAAAGAGCTTAGAGTGAGATGGTGTGATGATGATATGGGGAGATGAAGATGATGGTGGTGGCTATCTGACTTTCGTTGGAGGTGGCAGTGGGGCTGCCAGAATAGTCGTCGGAGGTGGCGGTGGGGCTGCCGGAATAGTCGTCGGAGGTGGCGGTGGGGCTGCCGGAATAGTTATGGGGGAGAAAAGGGTGGGTGGGTGTGGTAAAGGTTTAGAGAGTATTTTTGTTATTTTCAATCACTTAACAGATAAACTTAATTTCTGTTAGTAACAGGGACTACCAGCGTGCATTTCTTGTATAGTTCAGACCCACATCTGTAACTTTTTAAAAAATAAAAACTGAATTTGCAATACGTACAAACCCTAAAGATTATTCGTGTAATTTACTCTAAAATTATATATGAAATTTATTTATTGTCTTTTATCTCGACTTGACAACACAAGAAATAAAAGTACATTTAAACTCTCTGAGAGCACGTTTAGGTTTGCCACTACGGACTACACCACGTGCACGACGATGAACGCCACCCATTACGGAAATATCTACTCTCCAAATCCTTCAATGATAAAGAAGCAAATTCAGCCACAAAATCCAACACTCTCAATTCATCACTCGCACCAGCACATCATGTCGAATTCTCTTCGTCTTCTGCTCATTATTATTCTTAATACGATCATCGGAAGCAATGATAATGCACGATTCGTTGCGTACGGTGTTGTCGATGAATACACCCGAGGTAATTTTCCCGCGGATTTCGTATTTGGCTCCGGAACTTCTGCGTATCAGGTGTTTGATGGTGATTTCTTCGTGTGAAGTGTAATTGTATTTGTTTTGGAGGTAATTGTGTTATGTGTGTGATATTGTTGTGGTTAGGTTGAAGGAGCGGTGTTGGAAGATGGACGGACTTACAGTATTTGGGACACATTTGCTCATTCAGGTAAAATAGTTTTCGTTCAATTGTTTCGTTTACTCATGCGTGTTGTGTAATTATCGTGAGCGTGTTCTTTGTATTATTGAAAATGATTGTGAGTGCTAGCGGACTAAACTAATTAAAATGTATTGCGTCAAAATAATCTAATTTACTTATTTAACGAATCGTACGACTCTTCTAACGCTTTTTAAATGAGTTTAGATTGGATGAATGCTAGTGGAATAAACTAATTAAAATGTTACAGGGCTCTAACTTTCAATAGGTCAAAATTATTAAATTGCTATCGGGTTTGTTAATTAAAAAATTTAAAAATTTTGGGCCCCTGGAGATTGGGCCTGGGCGGTCACCCACCCCCCCCCCCCTTAGGGTCGCCCATGTTCATCTGTATATTTTGTAACACTATTCACATTTGTAAATTTTTTGAAAGTGATTGTGAGTGTAGAAGAGAGAAAAAGTAACGATAAGTGTATAAAAAAGTACTATTTAATCCAAATGATATATAAAAAGTAGTGATTTTTAGTGAAATAAGAATGAGGATAAAGAACATGAAGTGAGTGCTCTTAGTTTGTTAGAACTTACACGCTGGGTTTTTTAAATAAATTTCTTACCAGTTTAAAGTTTACATATTTTTATTATCTGAGGAGATTAGAAATATAAAAAGTAAAAGTTGGTGAATTGGTTGATTACTCTATTACCTAATGTAAAAGAAAATAAAAATAATGACAAAATGTTTACGGGAATGGTTTAGGTAAACGTGTATATATTCGTTTCAATAAAGCATAAGTTTGTCTGCTATACATGTTTCTTGTTTTAGAAAGAATTTATCTGTTAAACCCACACAACTCTTAAATTTCAAAGTAATATGAAAGGATCTGATTCAGTAGCTTGGTGTGTTCATAAGATGATTCTGTTTATGATAGATTTATGTTTGCTAAGGTCTGAGTGTTGATTTTCTGGATCCAAAATCTCAGGCTTTTATAATGGAGCAAACGGTGATGTAGCGTGTGACGGGTACCATAAATACAAGGTACATACCATGTAGGTCTTCCACAACCCACAACTGATATTTTTGTTATGATAAGAGCTCAGCAGAAAACAGGTTAATTCAGCACGGTTAGGCAAATGCTGGCTAGATGCAAGGTGAACGTATTATGTTATGTGTAAGTTTGACAAAACTAGCTGGAGCTTTGAGCTGCAGTTTTCACTTTTCAGTTGTAGCTGAGAGATGTAGCTATTTGTTTGTATATAAGTGTTCGGCAAAGGTAGCCGTAGCTGAATAGTATAACATGCAATAAAAGAATAGCCACATAAGTATTTATTAGGTATATGAACTTTTGGATTTGAAAAATAAGCTCCCACTGAGGAAACAAACTTTGTTTGGGATCAAACAACTTTATCTTCTATTTTGAAAAAAAAAAAGCCATTCAAAGTAGTTTTCAAAAGTTAGTTTGGGTCTTTTGAAAGCAAGATTACCCAAATAGCCATTCACAATAATCATGATTCGTGTATTATGTATCTAATAGATTCGTGTGTGTCAAGTTACGTCATTTTATACTTTTCACGTGTATGCTACTTTTACTACACACTTGTATACAACCACAAGCTCTGGCCTACATCTCCAATTGAAAGCTCTGGCTCACAGCTCTAGATACACCTACTTGTGCCAAAATACCCTATAAGTAAAAGCTTATGTTGTATAGTATAATGCAGTGAATTTGAATAACTGCTAGCTAACTAGGGTGCATCCAAACTTCAAATAATTTGGCCAGTCTGAATTTAAATGTGCAGGAAGACATTCAACTTATAGCAGACACAGGTTTGGAAGCTTTTCGATTTTCCATCTCTTGGTCCAGACTGATCCCAAGTATGTTTACTTAATTATCTAATATCAGTTATAACATAAGTTCAGCATATCCTGCTTATCTTGCTTGTGTATAATCCTTCTTCTTTTTTTTCAGATGGCAGAGGGTCCTTGAATTTGAAGGGATTACAATACTACAATGACTTCATCGACGAGCTTATCAGCCATGGTTAATTATGACTGAATTATTTGGTCAATATTACCACATGGGCATCTGATGTGACATTTTAGCAATTTAAACAAGTTCATTTTTTTTCAAATTTGTAAACCATTTTTTATTCTAATTCTTTTCACATGTGATGTGGGTGCTGTGTGATATCAACCAATGCCACACCGGCTACAATCTTTAATAAACTGTAACTTGTTTTCTGTTTTGTGCCTAATTCAGAAAGGTTGCTTGAATGAACAAAAAATGAAAAATTTCTTCTATTTACGTAAAAAAAAAGGTTGAATTACTCGTTTTCCACACAACAAAATTCGACCTCTAAATTTTCGAGCTGATTGTTTAGGAATACAACCACATGTTACATTACATCATGATGATCTGCCACAAATTCTTGAAGATGAATATGGAGGATGGACTAGTAGAAAAGCAGTGTACATATCTAACTTAAATTTTGGTTTCATAACCATTTAAGATAAAAGGTCTTTATGGTTTACTATTTTTCAAATGCAGGAAAGACTTCATTGCATATGCTGATGTTTGCTTCAGAGAATTTGGTGATAGGGTTTTGCACTGGAGTACTTTTAATGAAGTTAATGTGTTTGTTTTAGGTGGTTATGATTTGGGTTTCACACCACCTGGACATTGTTCTTACCCATTTGGGGTAAGAAACTGTACTAAAGGTGACTCGACATCTGAACCTTACATTGTAGCTCACCATTTGTTGTTGGCTCATGCATCAACCGTTAGATTGTACCGAAAAAAGTACAAGGTAGAAGTCTATCTTTTCCATGATTTGTAGTGGTGTCAAAATGGCGGGTTGGGTTAGAGGTCAAAACAGGGTTGGCTGAAAACAGTTGGAATTTTTTACAGGTCAGGGTTGTCGTGAAACGATTTTTGCCCACAAATTTGAATTTTAACCACACCTAGGGTGACTTTCAACCAGTTTGACAACTTTGTTCCGTTTCCTTGTAAGCTAATTCTTTGCGTTTCACCTATTGGACCCATAAGAGAAAAATGTGAAGCAAGTTATTGAGACCTTTAATGATTTGCAATGAAGTTATCATGATCGTGATATCTGTTACTACCCATTTATTCAATAAATAATGTGCCAAATTTAGTTACAAAAACTGTATTATTTCTAGTCAACATTTTTTAACGAGATGATTAAGGAGGTTTATGCATTAAACGTACACCTTGGGTAATGTTTGACTTGTTTTACTAACTTGGCCCTTTTACTTTTAAGCTATTTTTTTTTTAATCTTAGCCCATTTGACATTTTGACCCGTAAGAGAGAAAATATAACACAAATCAGCCGATCCTCTTAGTAAAGGGATTAATTGATGCCTCTAATTATTAAACCTCTATTAAGTAGCTATTCATTACTTGTTTGTATGATGGATATTGGTGTTGATGCAGGCCATGCAGCATGGTTTTGTTGGAATAAATGTCTTTTCCTATTGGTTTGAACCTTATACAAATACAACTGAAGATGTGCAAGCTACCCAAAGAGCAAATGAATTCTATGTGGGTTGGTGAGTGATCAAACATGATACATTAAATTGTTGGAAGTTAATCCTAATTAGTTCGAATGTGAAAAATTAAGAAAGTTAAAGTGCTAAATTGAAAGAAAGTTGAAAGTTGATTTTGGTGGAGTTTTAGACTTTTAGGAAATATTTTAGTTTAAGTAAGAGTCTTTTGTTTATTATTTAATTAGTATGTTTATCTAGTTCTTTAGTTTGATTTATTTAATTCTTTTGCAAGTTTATCTAGTTATTTGAATGTCTAGAAAGTTGGGATTTGAGTTTGAGTAGGTTAAGGTTTTGTCTAGTATAAATAGGGGTTATGTTTGATGCATCTTGCACTTCTTTGATTGTTTATTAATGAAGAGTTGTAGTTTGATTTCTGCAAAATATTGTTACCTGTTTTTTGAGATTTGATTGTGGGCCTGATTTCAACATAAATGTAACCAATTACTATTATTTAAAACTCCCCTAGATACTCTTGCGGGTTCTTTAGATAAATCCGAGAGATAGCAAATACGCGAGCTAGGCTAGGTGGTAACGGGTCAAAAGTAGTAGTTTTTTGTTGGGTTGACCTGGAACATTTTTTGTCCAAAATAATTATTTTCTATAAATATTTTAGGTCAAATATGACTATAAAAACTATATGACATTAACAGTTATCTAATTTTGGAGTAAGATGATATAGCAGGTTTTATACTTTTATTAGGGTGGAAGTTCCAACGTGACATGAAATAAACAGGTTAGGGACTTGAGCTTTGGACTAATCAGGTCTGGGTCATAAACGGGGACATAGCTAACTGATTTAGCTATTTGTGTCGGGTTTGGGTTGAGCAGACCACCCGTCAACCCGTTTTAAATTTACAATTGCGAAATTAGAAGTTCAACACACCAACCTGTTATTTATTTATTTATTTTATTTTTTTTGTTTTAAGTTTTTTTAGTTTTTCTAAAACATGTTGACCTTTTAACCCTTTTAGTTAATTAGATAACATAGGTTGTGTTCGTCTTACTATGTTGTAAGCTAGTAGCAGGTGTGGATTCGGGTCCAACAAATTGACATGAATGGTTAATTGGGTCATGTGCAAATCTGACACAACCTGTCTTCCTTTAGTCTTATGCTTTAATCACTTCAAGCAACTTCTAATCCGTTTGACTAATTTTCTTTTAACGTAGTTTTTTTTAATTTTATCTGTGTAGACTGGTTAAATATAAATATAACCAGAATCAAGCCAATCATAAGTAAATGAGTCTAAACTAACACCCTAATAGATTATAGAATCCTGTTCAGGTTTTTGAATCCATTGGTGAATGGGGATTACCCAGAAATAATGAAGAAAAATGCTGGCAATCGAATTCCAAGTTTTACTCAACTTGAATCAGAGAGAATCAAGGGTGCATTTGACTTTTTTGGCATAAACCACTATGCCACATTATCTGTCAAGGACAACCCCGGTAGTCTTAAAATGGAGATCAGGGACTATACTGCTGACATGGCAGCAAAAATTATATGTGTGTCTTGATTTTACGATATAAGTATACAACTATGTTCATTAGAGGTGGCAAAATGGATGGGTCGGGCGTGTTGGGCCTTCGGGAAAAACAGTTATTTTTTGTGCTGGACTGGGTAACGGATTGGGTTGTGAAATACACTTTCCCCAAAACTTTCACCTTTTCTAATATAAAGTCAGTGTTCAGAAACAGTTACAAAAGTTATATTACTTCTGTACTCTGTAGTTGAATAAAAGGATTTATGAGGTTCTATGCCTTACAAATACACTTTTGGCAAGATTTTACCCTCGTTTGCCCCACATAACCTTTTTTTTTTTTCGCTTTAAGGTAACATTTCAACTTACCTGTTTGACTTATTAGAGATAAAAAGAAACCACTCCTATTGAACTGCCCGTAAGTAAATGGTTCTAATTGCCACGTCTAAGTAGAATATTCATTTGAATACTGACACAATGTGTTTTCTTTTGGGTATGCAGTCGATGGAGGTGTAATGTTTCCAACTCAGGTTTGGATGTTTGGTCATTTGTTGGTATTCTCTTCTTATCATAAATTCCACTTGTTCAACTAAGTCTCTATATATATTTGAATCTCAGTTTGAGGTGGCTCCAATGGGTATGCAAAGGCTCCTTAACTATTTGAAGGAAAAATATGGAAATCCTCCTATTTACATCCATGAAAATGGTATAGGCATCAAATAAGCTGCTTATAAAGTTTTAGCATTAGTTTCGCCTTATGCTATATCCTCCTACTTATAGCTAGGACCACACAAGTGAAACAACATCTGTTTCACTTGTGCGATCCGCTGGATATACATGTGCATATATTGAAAAGTATAATAAATAAATAAATAATTTTTACAGGCCAAGTACAACCGCGTAATGGAACATTGATCGACACCCCAAGGGTAGAGTACTTGCATGCCTATATGGGTGCTGTGTTGGAAGCACTAAGGTACAGCTATAAGGTAGTTGATTTGTGCACCACTAAAATTGTTATGTACACCAGCAAAAATGTAATAGCATATCTGTATTGCGATGTATGTTAATACATCAAGGTGTACAACTCGCATCTCTTTAGATAAAAGAAGGTGATTTGTTCAAAACAAACATTTATCAAATGACAGTTTTATCCTAACATTATAAGAAAAGAAAAGAAGTGTTGCAAAACAGTCAAATGGAAGTTATTATTATTAGGTTTTTCACAAATCACCTCTGTTAAATAAAAGGTCTCATAATCAGGGATGATGCTGGCTTCTTCTTTTTTCTCATAATATGCAATATCTTCTTTCACAACCTGTTAGATCAAAAGTGATCCACATATGCACCCTTAAAAGTTTTATGTACGGCATCCCGATTCACAAAACCTTCCCCATATAAGGAAGCGCGCCTCAAGACTATGCCTTTTGTATGCACTGCGCCTCACTTAGTCAGAAATGAGCCTCCTTGATCCTTAGGTCACCTCACACCAAGGCACTCTTCTTAAAACACAAATTAGGTTGAAATGGGTTGTTATTAGTGCGGTCGCATTTGGGCTGATTGGGTTCCTTTAGACTCGCAGATAGTTAACGCATTAGATACAATCATATATGTAGAAAAATTTCACTCATAGCAAGCTATTGGTAGGGTCGTAGAAGGGTAATTTGATGACAAACATTTCCTTCATCCCAGAATATAAAAAGAAGGTTGCTCTCACTAAGACCATTGCCTAAAAAAACCTTTCTAAAAATATAAAGTATAAAATGCAAATAACATAAAGTGAAGAATGGTGGGAGGTAGGGTAGCTGGAGTGGTGATGCTCCCCTGAGGTCAAGGGTTCGAGCTTTGCCTATGACGGTTTGGTATAAATTAATTATGGGTTCTGTTAGGAGTAGATTGGATGGGTGTGCGAGTTGCCATTAAAAAATAAGTGTAGATAAGGAACACAAAACATGAGGTGCTAATATTTAACACATTAGATAATTAATTAACACATTAGATATGATGACAAAACTATGTTATGTCAATAATTATCAACTTTTAATAATTAGAATGAATTAGGTTGTCGTATTGTACATATTAAAAATATACTTTGGATGACTTTCGACCCACTGGACGGACTTGTTTATTGTTTAGCTAAAAAAATTATTCGACCCTATGTGTCTGTTAAAATAAACCTCATTCAAATCAATCCATTGATAAGTAAATGAGTTGAAATTGCTACTTTAGTCTTATTTACTATGATTACTTTGTATGTGACATGATAACAGGAACGGATCGAACACGATGGGATACTTTGTTTGGTCATTTTTAGATCTCTTCGAGTTGTTGGATGGCTACAAAAGCGGGTATGGTTTGTACTATGTCGACTTGGATGACAAGGAGTTGACTCGATATCCTAAACTTTCTGCACACTGGTATGCTAGTTTTTTGAAAGGAAAGAACATGAGTGACATTTTTGGAAATATGGATGCAAAAGAGACTTTGTCTTCTGCATATTAGCTTTTGCTTTCTATATTATTGTTACGCTCATACTCATTGATCTCTAATATTCAATACCTCTTAATAATATGAGTGTATAGTCCCTTCAAAATGCATGTATACTTGGTTTCCTTTACCATTTAAATCTTTTAGGCCTTATTCTTTATATATGTGTATGTACAACTATAGTTGGTTATTTTAAAAAGGAAGGAAATCCTAAGGATAAGAAGGTATCAGGAGATGTGATGTGACGTACTTCAAAAGCTTAAGAAGTCGATGCGATTAAAGTTTTTATTGTATAAAATAAAAATCTGATGCAATCTGTAATTCTTGGAGAATAGTAACAAAGGAAAGTAGTGATCGAGATTGATGAATCAGTGGTCAATCACGTGATCTAACAACTAGAAGAACCAAGAAATGGAGAATGGTTCTTGAGATTGCTAGAGAACACATAGTAACAAAAAGTATGAGAGAGACTAGAGAGAAGCTTTCATTTATTTTCTTCACACCCACTACATCTTTACAATCTTCTATTTATACTACTAATTGCTTTACAAAGTTGACTAATATTGACTTTAACTAATCGTAACTAACTAACTAACACTCTTAACAACTTCACAAGTAGTAGTAATTTAGTACATATCAAAATCTAGGCAAAGAAAATTTGGAAAACTAGAATATCACTAAAATGGATAAACACGTCGTGTCAGACACACCGCACAAAAAATATTGATGTTTTTATGTATGCACCTAGTGTCACATGGTTAATTTTGATTTTAAGAAAAAATTATATTAATTCTATGAAAAATGTTTGATATGATGTAACTTTAAAAAAAAAAACATGACATGAAAAAGTTAAATGTGTTTACAGAAAATAGAAAAACTAAATAAAAGTTACGTCATCTAGATAAATATTTGAAAGCAGACTAAAATATTAAATTATCAAGTTATCATTAACAAAATATTCAATAAAGAATTTCCAAGCTAAAAGTTAAACAAATAATCAAATACTTAGGTAAAATTTAGAATAAAATTTAATAGGAAATACATAAATTGAAGATTTGTGGTGTTTAGAATAGGATTTTTTTGGGTTGCTTTTTTTTGGAGGGGGGGGGGGGGGGGGGGGAGAGTAGTGATGATCAAATATTTAGAATTATAATCTATGATCGAACTAATCGGTTATTTAAGTGTCGTCGATATTATAACTTCATCAATTGCAATTGAAGTGCTTATAATTATTAGTTTTATCATTTAGTGGTTGCCTAGTGAAATACTAGGATTAGCTTTAAAATAGTTAGTTGGGAGTACGAGTAAATGAGATAATAAGAGTTAATTGAGTAATGAGCTTAATTGTTTAAATAGTTATTGAGTTATAATTTTTTTATTATAAATATGTGCTAATTAGTTTGTAATAGTCTTATATTTTTATAACTTAAAAATCTTAAATAGATTTTTTCTTTGGGGTGGGTCAATATTTTTGGGCCAATGTCAATTTCACGAGGGTCGGAATCAAAATTTCTTGAACATCGGTCGGGATGAGGTCGTATATGCACTAAAAAGAAAACAAAAATTCATGGGGTTCAAGCCTTATCATATATTTAAACCACTACGTAAGAGCATACAAGGCCTGATCAATGATGGTGACTTAAGCTTCACAAGTGATCGGGTCCTTGGTCTTCCTTTTGTGGAGGGTTTAAAAGTATGTGACCATAGGATAAGTCAAGACGGTGCAAGCAGTTAAGCAGAGATGTCATGAAGAACATTACCTCGCTCCGCAATCGTCCACCGAGGTATACATTGTTGTGGAGGTCTCTCAAAGTCTCAAACTATGAATTCGACCTTTCCCATGCTAGGCCCTATCACTAATCTACGACCACTAGGCCACAAGCGTCCAAGGCTCCTCCAACCTACAATCCAACGAAAATGAGGTCACTGTCACCGGTTTGTGGTAAAAACATATGCTCACCACAAATCTTGAGAGCGTCGTCTCATCCACCCAACTAGAACCTCATTGCCACGCGTTTGTGCGATGACCTCAGTTCCATCGGCCTAATCCGGAATGAAATGTAAAGTAGATAATAGCTCTAATACAATCTCTCTATAAGCAGACACATAACCCATATCAAGCAAGCGCCTCCAAAGGCGTCCTCCCTAATAACAACCTTGGGCAGCTCCCAATGATCAACGCCTCCAAAAAGCCTTCATTGATAGTGTTATAAACCTCGCAAGTCGCATGCGACCCTCCGTCTGACACAAGAAGTGTAGAAATTCATGAAGCTCGAGAACACGTGGAAAATCCTTGGGTCTTGACTGGGTGAACGCGAATGTTCATCTCTACCCAACGACATAATCTATAAAACACTCTAGAACATCAAAAACCGAGACAAAAGAAAACTTAAAACATTAAAAACTATATGATTCATACAGTGACTATGCTATTCGTATAACCCTATACGAGTTGTATAGATTGTCTGTGAATGGCCTATATAAATTGTAAATTTGACAAAAATAGACTGATGTGACAAGCGACAACTTTGTCGCTTGAGTATAAGATATAGGACTCGTATAGCTGTATACCAGTCGTATAGGTAACATCCAATGAACTATATCCTAGTATAGTTTTAACAACTCCCTTGAGATATCACTATCCTATAACATATTTACATTTTCTCCCCTCAAACATCTCGACTAAACACCCAAAACTCTTTCAAAATAACTACCTAAAGATCGGTAACATGGCTCGCAAAGTTGCTAGAACCAAATCTCTTAAGAAACCATCACGATGCCTGGTCACCGGGATCAGCCATTGCGATCCACGTCAGTCTCACCCTCATAACCATCTTGTGGTTTGATGAGAGTCACACCTACAAGAAACTAGACAGACCCTTTCAGATCCCACCCTTGTACCCAAACCTAACCCACATATCATCACCGCACACCCACAGCTATTGTTATGTATTTAACTCAGCTTGTGCTTGGGTTGATTAGGATATGATCTTGTTCAAGACGGGTGCGACTCAGATGGGGTTTAGCCATGAGCTTTGGCAAATCAGCTACCATTTTCTCACGTTCTCGGGTGTTTAGCAAAGTAAATTAGATGGCAGGCGATCTGGAGATGGTTCTAACATCTGTATATCTATATTTTGTACTAAAGATTAGCTGTTTGAAATGTATAATTTATAATCTTTTATATGTATATCAAATGTCAAAACACCTCCATTTGAAAGAGTACAACAAAAACTGCAGTGGGTACTACTCACTGTTGCAGAGCTTCCTTAAAGTAATGGATGTTCTTCTTTTCTGCACAATTTCTTGGCCATCCCATTTTTGGAAACCAGGTTTGCGGTTGATTTCATGCTTCCATTGGTATCGGGCTTCACCAGATATTAACAGTAACGATCCAGGGGTCAAGTATACCGGGATCTTGGGCTTGGTTTGTTTTTCATTGGTGGCAACTTCATTTTCAACACGGCTGAAATGCATCACACAAGATGATTCTAATGAGATCAGAGCTATTCCATCTTCAAACCGCATTAGGTCAACATGCGCACAAATTCCCTGAAAATTTGAACAATGAAAAATTAGGATTCTTGATTAGTAAAAAATGAAAACTTATCCATGTTAGTCTTGTATAGGAAAAGTTATTTTCATAAATAGGTAACAATCTTTGATCAAAATGCCAAATTCTTGTTTTCAGTAACCAAATTTAGGCAACAAAAAAGCTTACAGTTTCAAATTTATGATTTACAGTAACAAACTTTCAAAAATATCAATTTAAGGTAATTTGCTCATAATATGTATGTGAGCATATGTGCAAACATAAAAATGTAATATCCTGTTTCGTAGATGAAAATTCTATGTAAACACATAATGATATGATTATGGCAACATCATAGATAAATAAATAAAAATCATTCGCACCTCACCTGGCTGGTATGAGTTAGCAATGAGTTGATTGAATAGAGGTTCTCTGTTCAGCAGCTTTGATGGAAATATGCAATCTTGTCCATCCATTTCACAACTACTTAGGTCCATTGTTTCAAGATCATAATAACTACACTGGATAAGCTCTCGTATACATGTTGACAGCTCGTTTGCCCATGTTGGAAGATCACCAAACCTCATAGCCTGCAATGAGATTACCACAAGTCATGCTTAACAAAACTAAAGCTCATTAGTACACCTTGAATGAGCTAAACTATGTGAAGAGATCACTGTTCTTCTTAATCCCATGTTAAGAATCAATTTGCAATACTAAAACTCTATGTAGTCAATCAAGCACACATAACACTCTGTATCCATCAAGCACACATGCGCATATATTCTGTCAAAACGGCCAAATTCTGAAAAAATGGTCTGAAACATCTATAAACGGCCTGGAACCATCCTAAAACAGCTTAAACCACCTTAAAACACGTCTAAAAGACTAAAACAGCTAGAAATGGCATGTTTACACCGTGCGCCTTGCCTGTTTCAAGTCCTCGCTTATTAAACGACTTGCGCATAAACTCAAGGCTCACCCTATGCGCCTTGAGAGCACCTAGCACCTTCGACTACCAAGCTAAGACACGATCATGTACAAGACTAAAATCATTGAATTGTGATTGAGTTCTAAGAATGACTTAACAATGTAGATAATACGTGTTGGTATATTCATCAAACATTGTTAACCAAGTGTTAATTGTCACACCTGATTGTGAGATGCATCAGTGAACCATCCTTCTGCAGCCATATGCAACAGAAGAAGAACTATATTAGAGCAATAACTAAGATAACACACTGAACAGCCAAACAATGAGATATTATGTCAAAAAGTAAACTTCTTTTGAAAAGTTACAAAAATCCGCAGAACTTTTTAACCAACTTTATACTTATTAACTTAAGTTAATAAGTCAATAAGTATATTTAGATAACATTTGAAAAGAAGTTAATACGTTGATTTAAAAGGTTGAAAAATAGATTTTGAAAAGTTAAGTGGAGTTAATACGTTGATTTTAAAAGGTTGAAAAATAGATTTTGAAAAGTTAAGTGGAGTTACTTTTGAAAAATTACTTTTCAAAAGTAACTTTTTAAAAATTAAGCAATCCCAAGCACTCCCTATGAACTTGTTCTTAGAGCATTCATACTAGCTTCTCCATCCTCATTCTCATATTTACATTAAAAACACTACTTTTTTATTATCACTTTCAATTAAATAATACTTTTTAATATATTTATTATTACTTTTTCTCTCTCCTCCACTTACAACCACTTTTAAAAATATTAAAAAATTTACGAGGATTGTACTATGTTTTCTCAGGGAATCATAGTACAATCCCCGTATATTTTCTTTCCCATTCACTCACAACCGCTAACAACCATTCCCAAAATAATATAGCAGCAGACACTCACGTCGAAAATGAGAACCTAGAATGCTCTTATGCTTTTTAAGAACTCAATTCCAATATCAAGAATCACATAAAAATAATGTATGTGGGGCTAACCGCTAATCTGCAAGAATAATCTTATTTATTCCCTTTGTATTTGAAGATAATTACTTAAGCATCACATTATAATATAATGTCAAGCGGGTTACTTTCAACTTCAAATAAGAAGATACCTTGTAGAATCGATGCTAGCAAAGATAATTGTTGATCAGGAGTTAAGAAATCTCTACATAAGCTTAACCCCTTGATTTCATTGATTTGCTCCCATTTAGGGGTTTCCCCAAATAGTAGTAATTCAGTTTCGCCCCCAATGTTTGAATATTCAGGCTGCCGGTGACGATCGTCTTCGTCGCTATCTTCCGACGACTCACCGAATGCTTTTTGAATTAGCGTCTTGTAATCGTCCATTTTCAAGGAGCTTTTTTGGTCTCCACTCTAGGGTTTGATTTAAGGTTGAGTTGGTTGTTGGAAAGACCAGCAGTAAAATTATCAGATATTCGTTAAAGTCTCACTTTTAAATAAATGTTTAGAATTAAGTTAAAGTGTTTTCTCAGTTGAAGGGTTTAAGGTGCGGTTCTGATTAAAAAACAGATAGATGAACCCAATAGGATAACGTTTATCTTTTGAATTTGGGTGTGCAATTGTCGTTCTAAAAAAATAGCTGCTTGTTGAAATATAAATATTTCAATTCTAAAAAAGTTGAATAAATAAAAATGTGAAATGTTTAAACAAGATGATAACGTATCTTTGTTTGGTTTAGAAATATTAACAGTTTTGGTAAATAACTAGTGGGGTACGACCGCACATTACGTTAAGTTGTTTTTTAACACAATAATCTCGTAATATAAAAAAGAGTAATTTTGAAAAATAGTAATCAATTTTTAAAAGTGTTTTAATTAAACAATTGAAGTTTAAAAAATGTTTCAGTAAGATCACTCAGCTTTGATGTTTTATTTTAATTATAAGTTTTAACATGTTTTTTAGCATGTTTTTCTTTTTTTTTTTAATTTAGGATTTTTTTTATGCTGATGTGGAACGATGTCGTGAATTTTAAGTATTTTTTAATATAATTAACACGATTTTTTAATTTTCTAATATAATTTCATATATCGAAAATTCCGACCCCACGTCTTCTCCTCCATTACTTTCTTGACATAAGAAAATTCGATAACGACTTGATTTAATGGTTTTGTGGTTCAATTTGGAAAAAATATGTATAAGTGACCAAACTGAAACACTTTCAAAACTTGATTACTATTTTATGATATTTTCACTACAAAACAAACATAAATACGTTACAATATTGTATTTGATATGTAAGTAAACATAAACTTGTGAAAATGAGCTTTAAAAAACGTAAGTGAATTTAAAAAGCAAATACAAATTATATAAGACTTGGGTCGATTTATATCACAAAGTAAGTAAACATGTCGTAACGGTATGTTCAGAATTTAAGAAAAAATCACATTGTTGTGAAAAAAATAAACATATGTTATATTTGTCTCATGGGTTCTGGTAATTGTCTTTGCGGCTTGGTTTTAAATAAATATTTATATCCAGACAAAGGTAAAAATAAGCACGACGCAAATGATGTATCTGAAATTTAGAAAAATATTACGTTGTTGTGAGAAAATTTAAAATATACTACGCTTGGCATGTGTTTATGTCGAATAAATTTACATTCAAACGTCAATAAAGTAAACACGCTAAAATGTTGTGTTCAAAAGTTGAGAAGCATTATATTTAAAGGATTAGAAAAGAAAATTAAAATATGTTAACATTAACTATAATACTAAGTAAAAGTGAGAATTACTCTATGCTTAAAAAAGAAGCGGAATGAATAGTAGTTTTATATATAACTGTCGTTGATTTTTTAATCTACTTTGGACAGTGGGTGTTCGTTATTTCGTGTTGGTTATTTTTTAGCATCATAAGAAAGAGCCAGACTAAAATGAGACTAATGAGAGAGAGGTGAATTGAAGCCATAGACGGATTTTCGAAAGGTGCATGTCTCGTTCTTTCTAGGGTCCGATTTCTTGGTTTGATTCTATTGTTGGTTTGTGTCTTTTCATTTTCAATAATACCTTTGTTGCAATGGTAAAAACCTTGATTGATCTTGAATAAATTCACTAGGAATATGAATGAAACATATTATATTTTTTTTCACATCTTAGTATTAAACATGTAATTTTTCGATCCCAGGGACGAAAGGTGAAATTTGAGCAAACCTCAGAGACGATTCGTGTAATTTACTCTTTAATTTATTTCCAGTAGTAAACGTTCACGATGTATATTCTATATTATTCTATTAAAAACCAATAAAAAAGAACTTTATGTGTCCAAACCGTAAAGTACAATCGAAATGAAAGTTAAATTATATATTCGAATGAGACATGAAATACTCAATTCAATAAGTTAATTTATTAATGAATATCGTGAACAACCTAAAATAACCTAATGACACACTTAATTTTCTGGCCAATTATACTTTAAGACCCATGAGATGGGATCACTTTTTGAAAAATAAAAACCAACACCTGTTACTAGCCATAAACATTTATGGTCCTTTAAAAGGCTTTGACCACAATCTTCAGCGACATAGTTATCAAAAACTGGAAAACTAGTCTTTCGAACGTCAGTACCATCATCGCTAAACCAAAAAAACTCTCCTTCAAACTTAGTTGTCTGATCAAAATTCCTACGAAAGCTCCAATGAAATGCGTCTTTTATAGTCATTGTCTTGTTTCCAAGATCATTGTCTTTTGAGAAAACATGAGCAACCAGTTTCCCAATGTTAGCATCAATGACTTGTATTGTATATGACTCGAACGATGATGTTACAAAGCAAACATGACATGTTAAAACCAAAAGGAATAGAAAGTGTAGTGTACCACCCATGTTATGTTTTGAGATTGTGAGCCCAAGAGCTTGATTCCTTTATATAGATGATTTTCTTAATAACTAGTGTATAATGTCTACTTAATTTACTAACGATTATTAACTGTCTTCGTATAAACGCTTTTTTGAAGACACCAAACACACGTAGTAAATTATACATTACAATAAATGTCATGTTGTTTTAGAGGTAGTTTCGTTTGATATCACATTACTGCCATTCATTTCTTAATAACATAACTGAAAATGTATATTTTTCACTTCATAATAATACAATTAATTTCCATTGAAGGTAAGTAATAACTATCATGCCATTGTGAGTCCCACCTACTTTTATTAAAACATCAATTTAACAAATTGATTAAAAATTTATAAATCTCAGTCGTTAGAACCCGTAAGAAACATCCTAACCCATTGTTTCTTCATCAAATTCAACTTGGTTGAGTTTAGGGTAGAAGGTGGAGTTGGGCCACATGTCATAGGGTTCAATCAGGAGGTGGTGGTAGAGGTGTGCAAAAATATCTGAATTAAAACCGAATCTAAAATCTCTGAAATTGTTAATCTTCTCTAATAAAACAAAATAAGTTCTGTCTCATGTCGTCTTCTCAAACTGTTTTGTCACGTGTCACTATCTAAGCAAGTCAACTATTTAATGAAAACATTAAATGCTAATGATATTACTTTTATACTTTTTAAATTATAAAACATATTTTTTGATAAATCAAAAACCTGTTTTTTTCTTCTTAAAAACGCAATTTATGAAATATGAAGTTTTTAATAAAAAAAACTTTAAGGAAAATGACATTGGTTAAATAATGACATTGTTTAATAACAATAATTTTAAATAAAAAACGTAACTTTTAAATGACATTGTCTAAAAATAGCCATCTCTAAAAAATTGAAGTGTTTAAAAAAAAATTAAAAGCAAAAGTTTTTTAATGACTAAAGTTTGAAATGACATTGTTCATTCAACCCGTGTATTACACGGGTTTTAAACTAATGCTAAATAATAGAATACTAGTATTAAGCCCTCTGTGTTGCGACGGAAAACTTAAAACCATGCTAAGTAGCACCAATGTCACACAACTGTTAGAGACCGTCAATACCGGAAATAATTAAAAAAATAAAAACTAAAAAACTAAAACATAACGGAAAATATACATAATAACGTAAACCCACCCACGTGAAACGTAAAACATTAAAAACAATTAATAAGTCGATCTAGGACCCGCACATTCTAACAGGGCCGTTAAACGGGAAAAAAATAAACGTAACAATGTTAAACCACATGTGCAAGTTACGGTGTGTTAACTCTTAAATCTTGGACCAAAATTTAAACTGAAATTTTGTAAAAGATGAAAAGTACAAGGGTTAAAACAAAGTTGTAAAAACAAAAAAGAGAAAATTTATAGGGTTAAATTATAAAAGATGTAAAGTATTGGGTTTAAAATATAATTCACAGGAAAAAAAACAAGAGATATTACAACCTTTAATGTTCATGATACAATAATTAATGCAATCGCTAATCGCTAATTAATATATACTAAAGTCAGGGGTGGAAACGAACCGAGCCACTCGCGAGCTATTCGAGATCAAATCGATAAAACACTTGAAACAAGCCAAGCCTTATTGAGCCCGAGCCTTAAAAGAAGCTCAGTAAAATTTCGAGCTCGAGCCTGATTTTCATATATCAAGCTCAAGCTAATCAAGATCGAGTCGGCTAGTGAGAATTTTATTTATATATATTTTTATTTAATTCATTAAATGTATTTATATAAATAATTATTATTATATACAAAATTATGATAAAAACATTTAAAATTAATTACACGGACAGTCTCTGGGTTTGCACGTTTTTAAGGTTTAGTCCCCACTTTTAAAAAAATTACAGAAGCAAGTCTGAACTTTGCATATTTTGCACATCGATAGTCCCTAACATTAACAGAAACTAACTTGATCTATTAAGTGTATGTAAAATAACTAAACTACCCTTATCTTTAAAATAAAATTACTTAAACAATATTAATAGTGTGACCCGTATTATTTAAAACTAATTAAAAAACAAAAATAAAACTAAACAACTACCCCACCCATCGGCCACCCTCATACAACCTATCCCACAACTAATTCGGCGGTGGCACCGCCATCGTCCAACCACTATTGCTGCAGCCTTCACCATCACCACCACACCACCATCATCTTCATCTCTCAACACCATCATCACCACCATCACACGTTAAGCCCTTTTTTCCCACAACCACCACCACCCTACCCCTTTCTCCCGGTGGAGTGGGGTAAGTTATATTTTATTTTAAAATTAATATTAGTTGTTTTTTATATTTTATGAGTGTTTTTATAATTTTATATTGACTTAATAGAGAAACTCTTCATTAACATTAAGGACTATCATAATATATTCTTTACATAGTACAAGCCCTCTTCTGTAATATTTGAAAAGCAAGAACTAAACCTGAAATATATACAAACCCCGGGGATTATCCGTGTAATTAACTCAAACATTGAAATAATAGTATGTTACATATGAATTATATATTAATAAATATCTAAACAATTAAAATATAAGAATATTAAAAAATAATAATTATGTAATAAACGAGCCGGAGCTTGAAAATTTTTTGACGAGCCGAGCTCAGACTCAAGCTCTCTTAAGTCAAAACGAGCCGAGCTCTGGCTCTGCTCAACCCGGCTCGGCTCTCCTCGTTTGTCCTTAAAATTAATAGAAAATCTATTATTATTATACGATTTTGCATGTAAACATTAGGAATGAGCGGTGGAAATTGGGGTTTTCATTTTAAACCCTAGACTTTTGTCGAGTTTTCCGCACGAGATTGGTGTCGTGTATTAACATTGCATTCCTTGAATCTCTTTACAGTTTCTCCTCTTTCTTTCTTCATACACAAATTTCCGTCAAATTCTCTTCAAGCTTCTCTTCTTGAAGATCATGGCGGAATCTCAAGCCAATCACACATCCCCTCTGGTAAACAAACACATTCTTCTCTCCGATCACCTTACAGTAATACCAAAATGATTGCAGATTCATATGATTTCTTCACATAATTCATTCAAAACGACGATGATGTTGATGTTGATGTTAATGTAAATTGTAATTGTTATCTAGAAAACTGCTTTTGATCCGACGAAAATCGATTTTCCTACGAATTCGTTCCGTTTTGTAACAAAATGCAAATTCAGACGTGCGTTTACGTGTTCAGTTAAAACGACGACGATGTTGCTGTAAATTGTACTTGATATCTAGAAAACTGCTTTTGATCCGACGAAAATCGATTTTCCTACGAATTCGTTCCGTTTTGTAACGAAATCAAATTCGGATGTGCGTTGATTTGATTTTTCCGTGTTCTTCTGATTAAACAACGACAATGTTGTTGTAATTTCTGTTTGATATCTAGAAATATGCTTTTGATCCAATGAAAATTGATTTTTGTATGAATTTTTACCTTTCTATGATAAATTAGAAATTCAAATGTGCGTTAATTTGATTTCCGTATGATTTTCGTATGATTTCGTAATAAAAAAAATGCGTGTTAATCTGATTTTTCTGTATATTTTTCCTGTTTAACGAGGACGATGCTGATTAAATTGCAGTTGATATTTATAATATAGCTTTTGCTATCAGATGCAAACCTAATTCTATATGAATTCGTTGTGTTCTACTGTTCTGTACAATCTAAATCATATAATAAGCACATATGTCCGTTAATCGGCTTTCTTTTTTCCAGTATATTGCTGTTTAAACCTTAGATATCTAGAAAACAGCTTTGATTTTGCATAATTGCTATCTAATTCTATATCGGATCTGGGGTTTCTACCTTTTAATTTGCTTTTGATTAGTGATATATTTAAATGATAGGCACAGAAGGATGGAGGAGAGAAGCATCTGAAGTATCTCGGTTTTGTGCACAGCATGGTGATCTATTTTGTTGTTTGTCTCTCGGCCGTTTACAGATATGCCAAGGAGAACTCCGGTCCGTTAAAGCCTAGCATTCAAACCGCCGAAAACATCAGTAAAACTGTTATAGGACCGATCTACGCGAAGTTTCAGGACGTTCCTCTTGAGCTCCTGATGTTCCTTGATCTAAAGGTATGTCTTTTGGGCATCAAGTCCCCATGATCTCATTTGTTGCATTTACTTCTACATGCTTTATGGTGTCAAAGTGTGATAATCTCAAAGTAGATGGGCTGAAAGTATAATGAGTAACTTAGGGAGGTTAATGGTCCGGTTTGGCCGGTTTCAACAGAACTCCTAGCCTAACCGGTAACTATGATTTTTGGAAAATTATGTCAAATTGGTTGAGTAGGTTTGGTTGGCTAGACGAGTCAAGTCGATCAAATGCTCTACCTTTTAGTGTTACAAGGATTAAAAAGAAAGTGAAAAAAAAACTTAATTGCACGAAGTCTCTGTTTCTCTTGCCGGTTTCAAACCATATATTGAACCATGAATCCCGGTTTTTATAACACGTAAACCGAGTCGGTTCATTCCTTACCAGGCCTAACTGGCCAATTTTGCTCGGTTGGGCCAGTTTGGGTGGTTTTAATGGTTTTTCAACATCCGTAACGAGTATAAACTACCTGACGCTGAGCTTGAGTTCGACTAATGTTTATTAAGTTAGTTTCCAACAATTTTTAGCATTCCAATATGAGACTTGATTTGTTACATTAAACTAGTTCAAATATGGGTTTAAGTTTAGCTCTAGCTTTATTCGACCTTATAGCGACTCATCTAGAGTAGCTCGCTCCTTTATACTCTTCTAACAAACTCGATGGTTTTACTAAGAGATAACGTGTTGATGTTGCTTGTAGGTGGGTGACGCATTGGCTGCCCTCAATCGTCATGGCCCATCACTAGTAAAACAAGTTTCAAACCAAGTCAAATACGCGGCACAGAACCTTCCAGAGGTGTCTAGACAATTGGCTACCAAAACGTTCAAAATATCAACAAAATAGCTAATACATTGTACATAAAATATGAGCCGACAGCAAAAGAGCTCTACAGAAACTACGAACCAGTAGCTGAAAAATACGCAGTCTCTGCGTGGCGATCAATGCATAAACTTCCGCTATTCCCTCAAGTAGCTCAAATAGCCGTCCCCACCGGTGCTTTTTTGCTTGCAAAGTACAACTACATTGTCTGTTACACAGCAGAGAAAGGTTATCTAGTGGCGCAGTATCTACCCTTGGTTCCGATTGATAAAATTGCAAAGGTGTTTGAAGACAGACCAAGCGAGTCAACGGTTGGTCAAAATGTCAAGGTCAAGACATAACTATCTATTGTTGTTACACATCATATATGTGGTTTACTTTTTAGTGGTTTGAAAAGTGATTTCTTTTTATATTTATTGTTTTGTTTTAGCTTTGTTATGGTTTATTTTTCTTATATAAATATATATTTAGCGAGATGGTTTTTCTTGTAGTGGAATACAAGTGAAAGTGTAGTTTGGTTTTGGGATGTTTGGAGTTGCGTTTCTAACATGATTGATTTTACTTGCGAAACATGATTATTGTGATAATACATAAATCTCAGATCATGATAAGTCACATTTTAGAACCTGGAAACAAACCTAACCAAAATCAAAAAGCGATTTTGAACCTTCGATCAGTCAACTTTTAGACTGGATTTCTTGATATTTTATATAATGGTTGGTTTAGACTCAAGAATAAAGTACCTACAATGTTTATTTTGACTGATTTCAAAAGTTTTGACGCGTTCTTGTGTGATTTTCGGCCGCAAAGAAGACGACGGAGGAGATAAGTTTTCTGCTAGTGTTCAATAACGGAGATGGGGGAAGATGGTTGCATGCAAAGGCTATGGTCAGTGGCATATGGCGGTGTTTTTACGGTGGTGGTGGGCGACGGGGGGTTAAGGATCAAAAGGTTAGGGTTTTGGAATAGTTTTGATGGTCCGGCCAAAGTTCAGCAACCCACGTGTGTTATCTTCCTGTTATGTAAAAGGGTAACACATGTCACCACCACATTCTTTCTCATCAGAATTTTCTCGCTTCTCTCTTATATTAATTACTACATTAATTACTAATAATTTTATTTAATTCTTTTTTGCATTGAAAATAGTTTTTAATAAATTAAGCAAGAAATCTTTTAATTAATTTTATTTTAAAGAAACGATTTTTTATAAAAAGAACTTTTTTTAAAACATCAAACTTTTTAATACGCAATAATTTAAAATTTGTGGTTTTGAAAAGTAAAAATTTTAAAAATAAAGAATAATTAAAATTAAAAGTTATAGTAAGGAAATTTTTGAAAATTATATTTTTTTAAAACGGTTTGTTTTGAAAAAAATATTTGATTTATTTTTTGAAAATACAAAAAAAAAGTTTAAAAAGTTAATATCATTGTTTATCACTTATTGTCTTTACTTATATGTAATTTTAATTGTATATTATTTTAAAATATTATTTTATAATTAATTATATTTTATTTTATTATTCAACCCGTGTAATACACGGGTTTACTAAAGCTATTTTTCATATATAACCTAAGGTTGCCATATGGCATATATGAACTAAGATTATGCCAAGTGGCAATAGGTGGTGTAATATTGTGCTAAGTGGCAAAACCCTTTCCATCTTTCTATTCTAATAAAATGATAAATGAGGGTGTCACGTGTTAGCATCACATTCATTCTCATCAAACTTTCCCGCTTCTCTCTCCTATTAAATAACTATATTACTTACTAATAATACTATTTATTAATTTTTATACTATAATTAGTTTTTTTAATAAATTAAAAAAGATCTTTTTATTAATGTGATTTCTATAGAAATAGTTTTTTACAAATAGAATTTTTTTTTCTAAAAACTAAAACTATTTTTATGTAATATTTTAAAACTAGTTTTTCTAAAATAATTTTTATATAAAACAAAAATAATTAAAATAGGGAGTTATAGTAAGGACATTATTAAAATTAAAAAATTTTAAAATGTTATTTTGAAAAAAATATTTAATTTACCTGTGAAAAAAACAAAAAAAAATTAAAAAGTTTATATTATTATTTTATTACTTATATTTATTACTCATACTTAATTACAATGATATCATGTCTTAATATATCGTTTATAATTAATAATTTTTATTATATTTAATATTTTATTTGTTCAAGCCTACAATACACGACTTTACTAAAGCTAGTTTATTATATACAGAGACTAGCTTTAGTAAACCCGTTTATTACATGGGTTGAATAAATAAAATATTAAATATAATAAAAATTTATTAATTATAAAACAGTATTATAAAATAATATATGATTGAAATTACGTATGAGTAATGACTATAATTAATAAAACAATGATATCAACTTCTTAAACTTTTATTTATAATTTTTTTTTCCCAAAAAATAAATTAAACATTTCTGGTTTATAAAAATTTTACTTAGAAAAACAGTTATAAAATATTTGTGTTTTTTAAAGAAAGTATGATGTTTAGAAAAAAATTTATAAAAATTTATTTCTCTAGAAATAAACATTAATAAAAAGTTCTATTTCTTAATTAAAAAATTAAATCTAAAAAATAAATAATATAATTAGCAATTAATGTAGTTATTTAATAGGAGAGAGAAGTGAAAAAATTTTGTTGAAGATAAATATAGTGTTGACATGTGTCATCTCTAGTTATCTTTTTATTAGACTAAAAAAATTTAGAGATAAAGATAGAGATATACATTTTCTTGGTAAAACATATTATCTTTTTTCTTACTTTCCCTTTTATGTATTTTTCCTAAAATGAACTCCCTATAACTCTTGTCATATTATTTTTGTATTATTTTGTTAATAAAGTTTACTTTTATAGTCAAGTCTCACAAATGCATATTTAGTCATATTAGCCACCAACTAATCATTTCAACCCATTAAAATCTATACTTTTACATTTAAAGCCCATGTATATAATTTTAATCATATTTGTAAATTTAGTCAACTTGTCATAACTCTTAAAATAACTCACTAGATAAATATAGTTTGTAAAAATATACTCATATTCATAATAACACTTAAACAAAATCTATTAAAATCCATACATACCACTTAACCTATTTAAAGCATTCTTGTGTTTCTAACACATCTTTTGACTTTTGTGAAATCAGCAACTAGTAATCTAGTCAAACATGACTCATGTACATTTACTTTTTAATGTGAAGAAGTAGTAGCATCTTGTACATATTAGCATGAGTTGGGTGAAATAACACTAATGCAACCCTTTGTTTGTAATAGCGTCACTTTTAACAAAAACAGCTTTTATGGATGAAGATTGTTACATACGGACTTGTAGATGAACAAACATGATAAAATGAAAGGTATATAAACAAGTAGAAAGTGTTCTCACTAAAATCAAGCAAAGAAAGATGGAAGGGTTGTTGTAGAATGTGTGAACACTTCAAAAATCACTTGATTTTTGACAATGACACTCGAGACACACAAGATTTGTGAAATATAAGTTTGAAAAATGGTGGAGTGGTGTGTGTGTGGCCATGATTTTGAAGGAGGAAGAAGGAAAGGAGTGTGGTGAAATATGTAGGTGAATGTTGGATGAATACTTGCTTTTAAAATCTTCGAACTCTTTCCATGATTTATTTTAGGTTAAAACACCTTCATGTTTGTTTCACGAAGAAAGAAGTAATGCCACTTGTGACAAACCAACATAGTGCTTTTATCAACTCAAAAGTAAATTGAGGAAATCTTCAAACTTGCAAGTCAACTTAATAAAACAAGACTTAAAAGCATTTATGGAGAAATGCAAAAAGAGAAGGAGGGGGGACGGCCAAAGGTGGGGGAGGGGGTTGGTTTTTTTAATTTTATGTAGTATTGGGTATTGAAAGAGTTTCAAATACAAAGTGTATTTTTGCTACAAAGTGTGAGAAGACACAATGAGACAAAAAAAGTCACAAAAAAATTATATCTCACAATCTAAATCGAATTTCAAAAAAGTAATTCCGAGTTTTTGTTCCCCTAGCCGTCCTCACTAAGAAAAAAAATTAACGAAAAATAAAAAAGATAAAAAAATTAACGTTTTTTTATTGTGTCATTTATGAAAGACACAATGACGTCATTGTGTCATTATGAATGACAAAATGACGTTATTGTGTCATTATGAAAGACACAATGACGTCATTGTGTCATAAAAGACACAATAAAAATTTTATTTATTTTTTTTTATTTTTTTTTTCTGAAAGAGGACGACGAAAGGAACAGAGACTCCTAAGTACTTTTTTGAAATTCAATTTAGATTGTGAGATATAATTTTTTTGTAACTTTTTTAGCCTCATTGTGTCTTCTCAAACTTTATAGCAAAAATACACTTTGTAAAATAACCCCACCCTTAGGTATTTTAGGTGATATTTGTTGTAGTATGGAAATTTTACATATTTTTATATTTCTAATTTTTAAAATAAATTCAAATATTATGATAGAATATATAATATCATATATTTTAGTATTGATGATATGCTAATAATACGCCGTGTATCGAGAAGTCGCATTAAAAAGAGTTATACCGGGTAAATTATCAATTTACGTGTTTAATTTTTCTAATTAATTTATATTATTTCTACATATATGTTTTGGGGTTCTAAAATACTTTGAAACACTTTAAAGTATTTGTCAATATGTATATATTTATTATCATCAGCGTTCATGCGTGTCGGTCGTATTGCGTGTAAACTGGTAATTACGTCGAATCACCGATGCATGTAATGTTATGCATGGACTATTCTATGAATGAAATGACTTCAAATAAATAAAATTTAATTGAAATTCACATAATTTTGTTTTAATTATGACTAAGTTAGGGTCGGGTATTGACTTGAAATTGCTGGGTGTCACTGTAGGTCCTCCCCTAGCAAGTTGGCATGTATGTTTTAGATCCTCTTGTGTATATGCATAGATTAAATTGAGTTGTCTCTGAATCGATTGAATTCGTACTGATGTGTTGAAGTCTTCAACAACTATTGTATTTCAATTGGTTATGTCACTATTGTTAGTTTACGTAAAATTAACATGTTGTCGACGTACCACCATTTACAACTGACGAGGACCGCGAGCCACAGTTGGAAATCAGGTGTGGTTGACTCTTCTAATTCATCTTTGATTCGCGATCAGGTACCCGGAATATTTTTCCCTTTCGAAACCATGTTCTATGAAGTTTTGTTTGAACATATTGATTTGAATTATGCAGCCCTGTTACACCACCATCTACGACCTCATCTTTGTTACTTCAGCGCCCGACTTGTTCCGGCCTAGTTAATAAATCCATTTTGTCAATTGACCAATTCCGACATAGGTGTTTGAATATAGCTTTGGTTTCGGCGACTAAAATATAACTTGAATTTACTAACCAGGTTGATCGAATTAAAAGACACGCTTGTTTGTTTCTCTTACCGGTACTCGTTGATCTCAGTTTGTGAATTGCATCCATGCTAATAGAATGTTCCCTGTTGATCACTAATAATTATCTGTCTATATCACATCTGAGTTATAATATTAATTTGGAATTCTTTGATAAACAATTGAACTTCATACTCTAATTGAAGATATTGTCCACCAAACTTAGTTGTGAAAATAATTAAGGAGGTATAATTGTCACTGTGGTGTTTTGTACAACTATGAATTTGATATATAGCTGCAAATTGGGGTATAAATAGTTTGGTGGATGAATAGCTTTTAAATCTCCTATTAGGGACAAGGGTAAAAACAAAAACAAAAAAATAGAAAGAAAGAAAAAAAAAACACAATTTATTGAAACATACAAACCTATTGTGGCATTCTATTTTTCTTTGATACTATGTTATGCAAATGATAAAATGATGTAAAAAGGGAAGGTAGACCATTTATAAGTATTAATCTGTTCTTGACATAATGTCAAAATAATAATAATGGGTGTGCATACAATTAATACACATAGGTTAAAATAATTGAAAGTCTAGTGATGCAATGCTTTGAAATTCGTCTAAACAAAACCTGGTTGTACACGAGCTAAACATTAATCAAAGATTTTAAAGCATCCTTCGTCGGAACATTTACTAACAAACTAATACATTAATCAAAGATTTTAAAGCATCCGTCGTTGGAACATTTACTAACTAACTAATCAGACGACGCGATGAAGTTGTGATAAATCTCATTCAAGATGTTTAAAATGCAGATATTTAAAGGACTCAGGGGCAACGTGACTTTGTTTGATTTGATTTGCTTATTGAGGTACGGATTCTTTGTCCTTTTTATCGAAGTATAAATCATGTTTTCCGTTACTTTGTAGTACAGATGTTGTTACTTTTATTGTTATATTCCGCCGTTGCTTCCGTTAATATGACTCGTTTGACCTTCGGGCATTTACTAGTCGTCTAGCATTATTTATTTGGTTCTGCTCTGACTCGTTTGACTTATTAGTTTTACTTATTAAGATTTGTGGCATGCAATAGATATTTTATAAATTTGTGCTAATTATTGCATGTTCCTGTAAATATTAACATGGAATTTACTGATGTGTTATATGTTGGTAGTTATACTACCCTTTGATTTAGCACTCTGTTACCCGAGCTTGTCCAACATGTTATTGTGGCGTCAATGACATGACACTTTTCTTGACGGTGTTTTAAAAAGTTCACGGCATCTCTGTTAACACGTTAGTACTTAAGTAGTACTTTGGCCATAATTATTTGGGAGGCGGATGGATTGATCCTAGTTCAGTTTGGATCAATTCAGTTTCGGGGGATGGAATCATGTGTGGACGCCCACACACCATCTCATTGGTGCATAGTCTAGCTAGCTATGTATTTATCAGTTTAGTTTTGACTCTAGATACTTCTTATTTTACACGACTTATTTTATTTGTGTATACTCATCGTGTAGATCAGTTCAATTTTAATATTACATATTCAGTTCAGTATGAGATATAAATATTATATGCTTAGAATCAGATTTCATTTTTCAGGATCATATGATCAGTTCTGTATCAGTTTCATGTGTAGAAGTTTGATAATACGTTTTATTGTTATATCGTCACTACTATTGTTCTTTCCGTCATTAAGCAACTTTTGGCTCAGCCGTATTTTCTTTTGTGGTGTTTTCTTATTTATTTGTAGGTAATCCGGGTAATCCGGGAAATCAGTAAAGAGTGAATTGAAGATCAATACTTTACTTTTGCTTTAACTGATGTAATGAATATTTACTTAGGTTCCTTTGAAGTATTTGGTTTGTTGAATTGCTGATTTCAGACCGTCTCTTTTATATAATGGATTTGGGTTTTGATTTGATATCTATGACACGTCAGCCTCTCGGGTTGGGGTGTTACAACTAGTGTTTGGAGCCCCTATTGATACAATAATATAGAAAAAGTTGAATTTGGCGCTCGTTAATGGCTTGGAGCCCTATGCTTATAAAGATATCAGAGTTTTGTGTGAAATGGAAGAGACCAAGGATCTATGTGATCAAAAGAAGAAGACTGCAAACTGTGTGAAATACGGTTAAGAAAAGATCTGCGTATTCGTTGAAGTTCCGTGAACCAAAAAAAGAGTAGAGTCAATCGAAATCCTTAGTGGAGCTGTATTTGGCCGATCAAGAGGAGTATGTGTAATAGGTTGAATCTAAGTGATTCAAAATACGAATCTATATGATGCAAGACGATGATCAAGTCTTTGTGACATCGGAGTTTTGGTAACGGTAGAAAAAAAAATTAAGAAAAACAAGACTTTTTTAAAAATACAAATCAAGAGGTGCTAAAGTGTTGACGTCGACAACTGTTTTGAGATGGCAACAGAGGAAACCAAGTGTGTGTAATTAGATGTGAGGCACAAACAAGGGCAAAACCCATTTACTTGTTTTTGTGGTTAGAGAGGAAAAAAATTGTTTTCGTGAGACGGTGATAACTTGTGTGTAAAAGGAAAAAAAACTTGTTTTTTATGGCATAAGGTTATGTAAAAAAGGGTATTTGTTTATTTTCTTCTTAACAACAAGCTATAGGATATGATGGCAAATCCAAAAGGTAATGTGATGGTGCATACTAATAATCAAAGTAACATCCCTTTGTAGTGTTTACAGTTAATTACGTGCGATGGGGTTTGTGTAAACGGGTCAAAGTAAGTCACTTAGTAGATAATAAATTGTATGTATAGCTGTTGTTGATGTATAACTAGTTTGAACAGATGAAATGTTATATGTTACGTATCCTGGTTGTATATGTTGTATTTTAAATAAACCAGGTAATTAAAATCTATAAGTCAATTCTCAAGATGGTAATAAAGGCAATAAAGCTCCTTCGGGCAAGGAAAAGTAAATGTTTGTGGACGAGTAAGTTTACAATTTATGATCTTTAACTTGTATGTATTATTTGTTTATAAAAGTAGGTAACTTGAGGTGTTAAGGGTCTAGTCGACCCGTGTTAGTGTTGTTTAGTCATGTTGAGAGAAATACACAGTAAATAAATTTCTGTATAGCTTAATTTGAGATTTGTTGGTCTTTTGATAAATCGTAAGTGGATAATGGTCTTATAATTCATTAATATGTAACTTGGACTCATAAGTCTTGTTAAAGTGTTATATGATCAAATAGGTCAACTGGGTTGGAACCAATGTGGGTATGAATTCAAATATCACAAGTGATTTTACTTTAGGTAGTAAGTGTATTAAGACACTAACCTTGTACAGAGGACATGCTTACTTAGTTGTTTGCATTGAATATGACTATGTAATTCACATGAATTATTTTGTTTTATGGAAAATACAAGATTTGCTCGAATGGTTGTTGTAAGATGAGAAGGCGTGCATATTATGAATGTTTAATTGAAATGGATATGATGTTATTCATGTTGGTTATTGATTGGCGTCAAATGACCGATCAAAGATAAAAGAGAGTTTATGAACCTATTCATCTTAGCTAGTAAGGGAAGTAGAATGTCCAATCACGGAGAATTTATTAGATGGCTTTTACTTTAATTTGATTGTCTAATATAATTCAAAATCTAAATTTAGTTTGAAATTTGTTAAAATAAAATGCATTCACCACAAATAAAGTTTGCAAAATTCAATGAAAAAAAGTATTATCACATAAAGGTTCACTTCTCTAGATTAGGTAATTACACTCATACATTATAAAATTATTCATTTTAATCATCTTGAGCTAACACATTTTGTTTTTGGTCACCCTAGTGAAAATTCTCAAAAGGTTACCTACTATGAACAACTCCAATTTAGACAAAATTAAATATGTAATTCTGGTATTATCTATAATAATAAGCCTAGAAACGCGTAGCGGTGTTTAAAGTTAGACATTCTTTATGTATGAATGTCTCTTTTTGTGTTATGAGGATGTGATATCTATCAAAAATGTCACACCCATTAGGACTAATGGCCATCAACAAGGTTGTCCCATATATTAATTTGAACATGATTGCCCAGATATTAGTTGTTACTTTTGACATCTCACACAAATTAATATTGTTTGTTTTGCTCGCTTAGAAGTCAACTTTATTTTTGGTTATATGTGGTCATTACTCCCAACCACCCACAAATGTGATATCACCCTATCATCAACAATTGATACGTCTAAAACATGTTTATTATACTTGTGAAAGTATGATGTGATTTTTGCCTAAAGCATCAACTTAAAAATATATATTAGAGGCTATGGTTGTTTTGTTTTTTGCAAAAAGATCTGCGAAGCTTCTTCTATCTGCACGATGCAGACCACGCGCATACATGAGGGATTGTAGATTTCATTAAAAAACGTCTGTGCGTGGTTTTTTTGATGCAGACATAAAAATATCACTTCAAACATCTTCTCAAACCCACCCTTTTCTTCCAGCGCCTCCCATACCCCCACCCACGTCCTCTTCACCGCCGCCCACCGTCCAATCGCTGCCGGCCACCATCAAGTCGGCGCCGGCCACCATCAAGTCGCCGCAGGCCACCATCCAGTCGCCACCGACCACCATCCAGTCGCCGCCGGCCACCATCGCGAACCCCCTTGCCCTCGCGAACCCACGTCGCAAACCTAACCCTCGCGAACCCCAACGTCGAGCGCCCCATAGCCGGCCACCATCAAGTCGCCGTCGGCCACCATCGTGAACGCCCTTGCCCTCGCGAACCCACCTTGCGCATCCCCTTGCCCTCGCGAACCCATGTCGCAAACCCTAACCCTCGCAAACCCCAACGTCGAGCGCCCCATCGCCGACCACCATCCAGTAGCCGCCGACCGTGTCCAATTCCAACATCGCGCACCCTCTTGCCCTCACGAACCCACCTCGCGCATCCCCTTGCCCTCGCGAACCCACGTTGTGAATCCTAACCCTCGCGAACCCACGTCTAGAGAAGTTAAAAACCAAACAGTATTCTTCTTCCAGACCGCAAAGGTTTGATCCACCTCTTCTTCCACAGATGTCTGCAGATATGATCCGCAGACTGCAAACATTTTACATCTGAAAAAAGAAACTGCACCTTAAGACAACAAAAGTTTCTAGATGAACTATTTAAAAGATAGGTGTATGTATACTCCAAACCTTGAGGTAACAATAATACTCACAGGAATGAAACAAAAGTATGAATTAATAAAAAAGCTAAAGCAAACTATACGGCTCATAGTCTTATGAAGTTTGAAAATGTAGACGTCTGTAAATATTTGAAATTTAATTAATGAATAAGTAGTAATAATATATAATAGTAATAATAGTAATAATAATATAATAATAATAATAATAATAATAATAATAATAATAATAATAATAATAATAATAATAATATAATAATATAATAATAATAATAATATAATAATAATAATAATAATAATAATAATAATAATAATAATAATATAATAATAATAATAATAATAATAATATAATAATAATAATAATAATAATAATAATAAATAATAATAATAATAATAATAATAATAATAAATAATAATAATAATAAATAATATAATAATAATAATAATAATAATAATAATAATAATATAATAATAATAATAATAATAATAATAAATAATAATAGTAATAATATAGTAATAATAATAGTAATAATAATAAAATAATAATAATAATAATAATAATAATAATATAATAATAATAATAATAATATAATATAATAATAATAATAATAATAATAATAATAATAATAATAATAATAATAATAATATAATAATAATAATAATAATAATAATAATAATAATAATAATAATAATAATAATAATATAATAATAATATAATAATATAATAATAATAATAATATAATATAATAATAATAATATAATATAATAATAATAATAATAATAATAATAATAATAATAAATAATAATAATAATAATAATATAATAATAATACATCATCATCATCATCATCATCATCATCATCATCATCATCATCATCATCATCATCATCATCCACACGTCCAACAACCAAATCCACCCACGTTGAATTTGTTGGTTGTTATGCGATGATACCGTAGTCGTCACCCAATCGTATTCAAAATTCTTTTCCTCTTATCTGTAACTACTCGATCGAAACCGAAGGAATAAATTCATGTAAAAGTTATATATTGGATGTGAACTTCCATGGAGTTTTATTGAAACCATATCACACATTGGTCACACTTTTGCTCTCTTCATTTTCCTTTAGCTTCGATACCACTGTTATCGATTGTAGAACGCTGCTGTGAAGAGCTCTACGCTCGGGACTTCCACTGGTCGTAAACAACAAGGTAAGCCCCGCAACAATACAGATTACAAGAAGATGTGTATGTTTGAATAACGAGCGATTGTGAATCCAACGATATTATTACTGAGGTGTCTTGTTGACGTTATATCACCCTAAGTCCTATCGATCCCGCCACCCATTCAAGGCAAGGTAAAACTAAACTATACGGTTCTATTGGATGCACTATGTTCTTGTTCGTAAGTAAATAACATAAGGAATAACCCTCTCGACTAAACTATACGGTTCTATTGGATGCATTATTGATCGTTAAAACTGGTTCGGAGGTCTCCGGTGAATCCTGCGATCGAGAGCTTCACTTGACTTAAGATACCGTCAACCTCTATTAAATGGATCTAGTACACCAAAAGAATCACAGAAAACCTGGAATAATTTTGCAATCTTAGTGTAGAAGACGAAGGTTTAGTTTCTTGAATGTTGTAATGCAAATGCAAATACATATAAATACATGAATGAATGTGATTCTTTTGTTTGTAAATTAGATTCATGTGACGGTTCATGTAAGTGGGCCAAGTCTAAAACAATAATGATTGGATTGTTTATGAAAATTAAGTATTTATGTGGTTATCATACAATAGGTTTTAATATGACAAAATAGACACATGAACCTTTTATAAATTAAATATTAGTGATAAATTAAATATTTTCTTCTGTAGGAGTTGTCAAATTTAATTAAAATAATAATCATGCACTATAAATCTAACTAGTTTACTCCTCGCGCTTCGCAACGAGTAAAGTATGGTCGGGTTTTCCTTGAGTAATGTAGCGATAATTTGCTACTTACCGATTCAGCTCGTTAAGTCACGTAAAAGCATACACCAATGTGGGTTCTGATAATACTAAAATACCGTCAACAATATTGTTCTCTCATAAACAGTCGGGTTTGTCATGGTACCATAACATTAACATCGCTTGATATAACATACGATACCAAAATTTATTCGACTGTGAATACGTATATAAATCAAATATAGTAGTAAAATTAGAATAGTTAAATGGTCAATTTTAAAGCTTAACAAAGTTAGGTGGACAAAATGCAAAAGAACAAAAGTATACTGTTAAAGCGTACTCCAACACGGGCTCTGATAATACTAAAATGCCGCCAATAATGTTTTCTTATAAACAGTTGGGTTTGTCATGGTACCGTAACATTAACAGCGCTTGGTATAGCATACGATACCAAAAATGTATTCGACTGTGAATACATATATAAATAAAATATAGTAGTAAAATTAGAATAGTTCAATGGTCAATTTTAAAGCCCAAGAAAATTAGGTGGATAAAATGCAAAAGATTAAAAGTTTGCCTGTTGCTCCTAAGTTGATCTTTAATATATAATTAACTAGTGTTGTTTCACGGTGCGTGCGTTGCGCGCATAACAAACTGGTTAAACATAGGCTCAAATAAACGTACATTGTTCAATCATGACGTTCCTATCATCATAGCCTTTTTTTTCACGGACCTGGTATTTTGTCTCATATCAAGTAAAAAACAGACCCAAATTATTTCAAGAACGGAAGCAATTAGGCTCAGATCTAGGTATTGAGTTACCATGGTTGCAACACAGGTTGCAAGTGCAAAACAACACATTTGCCCTCACTGATTATGCCACGCCAAGCAACCATGTTTTCCACTTTCATCATAGCCATGCTTACAACTAATCGATTCTGCAATCATAACCGAGCCAGTGACGTCTCATGGCAACAATCATCGACGTACTACAAGCCACCATCATCAATAAACCAGAAACAAATCAATGTAAAGATCCTGATAACTCTAAACAATCAATGAAAGGGACGCGAGTCGCAAATGACGAGTTATCATCATCATCGACTTATGAACACTAAAACATGCACCACAGTCATAGACCAAAAACAGAATATTAGTGTTCAAGGTCGTTCTGCCCATCATCACCATCCAATAACCAGAACCGGAGGTTCATAACAAAAAATAACATAAGGATTTAGGGTTCAGATCAAAATACCCAAAACAAAACACCAAGCAATAGAGAACAACAACCAGGCATGAAAAACTCATAGATCCAACAGACTATTAGGGTTAAGTGAAACCCTAACTCTCAGATGAGCTTTCGCACATCATCATTGGGTCGATAGAACATGCATACCCAAATAGCTTTATTAGAATCAAGAGGCAACGCCGCCAGCGTTCCCCTACAGACAATGCCAACCGAGTCGGCCGGAGGGCAGGACGGTTACAACTCAATCTCCGGCCCATCCCCAACCAGAACAGAAGGCAGAGCGCCAGTATTGTCCACAGCCATCGCAACGATATAAACCCACCTCACCACCAAACATCGCCACCTAGGGCTCGAAAAACAGAGCAAAGGCGCAAATGCATCACAGCCGCCAGACCATCGCCACCTAGGGCATGATAAACAGAGCTCAGCTGGCAACCGTGTGCATACACCTGATGATGATAGCAGAGGTGGGTTACCGTAGACTATAACCCCTCCCTCTCCTTGAACAGGGGTCGCCTCGATTTGGGGGTCGTCAGAAATCGAGTGGTCGTCGGGTTACCGTAGAGGCAACCGCCTCCACCTGGCCGCCATCTTCACAACCCCTCACTCAAAACCCCAACAAAGAATCTGATGAAGCAATAGAAAAGTTGTCCTTTTTTCCCCTTTAAACACCCATTGGGGGGGTTAAAATGAACAACATAGAAACTTTTGTGGCCAAACAAAAACACATTAAACCTAACTATTTTTCAACTTCCTTTTTTCATATATAGGTAAATTATGTTGCACCGCGTAACTTTTTGTATAAATTATAAAATCAACTTTGCAATATTAAAAGCTACGTCATTAACGTTGTAATACACCGGCGAATTATTATAGGTAAATTTAAGTTACAAATTAATAAAATTAAACCAACAAAAATCTAATTTAGGTGTATATATGTAGGTTCTTTTGATCGTTCGGAAAGGAATTAACTCTCTATAGATATAATAACTATTTTATAAGGTACGGATTCCGACCCTTCCTCTCTCGTAGCATGAATACCTCTCGTTCTCGATCTTTATCTTGAATTCGTAACTTGACTTTTTGGTTATTAAATCCTTAAGATTATTGTTATAAGTGCTTATCGTATAGTTGACATTGTTTGCATGTGATAGGGTTTATCTGCTTTGTACTCATTGTCATATGCTTCCTAAATTATTGATTATATCTAGTGACCTTGATTAAGGGTTATGAGTTTTAGTGTAACTTATTGTGTTATATTGACTTGATTGTATCGTACCTTTGACCTCCATACCCGAGCACATCCACCTATCGGGACATAGGACGTCATTGTGGCACAAGTAACGTGCTCTATCTGTGGCAGAACGATTAGACCACATCGTCTTTATATTATTATTGTGTGCTAGGTTGTTGCACGTATTGATTAGTGTTAAAGAAGGAGTATGGATCGATCCTAGGATATCATTGTTATTGTTTATTGATGAGATGGTTAGGTGTGAGTGCCTACATTCCTATCTCACATATTGGTGCATTAGATCTGCAACTAATGTACATATTGTTAAGTGTTTATTGTCATCGGCTCATATGGGTATTTCTTTTTGATGATCATTATTATTTGATTTTCAACTTGATCATCTTATTGTTATTGTCATTAATTATTGTACCGCTATTGTTTACTTCCATTACTAAGCATTCCTTGGCTCAGCCGTGTTTTCTTTTGTTGTTTTCTCTTATGTTCATAGCAAGTACTCAAGGGGCTCAAAGGAACGAGTGAAGAGAGTTAACTCAAGAAGTTAGGATGAGAATATTTGAATTAATTAAGCTTGATAGTATTTTAATTTTAAGACTTTATACGTTTAAAATCAAACCTCGGCGAAGCGCGGGTGTCCACTGTACTACTATATAGGGATGAGCATTTGGTACCCGGTAACTGTACCGGTACCGGTACCCAACTAGTACCAAAAATATGTATAAGGTACCGGTACTGGTACTTGATTTTCTTATATTTCGGGATCGGTACTGACCGGTACTGGTACTTTACCCAAAAGTCTCGTATAGTCCCGCTAGTACCCGAACACGAATAGGTTATTTTGGAATTTGTATTTTGTTTTGTAATACTTTTCACATATCAATTAGTATTCTGTTTTGACTTAATGTCAAGAAATATACTAGTTATGATTTTAATAGAAATGAATGGTGGACTAGTATGTAGACTGAGTTAGCAGGAAATAAGAAAAGTAAAAAAAAACTATTATTTTATGTGGATTTTTTTTTTGATATTTTATTTTTGTTTAGTAATTGTAAACTTTTAGAGTTACCGGGTACCAAACATGTACGGGGTAACGAGAAACGGGTACTGAGTATCGTAACCAAACATGCACCATGTAGCAAGCCTAAAAAATAATGTTGTGGAGGTAACGGGTACCATAGAGGTACCGGATACCGAAATACCGTACCTGTACCCATATACCAAATTGGTACCGGTACCAGTGCTTATTTTTTATAAGATTCGGGACCGGGTACTTTCTGTAACACTACCGGTTCGGTACAGGTACGGTACCAAGCTCATCCTTATCCTTACTACTATATAAAGCAAAACCTTAGGATACAAATGTAATTTTATAAAAAAATTAAGACACCTAATATAATTTTTAAGCATTAGGTACAAGTGTTCAATGCAATTATTCTTATTTTACCCCTTATTAATAAACTTCTTTATAATTAATATATTGATTAATAAATTATTTAATATTATAAGATTATTTAATTCACTACGTTAAATATTATATAATTTTTAATTTTTTTAAATTAACATATAAATTTATAAATAAGTTTACCTTATTTGAATACTTGACTAAATACTTTTATAATAATAATAATAATAATAATAATAATAAATAATATAATAATATAATAATAATAATAATAATATTTTATAAATAAGTATTATTCTATTTGAACACTTAACTATATAACTACTAAATACTTTTATAATAACGATGATTATAATAATCTATATCTATATCATCTATTATTTATTACTATCTATAAAACATCTCTTTAAGACAAGATTGTAATTTTGCAATAATTTTAAAATAACATATAAGGATTGCAAGCTTTAATTTTAATATCATAGGAAATCTTTCTGTTATACTCTCATTCTGTTTCAAAAAAATACCACATGGTTTTATTAATATATCTGTATTTACTATCTAATTTTATACCAAATCTTTTCATTGTTGTATCAAAGCAATTCAATTTATACAATATCGAATGTGAATTTTCTTGAAAATATTCGTTAAACTTTAATCATGTTCAACACTTATGTTTACTTAAAAGTTGAGTCATTCAACTATTCTTTTTAATGCCAATTATTTTTGTAACAACGTGTTGGCTCTAACATATGATAATAATCATAAGTCGTATAAAAGATTTAAACCATAAAACAAAATGCAGGACCGTTAAAGGGTACTTAAGCTTGCACTCAGTTAACACACTTAGGAGGATCTTACGATCACTTAACAATTCAAATAGGGAATTGTGAACCTTTACTGAAGATACAAGATAAACACAAGTAAAACAAGAACAAGAGCACAAGATAAAGTTTTCAAGGAAGTTGTATATTGCTTCTCTAGTTCTATTACAAGTGTTGTACAAGTATATTTTAAATACAAAAACCGGAGACTACTTATACTACATCCTACAACCGTCAATATGCAAAAAGACAGTTGGAAGTGACTAATCTAGACAACAAGATCAGCCTAAAGTCAAAAGACAGATTGCCTTTTGACTAGTGACTATGACAAGCCATAGCTCACTGACTTTCCTATTACAAAAAGCCAAGAAGGAACAAAAACAGAAACTTGCAGGCGAAGACCTTATCTACTTTATCATAAAGTATGGAAGTTTCACCAACTAGTGATAGCAGGTAAACTACCAGAGCATGCAGCGGAGAGTAGGTTACTTTATGATAAAGTTGATGGAAAATATATATTTTTCTCTCTCTTCAGAGGAAAATCAGTATTGTCTTTAAACAGCTTCGGAAGACTTTGTCTTGAGAGCTTAGGAAGACTTCATCTTTTACCTTCGGAAGAGTTGAGTCTTTGGCTTCGGAAGACTTTATACTTGGAATATTTTCCAAGTTCAGTGTAAAGCTTCCGCAGCAGTTTCTTCTGAACTTTGGCTTCGGAAGACTTTTACACTTAGCATTTTTCTTGAGTGTGAGTAAAACTTCCAAAGCCAGTTCACCTTTGTTCCAAAGTGCATGTTGGAAGACTTGGTTGTTTTGGTATCTTTTGGTTGCATCAGCCTCTTAACTTCAGAGGTTCCTACACAAAACAATTGATAAATTAAGTTAAATATAACAAGTATAGACTTGTAAATTGGTCATTCTGCCGCAACGCACGGGTTACCCACTAGTAATATATTAAGAGTATCATATGAGTGCACGTGTGTGATTAATGTGTTTGCAATCTTCAAATGAAGATTTCAAGTAAATAAACCGACCTTATATTTGTGTCAAAATTTTGTATAATTTTTTTAACAGCTAATTAGATCGCCTAAAGTCTATTGACCCATCCGATCATCTCTATTACTCAATTAAGAAATTTGAGACCACCATCAGGAGGAAACTCATATTATGTGAGAAGATCACTTGGCCACTTGGAACTCCCTTTTTACTTTTGTCACAGATTGGGACTTGAACCCAATACATCCACCTATTTTTATGAGATATTGGGTGGCTCATTTTAACCACTTGAGCTAAGGATCATTGGTAAAATTTTGTATAAATATGTTAGCCTATCTTGAGATTTTATTCACAATTTCAACCTCCAATTGTTCAAATAAGGTACTTGTTATATATGCTATTTAGTCTTTAAGTTTAACTTACACATTTATAGTATAAAATTAAAGGTAATTCTTAGGGCCATAGACCATGATAAATGATAGGTGAGTTGATCCTAGTCTGGAGTTGATCGGAGCATCACACCTAATGCCAAACACGATAATGATTAGCTAGTATCCTGATCCCTTCACTAACTATTGTCTAAGATTATGTTGGTCTTGATTGGAGATTTGGAGCATCACACCCGGACCTAAAGTGAGTTATTACGATTGTTTTTCAAAACTGTGATATATGCTTGTAGTGTCATGCTAATAATGAATACATACTGCGAAATTTTATTATCGGTGCGAGTTTTATAGATCCATGCATACTTAACGAGGGCACTAAACATAGGGGATGCGAGAATGCAGATAACCCCACTAAAACACGCTCATATCCATAGGGATGGACCAATAGCGGCCGTATTGGAGCATGTTATAAGTTTGATATTTTTTTAATTTTTGATATGCCATGAGATTATAATTCATGAATTTATTAGCAATAGTTTTTATCATTTTAAGTATAGATCACAAATAAGCTCTAAGGTTAATACCAAGATTACTTGCTAGTATACGACGAATCTGAAGACTATGAATATATTCTAGTGTCACCATTTTGAAGACATAAATGCAATTTATAGATGTGAGTTATTATAAAAATTTATATGTTTCTACTATCCTAGTCTGTATCATCTATTTGAACATACAAGATAAAAACAAAATAATTTACAATAGATAATAAAATAATATAAATAACAGTTGTATAAATGCATCAATTATAAATTATAAATAAAACATAACCAGAAGTATTGATTGTCATGAAATGCATTTTGCAGTCATACTATACTTAAGGTAGCATGGTTCGGGGCATGACCCCCGAAAATTATATGATATATAGACACATACGAACAAGATAATTAAAAATAAAATTTAATTAACTATTTAACAAATCCAAAAACAAATTCGTATGCATGCGGCTTACGCCACCACGTATCAAAATATCATTCATAACATTATTCTGCCTATAAGTTATTCTCTCACCTAATATACAGTCACCGAACAACATGTAAAATTTTCTTATACATATTACTAACATGAAACTTTTAACCTTTTTCATTCAAGACCCTAAAAGCATACGCAATTTGCAATATATTTGACACTTTACATGTGCAACATGCTCTCTCTTATAGTAAACACCATAAGTCACGTCAAACAACAATGTAAACTAAATTTGAAACACGTAACTGCTTTTAGAGTAGTGCTTGCAGCTTGCTGCTTTCTGTTCAAGCGGAGCTCGCTGTCTACTCCACGAGTCGCCACAGCTTCGCTTACGCCACTTGTATATAGACAACAATAGCGCCCAAGATTTGCCCTTCGCGTAGTTCATTGAACCTTCCAACTTCACTCTGTGGCCTGTGCTAAAGAAGCGATAGTATTCCATGCTGCAACCAATTATCCAACCCTGGAATTAGCACCAGATCATTTGGAGACGACTGCACCGGACGTACAAAATAGGGTCAGAGGAGGACCCCACGGTTACTGTAGAGCCAGTAGTGGGGGTCTTTCCTCAGATTCTTTCTTAAATACGAAAAGTCTGGTGCCCGCTCACCATTCATTGAGAGCAAGCTCTAACTATCAGTTCTCACTCAATCCAAGAGCTAAAACGAAGCATTCATTTCATCTTCTTCCTGTAGCGCATCCGGCTTTCCATCATATCGCTTTACATGGGTAAACTACGAAGAAAGCACTTGGTCCTTGTTGACCCCTCAATAGAATGGAATTGAAGACCTGGACTTGGCACTGAATTACTCCTCCCCTCTGCTAATTTCAATAGGGCTATCTATCTGAAAGGTCTTAATAAAAGAATCCCTGTAATAGAAGTTCATTCCTTAAATACCTTCATAATCAGTAATTTGATGGTCTTCCGTAAAGACTTTCATGCACACCTTCCTTCATAAGGACAGGTAACCAGGCGGGTGACTCACTCGTAGGTAGCACTATTCGATGCTTTGACTCCTTCTTTTAGTGGTTCCTTTGAAGCTAGTAACTAGAATATAGGACCCGGAAGGCGGGCTCTTATTGCTAAAACCGGAGCTGTTGTAGAGTTAATCAATCTCATTTGAGGGGATGCCTCTAGCAACAAGCCCCTTAGGGGGGATCCATAGATCTGGATAGAGTCCCCGGAATAGTACGCGCGCTAGCGCGCTACAGCTTACGCAGTGCCGCTAGCTATGCCCTGCTTGGTCCCCCAACACGGTGGAGGTTCCGTAGCGCGTCATGAGCACCGGGTAACTAAATCGATCGTCAGGCGAATGAATCGATTAAAAACTCAATTAACTTAAAATCGCTATTACTATTAACATTACCGGTAGTATCATCATTATTATTCTTATTTTTAGTTAGATACATCTACATTTGACTTGGAATTCTTGCATAACAATAAAAAGAAAACCCTAAATTGATAAGGATACAATATTATTAAAAAGAAAACCCTAAATTGATAAGGATACAATATTATTCTCATGCATATAATCCCCACCCGCTACACATTCAACCCCCAATATGCCCCTTGTTGCTTCCTGCCGCTTAACAACCCTTTGGTTGCACAGCTATTTATCCCCAATCTAAACCAATTTTATAATCTTTTTACCCTAATTTTATATTTTTCTCCTCCATTGATACATAAATCACAACAATCCCCACAGATTTTCCCCCCTTTTCATCTCTGCAATCGAATTCCCAATCGGTTGAAAGGAGACAATTTGACCATGGTGGAAACAAGGCGGAGTTCTTCATCGTCGAAGCGTACGCTTTCATCCCCATGTTCGTCTCCGATTCCCACAGGGAAAAGATCCAAGGTATGGTTGATTTAGGGTTTGAATTCCGTAAAGATTGATTAAAGATCGTGTTTTGGTGGTGGGTTTTGAGTTTTGAGTTTTGTGATCGGTTGTTGCAGGCGGCTGAAGCGGCGTCGTCGTCCACCACCGGTACGCCGGTGGAGCCGATTGAGGCGGTGGTGAAGGAGTCCGGTGGGTGTGAGTCGCAAGAACAGGAGGTCCGATCGTCTGATCCGGGGAAGAAAGATTCAGATGCTTGTGAGGAGGTGGTCGGTGATGGTGCGTCGGAGAAGTCTCCAGTGGTGAAGGTGGAGGGGCCGCCGTTGGTCTCGCCGATGTCGTTAGGTGTGTTGAGGCTTTGGTTCTTGAGAGGTGAAGACCCTTTGATTGGTTTGTGTGGTTGTTGATGTTTATGTGGTTTTGGTTTTAGGGAATTCGTTGATTGATGTGGAGAAGACGAAAGCAAAGGCTAATGGCGGTTCGGCTGGTTTGAATCGCGCGAAGAAACCACCATTGAAGTCTAATGTTGGGGTTGCTTGGGGGAAGCTTCTTTCCCAGTGCCCTCAGGTAGTTCTTTCTGTTTAATTGCACAAGAAACAGTACTGCAAATGAATCTTGTGTAGTTGTGTTTTAACAAAGAATGTAACGAAACGGGTTTTTTACTATGTTAGGCTCAGGGATTGTTTGGAAGTGTATCTTGAAAGTGATCATGTGGTATGAGTGATAACAGTATGATATGCGTGTATAATGATTACTATCTGTGGCCAAAATGATCTAAAGAATGTAATTAGGTGGTGACATACTCGAGTTTTGTCAAATTAAGGGGGGAGGGTTTTGGGTGTGTTATTGCTTGATGTTGAATAATTAGTATCAGATAATCTGATTTTGATGTTTGTTGCAGAACCCTCATATTGTTATGGAACATGAAATTTTCACTGTTGGTCAAGGCCACCAATGTGACTTGTGGCTTAGTGATAAATCCATCAGTAAATCGTTGTGCAGCTTGAGGCACATAAAGTCACAGGTATTTTCATATTCACTCATTATTCTATCACAGTTGGTTAATTGTTATTAATATGAATCTTTTATGTTGCATAGCAAGGAGTCGCATCAATTACTTTACTTGAAATTACTGGTGGCAAGGGTGCAGTCAAAGTCAATGGTAAGGTTTGTGCTAAAAGGTCCAAGTTAACGCTTAGGGCTGGAGATGAGGTTGTTTTTAGCTCTTCGGGAAGACATGCTTATGTATCCTTCAAGATGGTGTTTTATATGTTTCTTCAAAATAAAATTTGGTCGTTGATTAATTATTGTTTCTCTGTGGTTATGTTTATATGTGCGAGCTAGTTTTCTTAACAAATGATCAGATATTTCAGCAGCTATCGAATGATAATGTTGCTGCTGATGTGGCACCTTCTGTGAGCATATTAGAAGCAAACAGTGGCTCATTGAAAGGGTTACAGTTAGAGGCAAGATCTAGGGACCCATCTGCAGTTGCAGGAGCATCAATTTTAGCATCTTTATCTAATATTCAAAAAGAATTATCTCTTCTTCCACCACCTTCTCGTAAAGGCAAAGGTTTACAAACTGGACTTCCAAACCTACCCTCTGCCTGTGAAGATAATCGTGTAATTGACACCGACATGAAAGATGCTTCTGATCCTAATGATAATGTTGCTGCTGACGTGGCACCATCGAGCGATAAAGGTGATAATGTTCCTGCTGCTGATGTGGCGACTCATGAATTAAGACCACTACTGCGTATGCTTGCTGGATCATCTGCCTCTGAGGTTGATATCTTGAAAATTCTTGATGAAAGGAGAGAAATTAGGGACTTGCTTAAAGATATTGATCCACCGATCTCGTTAGCTGCAAGGCGGCAAGCATATAAAGATGGATTACAACAAGGAATTCTCGATTCTGATACAATTGAAGTCACATTTGATAACTTTCCATATTATTTAAGGTACGACCTCTGACTTACTTATTTATATATCTTGTCATCTTCTGCTGATTGTTGCTCTTATAGGTTCTTTTTTTATAGTTGTGATTCTTTTTTATATTAATTGTGAACTCTTAATTACAACACATATTAGTCTGGATAATATTATGCCCAAACTGTTTGAACCAGCAAACTGTACTGAAAACTCACCGGATGAGGTTTAGTTATGTTTGGTATCAGTCTGTTTCGTGTCCACTGTTCAGTCCAGAACTGGATATTTCACCTATTTAATGAAACAATGCCATTTAGTTAATGAATTAGGATTGAACCACTAGCTCATAAGGTTGAGTCTGGTTCATGGTTTGGTTTGGGCGTACCGGTTGTAAATTGGTACCAAATGGGCAGTAAGCAGTATAGGTTCCGAGATTTTCAAGTTTTCTCTGGGTGCAGCCTCTCTATTCGAAGGGGTAAGGCTTGTCCTCATCTCACTCTCCCTAGACCCTACTCGTTAAGTGGGATTTCACTGCGTAGGTTTGTTTTTTTTATTATCTGGTTTTTGTTAGCCTAATTTGGATTGGGATTAAGATAAAAAAAGGAAGATGCTGATTTATTGGAGTTTGAGTTTTTTTTTGGTTTTGATTATTTAGTGATTACCTTTATTTATGTTAAGATATCATAATATTATTTAATTTGATTGTTTCCTAGTATGTAGGAATTTTGAATTTTGAATTTTGAGTCAATTTAGGTTAGGTGTCTGAGTTTAGATTAGTATAAATAGGATATCAATGTAATTGTTTTAGAGTGGATTTTTTAATAATCAAAGTCTGAAGCAGGGCTGCTTTAAAAAAAACCCTCCACTGTTGTTTTTTTTTACTGTTGGATACCTTTCAATTGTATCAGAGCTTGGTTTCAAAGGAAATCAAACTCATCATCTTGACCCGAAGGACTGGATCAAGACCGAAGGATCGCAATCAAATGGCAGAGAAACAGATCGTACATCAGAGCTTGGTTTCAAAGGAAATCAAACTCATCTTGACCCGAAGGACTGGATCAAGACCGAAGGATCGCAATCAAATGGCAGAGAAACAGATGATACCTTTGAAGGAAGGAGGTATGATGACCTTTCAATGTCCTATATTGAACTCCACAAACTATGCAATATGGGCAGTGAAGATCAAGGCGATTTTCAATGTTCAAGGAGTTTGGGAGGCGATCGAACCAGGTGTGAATGTTGATCCAAAGAAGGATAATATGGCGATCGCTTACTTGTATCAAGCAATGCTAGAAGAACTCGTTTTGTAGGTTGCTCAATACACCAATGCAAAGCAGATTTGGGATGCACTAAAGGTACGTTTTATTGGTGCAGATAGGGTCAAAAAGGCTAGGCTACAAACTCTAAGGAATGAGTTCGAAGCCCTGAAGATGAAGGATGGGGAAACTATTGATGATTTTGCAGGAAGAATGAGTGGATTGGTTTCCAAAACTACCAGCCTTGGAAAGACATATGATGATGCAACACTAGTCAGGAAACTCCTTGACTCAGTACCTGAACGGTTCATAGCTATTGTCGCATCAATCGAACAGTTCGCAGACTTGGATACCATGAAGTTTTCGGAAGCAATCGGTAGACTAAAAGCATTTGAGGAAAGGCTTCGTGCAAAAGAGCCGGTGATTGACACAAGGAACAATCAGCTTTTATTGACTCATGATGAGTAGGAGGCTCGCAACAGAGGTGGAAATAAGGATCGCAATAGAGGTGGTGGTCGTGGTACGACTAATCATAACTGTGGTAGATGTCAAGGTTGTAATAGAGACAAGGGGATTCATCGTGATTCACCTATAAATCATAAGCAGCAAGACGTTTCAAAAGTCAAGTGTTTTAAATGTGAAGAATACGGACACTATGCAAGCGAGTGTTCAAATCGGAGCTGGGAAGGTGCAAGACTGAAAAATGAAGTGCACTTGACTCAAGAAGAAGATGATGAACCAGCCTTGTTATTAACCATGTTAAAGCAACATGAAGATTCATATATAAAAGATGATTCAGTGTGGAATTTTTCTGATGAGACCAATGAGGACATAGATGAGCATGAAACAGATTTACAAAAGATGAGCGTGCAATTATGGGATCTACTAGGAATCAACAACCCTGGTCAAAGAGATCTGAATCCAAATTAGGGGGGTGATTGTTAGCCTAATCTGGATTGGGATGAAGATAAAAAAAGGAAGATGCTGATTTATTGGAGTCTGAGTTTTTTTTTTGGTTTTGATTATTTAGTGATTACCTTTATTTATGTTAAGATATCATAATATTTTTTAATTTGATTGTTTCCTAGTATGTAAGAATTTTGAATTTTGAGTCAATTTAGGTTAGGGGTCTGAGTTTAGATTAGTATAAATAGGATATCAATGTAATTGTTTTAGAGTGGGTTTTTTAATAATCAAAGTCTGAAGCAGGGCTGCTTTCAAAAAAACCCTCCACTGTTGTTTTTTTTACTGTTGGATACCTTTCAGTTTTGGACTGTTGGGCATCATTTGTTGGTGATAAAATGCTGACCACATCCATTGATCCAAATGCAATGAGTTTTTAATTTTTAGGCCTGCAGCTACTGTAGACAATGAGATTTGGATGTAGATGGCCAATGTAAATATTTTTTTATAATAAATTGACCAAGTAGAGAATACTAAAAGTCTATGTCTATTTCTGGGTGATTCATGTGATTATGGTATTGCACACAAAAGTGTATGCGTTTATTTTCTTGCAATTCTGACTCTAAATAAGGTTAAGAATGCCTATCAGTTTGGTCGTTGCTAGTGCCCTCTTGTCATATTGGTTAACTTTTTTGTTGGTTCCTTCTCAAAACAACACCAGCCTCTTAAGGTTGAAGTCTTATTTATGATAAATGGACACAAAAACATAACCATTGGCTTATTGCCGCTTTTTGACCTATTTCTGTTAATTCAGAGGCTAGAAGTTGCAATTAACATATTTTAATAGAATAAGAAAAATATAGTTTAGTCTTATTTATCCTTATTAAATAGGGAGCCATTCGAGATAATATTTGTTACAAATAGGTATTGATCCATGTAAGTGGTTCTTCTCTATTAGAATGAACGAGCAAACTTTTAACAAACTGAAGATTAACTTTGCTCTTGCCTTTTTAGAGTAAACCAACGATTATTTGTTTAGGTCTGCGAGGTTTTTCTGCATCTTTTTAAGCTAATTGTCATATGTTTTTAAGTAGTAATGTTGTATTCAGAAAAAAAGTCTTTAACGCTGGGGGATTATTAAAAAGTAGTCAAAATATTATATTTCTTTTTCTATATCATTGCATTTAGCATACATTTTAAGTTACTTTACTTTTTATTTATAAAAATTACAGTGAAACCACAAAAAGCGTGCTGATTGCTTCTACATACATACATCTGAAACGCAATGAGTTTGTGAAGTATGCCTCTGATCTGCCAATTCTGTGCCCGAGGATACTCTTGTCAGGTCCAGCAGGTATGGGACCTAATCCGTCTAGAATAAAGGGAAAAATAGTCATTTTAACTAGTGTTGTAAAAATCGGTGCCTAGCACCGATTAATTGCTAATCGGTAAACCACCGATTCGGTTTTAACTAATCGGTCAAAGGTCAAAATCGGCCAAAATCATAGAAAGTTGGTCAAATTTGATCAAAATTAGTCAAAATTTGGTCACATTTAGTCAAAATCAGCTAAAAATCAGAGAAAATCGGTCAGAATTAGTCAAAATTTGATTAGAATAGGTTGAATATGAAAAATTATATGCATAATTTTGAAAAATATTGTATAAATATTTATAAATTTGAAAACTAACATATAAAATTCCAATCCGATTAATTCCGATTTATCCCTATTAATCTCGATTAATCCCTAGTCGGTACCCACTGCCCGACTAGCGCCTAGCGATCTTTACCACCATGATTATAACATTCTTTTTTTAACTTATGAATCTTACAACACAGGTTCAGAAATTTACCAAGAAACACTGACAAAGGCTCTTGCAAAACATTTTGGTGCTAGACTGCTTGTAGTTGATTCTCTTTTATTACCTGGTGTAAGTTTTTTTTTAAACAGTTCACAGATTCTCTTTAATAATAACCATTAATCAAGATTTTGCCTTCTTGCAATTTTCAACCCAGATACTTTTATGGGTCATTTGAGCTATGTTTTATATTTTTACCGGTCAAACAAGAAAACGAAGTAAATTAGCTTAAATGGAAATGACCGCACCCGTTGGAAGTCGGACAAAATGTATAATTTATACATAAAATCCTCCTAAATCATTATTTATTAAAGTAGTATAGTATGAATTTTTAGGGCAAATGTCAAAAAAACTCTTATGGACTTTTGATGATTGTGAGCATAAGTATCTTGCCTTAACTTTTGTATGATTAGAACCTCTTAAGGTATAAAACTCAACAAAGGTCCTTGTGAAGTTTAGGTTTTTTCTTTTCTTTTTTGTTATATATTGGAGTTTTCGTAACTTTAAGGATTTACTTGAAAAAAAAACCTTATCTTGTAAGTAAAGTTTTGGGACTTTTTTCTTGATCTTGTATTAGTTAAGTGATATAATCATATTTGAAAATAACGTCCCAAGTACTTATGTGTGGTTGCAGCAGAAGTCCACAGATTTTTTTTGACATGTTTTCTAATTATACATAACTCTATTAATTTATAAGAATATTTCATGATACAGAAAAAGCGTTTCAGGCCAACCCAACCCAATTAATATTTACCAGCTTCCCAACTCTGGTATTTTGCCACCTCTATGATTAATCTTTTACCCATGCAGGGGTCAGCTTCTAAGGAAACTGAGACTTCAGTAAAGGAGAGTAGTAGGCTTGAAAGAGCAAGTGTGTTTGCTAAAAGGGCCCCACAGGCTGGGGCTATGCACTCTAAGAAACCAACTTCAAGCGTTGAAGCTGATATAATTGGTGGATCTACTACTTGCTCTCATGCTCAGCCCAAACAGGAGGCATCTACTGCATCATCAAAAACCTACACTTTCAAGAAAGGTATATTCTACTAGTATTTTGTGTAAAGTTTAAATACCTTGAGCTCTTTAAGATGCAAGGCATTTGATACTGTTTACTAGAGAGAGCAGTTTTGACCTGTTAACTTACGTATGGGTCAGTTTAGGTTGTATTCTATCTCAAACGGTTTAAAACAACAAATTTAGCTTAAAGTTAAAAGGGGTGAAAGTTGATAAGAAGGGGTCTCTATTCGTACTGAGAATTAACAAACAGAATTTTTTTTTACAAAAGGATAGCGCCTACATTCAAGAAATAGGTGATTTAGGTTTTTAGAGTCAAATTATGCATAAAATAGCTTATTACCTTATGGCATATCTATACTAAAGATAACCTAATACTCATAGGAGAAGTAAATAACTTGTCATTCAAGTTAATTGCTCCCCAATATTTATTCTAGTTAATTGATAAGAGATAATACTAGTACTGATAATTACTATGGCTTGGGAAGCAAGCTAATAAGAAAAGACATCTGGGTGAATATTAACCTAGCCCCTGCGGGCTGCAGTAATAAAACATGTTTTTATAATGCATACAATCTTCATAATATACATTCTTTTGATGCTACTATAGTCAATGCAATTGTTATATATAAAAACAAAAAGTTTTTCCTAGTCAACCCTGCCTGGCCTTTTCATTGTTTTGACCTGTTATCCCACCCATCTTGCTATCTCTATTGCTTATGGGCTTTATTGTGATAATAATTGTATTTTGTATTTTGATGCAGGTGATAGAGTTAAATATGTGGGTTCTCTTTCGGCTAGTTTTTCTCCTTTGCAGACTCCTCTAAGGTATCTGAACTGCTACATAAAATGAAATATATGATTTTTTTTTGTGAGTTTTACCAAATATTAGAAGTTTATTTTTGTATTTCTAGGGGGCCCACGTATGGTTATAAGGGGAAAGTTCTACTTCCATTTGAAGAAAATGGGTCTTCCAAGATTGGAGTTAGATTTGATAAATCAGTTCAAGAAGGCAATGATCTTGGAGGAATTTGTGAGGAAGACCATGGCTTTTTCTGTTCTGGTAATCATATAATATGCAATTAGTGAATATTCTAGGCTTCTAGCATGGTATTTTGTTATCTTTTATTATTAGCAAAATGTAAACTGGTATTGTACTTTTTTTCTGGATTGTTTTGCAGCTGATTCACTTCGCCTGGATTCTTCGAGTGCTGATGACATTGAGAAGCTTGCCATCAATGAACTTTTTGAGGTGAGAATAGATTATTTATTATCCTTTCCAATTTAATATTATTTCGAACAATCTTATTATCATTGTTTTTTGTCTTAGTAGATAATGTATATGGAGGTGACCCAAGTATTTAAATTATATTAATAATTGTCTATTTGCCACCCAATAGGCCACCCAATTATGTATCTTGTTTCATTTATACCAATTTTGACCTAAAACAAACCACTTTAAGTTTTTAAAAGTATATCAATATCTTTAATCACCTGTCAACATGTTACAGGTTAATACTATTTTATATACAAAAGAAAAGAACATTTGCGTCATTTAGCATGTTTTTTTCGGTTTATGTTGGTATAGATGTAACAAGATAGTGAGATACATACTTGGGTGACATATAAGTATAGTTTATACATAACTTGACGAGTAGTCTTATACTTAAGCAGTTAAGCTAAATAGGATGTTTTATTGTGTTCTTAACTAACAAATAAACAAAACATGCCTAATGAAATCTCACTTAACGAGTAGGGTATGGGAGGGTGAGATGATGGCAAACCTTACCTCTATCCATTGGAATAGAAAAGCCGCACCCAGACAAACTCCACCCCCCACCCTCCTAGTTAAACTTCTTTTTTGATCAGTTAACTAAGTACCATAAATAATATTTAGTGCCAACTGTTGTGAAATAAAGGATAGTAAGGTATATTCTACCGGAACAAAGGGAATCAACAGCTTGCAAGCTTTATAAATAACTAGATATTAATAGATTAAAACAACAAAGAAGGAATAGAACAGGGGCCAGCTGTTCCATAATAATAATAATAATAAAGCACATTACATTTGATAACTAATTGAAAATAATCTAAGTTGCAGCAAATTTTATTAACAGTTAAATTAGTGACAAGCAATATCTCAGCTATGTAAACAACCAATAATAACTTACTATAAAGAATAGCACAGGATTGCGATGTCCAGCTTGTTGAATTTTTCTATCATCTATTACGGCGGTTTCATTTTCTGCTTAAAAAGTAAAAAAAAGGAATGGTTTGAATGCCTACATTAATTAACATGCATAAATTTGGTGCCTTTTCTGTATTTTAGTTAATATATTTTGATGACATTCAAATGAGGGCATAGTTGGCTAATTTGAACGACCTATTTGTGATCGCAGGTTGCTGTTAAAGAAAGTAAAAACAATTCATTGATTTTGTTTGTAAAAGATATAGAAAAATCAATGTTGGGAAATCCAGATGCCTATAGTTCCTTCAAGAGTAAGCTTGAAAACATACCTAGGAATGTGGTTGTCATTGCTTCACACACACAGATGGACAGTCGAAAGGAGAAAGTAAGTACACATTTACAAACATTTTTCATGATCTCTATTTGTCTTGCACAAACCATAGTAGTCAAAGGCTCAAGGCGTGAAGGGTGAACCTGTCGGCTAAAATTGGACAAGGCACTTAAAAAGTGCACACCTGAGGGCTGAGACAAGCAATGCGCATGTGTATTTCATCCCATTTTTAGCTGTATTAGACTTGTTTTAGGCTGTTCTAGACTGGCCCTTTTAGTTGTTTCAGATCTGTTCAGACAGGTTTTTTTACTGGTTCAGGCTGTTTTTTCTGGTTCAGTGTCTCTGTTCGCCTTGCTGCATTCAAGGCGGTTCACCCGCGGCCAGGGCGCGTGTTTTTGGTGCCTTTGACACAAACATATGCATACATACATATACATAGTTGCATACATTAATAGAATCATAGATATATACACATTAATTGATATAAACATATATCAATATACATACATACATATTTTGACGCAAGTTCATATACACCGACCAAAATAGATATTCATGCATGCATATTTGCATACATGATCATGCCATCTAATTGTCTAGTTGACGCAAGCATATGAATACATATACATACATGCATTCTTGTTTAAATGCGCATTTATGACATCTAATCATCTAACTTACACTATTTTTTGCAGTCTCCTTCTGGAGGATTATTGTTCACGAAGTTTGGTAGCAATCATACAACATTGCTTGACCTAGCTTTCCCGGTATGCAATGGATGATTTGTTAACCCTATAATTATATTATTGATTAATAATATGACATGGTCCTAATTCAATACTGTACACATCATCTATAAATGGCTGTTAAGTAAGGATTTGACCATGGAAACATCTAGTAGGTGATGATTAAGTCACACAACACCAAGGCTCTAGGAAACCTTAATTACTCTGCAATATGAAAACCTAATAACTCTCCAACATGTTCTAGAACTCTTGTTGTCTTTTATAATTTTCTTGATGCATCTGAATTCTGATGCAAGTTTTAGATATTTGTAGGACCCCTGAACCTAGTGGAGTGTAGAAAGATCCATTAAAGAAACTGAAACAGCTTAAACTACTTTTGTGAAAATATTATTCCTGTGGTTGTATATTTTTACTTGTTTAGATGCTACATAAAATTGGAAGGATGTTTGCATTAAATAACTCCACAAGATTATTAATGTAACACGGTTTAAATGTTATTCAGAATGATTTTGGTAGACTGCATGATAGAAGCAAAGAAACCCCCAAAACAATGAAGCAACTCACTCGTCTTTTCCCAAACAAAGTGACTATCCAATTGCCACAGGTAAGTGAAAGTCACCCTTTTCCAATAATTTTGGTGTTTTGTAAATGTTTATGGGGCCTGATATCTTTAAATCATTGCAGGATGAGTTGCTACTTTCAGACCTGAAGCAACAGCTGGATCGTGATACAGAGACATTGAAATCACAATCAAATATTGTCAACATCCGTGCAGTAAGTTAATTTTGAAACTTATTTACAAATATATATTGTACTAAACATGATTATATATAACAACTATATCACTACAATAATAATCAATTTTTTTCCTGAATAAAAAGATTTAGGAGGATGTACGCATAATATACCCTTCGAGAGACTTTTGACCTGATCGACCTTCTTTTCTTTTGATTTTACTCGCTCGTGACTCACTTACTTAACCAGAATTCTCATACATACTGAAGTAAATTGGTACCGAAACAAAACCAAACAGAAACAACCAGAAAACACAGAAACAATTCTGGAACTCCTCCAATTTAATTGATAGAAAAACTTACAAAGAATAAGTAAAAACTCTCTCCTATTTATAGTTGATTAACCTAGCCCATCAAGTTAATCTATTCCTACATAATAGGCTTTATCCCAAATCCTTTTGAGATAAAGTTAAATCACAAAAGCTTATCTCAAATCCTTTTGAGATAAAGCTATAAACTACCTGATAAACTTATCCTTTTAGTTTACCAGATAATGACCAAAAATAAATTACATAATAGACCCCTAACTTTAACTAATGTCAAGATTGGTCCAACACATACTAACATACTTAGATGCATCAATGGTTAGCTTTAACGTATTATTATTATTATTATTATTATTATTATTATTTTTTTCCGATTTCATGATTTCAGGTTCTGAATCGCGTCGGTCTTGATTGCTCAAACCTCGATGCACTTTTAATAAAAGATCAAACTTTGACAAATGAAAGTGAGTATAATCTTTTTCTGTTTCTCATTTTCACTAAGGTTGTCTTTGATTTTCACTTTTTGACCAATTTTGACCTTTTAATGTTAACAGGTGTGGAGAAAGTTATTGGATGGGCTCTAAGTCATCACTTTATGCAGAGTTCTGAACCTTTTGTAAAAGATGCTAAACCTGTGATCTCTAAAGAAAGGTGTTGTCACTTGCTCTTGTTTGTTTTAGGTGACAAGTTGCCAAGACAATTAGGGGGTGTTTGGATGTGCTTTTTATAACTGGTTGTGTGATTTCGAATAATCGGATTCAGATAATTGACCGCAATAAAATGTGATGATAGAACTTGAGTCTGCTTGATTAACCTCAAATAAAACAGTACAAGCAATTCCCAATTCGAGAAGGGATGATCTCCAAAGTGCTAAATAAAACACAGAATTTAATAACCTGATGATCTAAAAGGGATCACAGGCTCTGGATATCCTCCTTTTTGAAGGAAAATACAGGAAAAATACAGGATAAAAAAACAAAGTAAAAAATAAACCTTGAGATGTTATGTAAAAAATAAACCTTGAGATTTTTAGCCATACCACTATGAAACGAAAAATATCAGATGAAAATATTCAAGCCTTGAGATGCTGTGAAACTTCTGTGCTCAACCAAATAGTAGTAGCAGATAAACCAACAACCTATCTGGTCCTACCCTCTTTACTACTTTTACTTATTTTGTGTTTTATGTTGTAAATTGCAGTCTTGAGTATGGGATTAGCATACTGCAAGGTACTCAAAACGAGAGTAAAAGTTCTAAGAAGACATTGAAGGTGAAGATTATGCTTTGCAAGCAACTTTTGATCAGTGAATTAATATAAATAGTTTTATTTAAGGTTAATATCTTGTGATAATTTCAGGATGTGGTTACTGAAAATGAATTTGAGAAGAGACTTCTAGCTGAAGTTATTCCTCCTACTGAGCTTGGTGTTACTTTTGAGGATATTGGAGCCCTGGAATCTGTGAAAGATACTTTAAAAGAATTGGTGATGCTACCTCTTCAAAGGCCTGAATTGTTTTGTAAAGGACAGTTAACCAAGGTAGAAGCAAAAGTTTATTTTTGTTAGAGGTGGCTAGATATCGATGGGATGGGTTAAACATAGAGTTTCGTGACTTTCAACCAGTACTGTCTATTTGATCCCTCTTCGTTTGAGCTAAATTTCTATGATTTGACACAACTAAAATTGACCCATCTATAAGTAAAAGTTTTTTTGGAATTGGCTCCTGTAATTTCTTGTTTTATTTTATTCCTTCATAATTGTAGAGTAAGTTCTTAGGGTGATCTAATCAAAGTTTTTTCTTCTAGCCTTGTAAAGGAATCTTGCTTTTTGGACCCCCTGGTACTGGTAAAACGATGCTTGCTAAAGCTGTTGCAACTGAGGCTGGTGCAAATTTTATTAACATTTCAATGTCAAGCATTACTTCAAAGGTACCGATTATTATTTCACTCAGTACTAATTATCAATTTTTAAATATCGATTTGGTGGTAGAACATAATAGTTTATTCCCATGATGATTTTTTTGTAGTGGTTTGGTGAAGGAGAGAAGTATGTTAAAGCAGTTTTCAGCCTTGCTAGTAAAATCTCGCCTAGTGTCATTTTTGTTGATGAGGTTGGTACATATTTTTATTGGCACTATTGTAATTTCTCATTATATTTTATAAGTTAGATGACACTACCTGGTGTTTGGATGCCTTTTGTTATTTTTTTTGTCTTTGTTCTCGAGTTAAATGTATGAATCTGAGTTTGAAACTCTAGTTTTGCATAGTTAAATCCCTGAGTTTACAAAAACTCAACAAGAAGTCTTCAGACTTTATTTTGAACAAGGGTCCTGTTTTGGATTATTTACTTCCTAAACCTAATAAAACTCTGTGAATGGCTCTTTTTTGCATGATTTAGTCCCCAGACTTTACATGAAGGACCTATCAGTTTAGAGTTCCTCTAAGGCTAGGGACTTGGCCATGCAAAAGGAAGTCCAGAGACTTATGTGCAAAGTCCGCATAATCTGCATGTATAAGAAACCTGTTCAACTTTCAATTTTTTTGATATGAATCTTTTAGATATATCAAATACACATGCCTGCAACCTTAATTATGTTGCCTTTTTTTCGATGTGGTGCTGAGAAACTGGTTGATCTGATGTCAAGGTTGGCAATTACCTTAGCTTGACATGTTTAAAAGTTAGCATGTTTACTTTTTAGCAGTTAAATTAAAGTTGGTTGCCTAAAATAGATATAGGATAAAATTTCATACCTTTTTGGTTCTTTATTTTTCTTGGGATCCACAGCCATTTCCCTCTTTGATCATATTACAGATATTACATGATGTCATGATGATTCTTAATGTTTTTCAGTAGTATTTTATCAAAAAAAATTTATTTTTTACTTAAATGCATAAAAGGTAATCACTTGTGCTCCGTTCTTGATTTCAGGTAACCCATGTTTTTGTTGCTTAGAAAAAACCCTCAAACTTCCTCATTTTTTCCATATAAATCCTTTTATTTTCAAAAATCAATATAAGGTGATCTGTATGTCCATAGATACGTTCGTACCTCTGAGGCTTTGACCATGCTGACTTTTAACGTGGGGCTGTGAAAACCGATTTACCCGTTTATAAGGTCTTCATGAAATTTTTGGAATATTGAGGGTTTTTATTGCTGAAACAAAATTGGTTGTTTTTATGTATTAAATTAATTATCTTTCTGTGGAACCATGACTATTTCTCTGTGTGATAATTTATGGTCTTCGAGTTTGATTTTGTATATTTTTGTTACAGGTGGACAGCATGCTGGGAAGACGTGAAAATCCTAGTGAGCATGAAGCAATGCGTAAAATGAAAAATGAATTTATGGTCAATTGGGATGGTTTACGTACAAAAGATAAAGAACGTGTGCTTGTACTTGGTGCAACGAATAGGCCTTTTGATCTCGATGAAGCTGTAATTAGGAGATTACCTCGCAGGTAAAACTTGTGGAATATCAAAATATTATGTTAATTTTGAATGATGAACAATATGAGGACATATATATTTGGCTACCCAAGTATTCAAAAGTTTTCACTAAGGCCACCTCAAGATTAAAACAACTTCAGAGACCACCAAAAGTATCATGTTGGTTCCCTTTATGCTGATTTTGACAATTTGTTTACAAGAGGGTTGTAAATTGTCAAAATGCACTTACATTTAGAGCTTTTTTCATGTCTAGAGTGACTACAGTTTGTTGAATCACAAAAGGGCCTTTGAATCTAATCAAATATGTTTTGACAATCCATCTATAGTTGATTCATTATACTTGACTGATTGTCGTTTTTGTTATTAAAAGTCCAGTTGAACAAAACTTCAAACTTTAGGGTATATGGTATCCCTGATATTTATCTAGAAAAGAAGATATATGATCAACTTTAATACGTGAAGACTGAACTCCTAACAGTTTGTAGTTTAAATATATATTTGTCAGTAGTTAGCACTAATGGCATCTTTTCTTATGTTCAAAAGTCTTGTGCAAATTAGTTCTTGGTAAAGTTGGGTAGCATCATGTCTTTTTTTTTGGGTGGGTGGGGGTGTTGACAAAATGGGTGGTTTGATGCAATTTTTTTGCGGGTACTTCTAGTTTTATTAATAAATGACATTTATAAAAAATTGTTATTTTAAAAGGTGTTAAGCGTTTTGAAAACACTTTTGTCTGTTCTTTTAGTTTCACTAATAATAAGGGTCATTGTTGAAAAAACCTATAGACTTGTTGAATTTGCACTTAGGTCTCTAGACATTTTTTGTGAAATGTTATTTCCTGGTGGGTTGAAATTATGTTGGGAATGTGATTTCCTTCATTTTAATGTTCTTTATTCTTTCAGGAAGGAAGTTTCTTAATGAAAATTTGGTTAAACTATTTTTTAATTTTTCAAAAGTAACTCAATAATATATATTTCTATTATAATCTTAGTTGCAGGTTTTCTTCATCTTCTGCTCTGCTCTATTTTGCAAATATACAACTGCAAACTTTTTATTAAACTTTGTACCAACTAGAAGTAAAATTATATCTAACTTTTTATTATTGCTGTCTCAATTGCAGGTTGATGGTGAATTTACCAGATGCCCAAAACAGGGAGAAAATACTGAGAGTGATTTTGGCAAAAGAGGAACTGGCGCCAGATATGGATCTAGAAGCAGTGGCTAATATGACTGATGGTTACTCCGGAAGTGATTTGAAGGTCTTGTTTTCTTTCTTTTTTTATATTTATTATTATTGCTATTATTGGTAGTGGTTTTGAGAATTTGGTTAAATGCTCAAAATTTCAGAATCTTTGTGTGACTGCTGCCCACTGTCCGATAAGAGAAATTTTGGAGAAGGAAAAAAAGGTTTGATTTCATTTACTCTTACCATTATGTTGATGTTAAGCAAAATCATTCGAGGTGTCCACAGTCCATGCCACCCGGTTATATGTAAACAAGTGAAATGGGCTCGACAGGTTGAACGGTCAAACCTATTCAATCACTTACATTTTTCTAAATCATTTTATCTGAAGTAATTGGTCATATTAGTTCAATAATACTGAAGCTGGATGGTTATACGCTTGCTAATTCCCCCATTTTACCCTTAAATTACTTTTATCATAAAGTTCTTGCAAGTTATCCAATAGCATCAAGGGTGAAATCAGCATTCTTGTTAAATTAGCATCAACTAGATTATGTGCTGTTCATATGTATTGGTTTTTGGACCGAGGCGGTATAGTCTTTGCAATCATATATTACAAAATTACAAAAACCAGACTGAAAGGTGTTTTTGAGTTAGTCTAACTTGGCTAGACCCACACATAGTTACAACGTCAACCATTTTGACCTGTTACTCATCCCTCCCATTTTGACCTGCATCAACTTTGTTGCGCATGCAAATCTGTTTGTTAGTTAAATGGATGTGTGTTTTGTGGCTTATGTTTATTTCATATTTGCTTTCTATGCAGGAGAAAGCTTTGGCATTGGCAGAAAATAAACCACCGCCTGCTTTGCACAGCAGCGCAGATGTCCGTCCTCTAAATTTGGATGACTTCAAATACGCGCATGACCAGGTATATAACTAGATGTCTAGAAAGGCTTTTTATTCATTTTGTAAAAATAATTAATGCACTAATTATAATTACAAGATTATTGTTATTTACAGTAACAGTCTACTTTTGACATAAAACAATTTACTTTCGGTGACTTTCATCCTGGTTGAACCTTTTTTGGAATATTTTTACACCAAATATATCTCGATATGAAGTATGCATAAGTTTCTTTACACTATTTTTAAATAATTAATCTTTTTACAAAACATTTACACCAAATCCATTGTTAGCTAAAATTTTCCTTTTAACTAAAATTTTAAATTAAAAAGAAATTATTTTATTTAGTATCAAGACCCTTGTGTTGCGGGGGATAAAAAGTTAGAAACCATATTCATTATGTTACTCATTTGATTTAAATATTGTTTTTACCTTGATATAAAAAATTAGTAATATAATATGCTATATGATGATATGTATTTAATAGTCATGAATTATAAAATGCCCCTTAAAATTACCACCATTTTGGTGTCTTGGCTAGAGACAGTCTGCAACAACTTTACATAGTTTTGGTGTCGCAGTGCATACATTATAGATGGTCTTGGCCTTTTTCCCTTTTCTTCTCTTCAATCGCTAAGCACCAATGTGACGTATGCTAGTTTTAATTTGATCTGCTTGACATAAAACAAAACCTGATGTATCCATAATATCTTTGTTTCGCAGGTATGTGCAAGTGTGTCATCAGAGTCTTCAAATATGAACGAGCTTCTTCAATGGAATGAACTATATGGTGAAGGCGGGTCCCGGAAGAAGAAACTCCTCAGTTACTTTATGTAAACCGATGTATTAAGTGTATAGCCCTTTCTTTGTTCCCTTAATTTATAATTAATTTCGGATGTCGATGCTGATTAGTCTTTGTTTTAGCATAAAAACCCACCCGTCGTCTTGATATACATAGGACCTGCATTGATGGAAATTCTGTTGCAGTTGCAGGTTGTTATCGAAGAGTTTTTTTCTATTTTCTTTGGCTTGAGCCGTGTGTACTGTCGTTTATGCTTGTTTTACATATCTAATTAATTAGCTCTATGTTTTGTAATGCTTGTATAGACTAATTAACTTCTTTTATGATAGTCTAATGTACACATTCTATGTTTAGAAAAGTTTTGAAAGTTAGACCAGAGCGGGACCGATTAGAAAACCATAAACCGTCGGTGCCTCTGGTTCAGTTACAAGCATGTAACCAACTGGGGACGATGAAGCGGTTGTTTTGCATAGACCAGATTCTGTCAAAGATAACAACCATTTTTTGTGTTAGATAATTTTGCTGTTATATTGGACAACTGGTGTTTGTAACTTCTAGGTCTAATTTGAGCTTTGTATCATTAAAGTTTTTTTAGCAAGTGGTTCATTCATTTCACTGGAAATATAAATAAAAGATACAAGTAAAACTATATTATAAGCATGTCAAAAAACTATACCCTAAACAAAACATGAGTGGAATGTACTTAGTCTTAGGACCTATCGTCCTCAAAGAAGTTTGTCCATCGTCATAAACAAAACATGAGTGGCTTTAATACCATTAGTAAGATCTAACCTCGCATACAAACTGACGTTGTCTTCTTTGTCCATAGGGGTTCATGACATTGTTTTTTGGTTGCTCGGGTGGTTACTTCCTAGAAACTGAAAGCCATCCATCTTGGAGTTATTTCCATCCAAACACACTTCAGTTAAATGGCTCAACCATAAAGTTCTTTTCTCATCCAAAATCAATATGACTAAAATTACCCAATGTCTACCTAGTGTTGTTTTTTTTCATTTGTTAGAATAAGCAGGCAAGCCAATACACCTAACATTTACTCTCTTTACCTTTATTACTAGATGTCACATGTTCTCCTAAATATACTTGTAAAACCAGTCATGAGTAAAAAGTTGAACTAAATGACACCTCAAAGTAGAAAACCTAACATGACACCATAACTAAAGTCGTAACTACATATACACATTTTGCAGAAGTTTAATCCAACAAAGCACATCAATATCGAAATAAACTAGCCTAAAGGCAACAAAAAGTCAAAGAAAGCCAATACAAAAAAAAAAAAAAAAAAAATTAGTTGTAAAATGATAAAAAAGCAAAATGATACGAATAATTATGTTGAAAGATAAAAAAATACAAAATGATAAAAAAAAACAAATCACATTAGATAAATCTAACATTCAACAAATGTTGATCTATTAAGCACTTAACAAAGGTCTTAGGGTAAAGGGAGTGGAGAAGGCATAGTGCAGGAGAGTCAGATGTGACAACCTGATACGACACGAAAATATCTCCCCACCCATGAGCGGTGTGGTTTTCATGATGGTTTTGTCAATGTGGAGAAGAAGAATTGCATGATATTATTATTTTTTCATTCAATAACTTGTAATATTTGAAAGAGAAAATTACATAAATGGTCCTCAAGGTTTGAGCATATTACAAGTTTTGCCCCTAGGTTTTATAAATTACAAATTTAGTCCAAACATTTGTTAGATGGTTGCAAATTCACTCCTCATCGTTAGTGTTTGTTAGTTTACAAAGATGTGGGGACTAAACTTTCAATATGATCAAACCATAGGTATCATTTGTGCAACTTTCTATATAATTTAAAAATAATAATAAAATCAAATAAAAAATGATTAAGTATAGACTGGGGCGGTGAAAAGTACTACTCAATGCTATGAGCAGTACCTCCCATGTAGATGACTAGAGCCTAAAAAATGACTAAGTATATGCTGATGTGGTGAATAGTACCACTCGATGTGATGAACAGTACCCTAATGTGGGAATTGTACCCGATATGATGAATAGTGTCACTTTTGATAATTATCATTTCTACTTCATTTTCAAGAAAACAAGTTCTAGCAATATCTAGACCTCGTATATCTAGGGTTTCCTTCTAATCATGACATGAACATAGTTTCATCATTTATCATACTAAAACTTCACAAACGAGCATAAAAATGTCATCTTTTTCGTATGAAATCATAGTTTCTTTAGAAAACAACATATAAGTATGCATATTAGCCTCAAAATAAAAAAAAAAAGTAAAAACAGGGATCTAGAACTCATCTTTTGAAGCCCTCGAAGAAACCCTAGAACCGAAAAATAGATCTCTAGATCTACGCGCATGCACATGTAAAATTATCAACTTTTTCATTTAGATGCAACAATAATATCATATAACCTAAGATCTAGCTTAGATATATGAAATAGTATGAAAATTGATACGTTTAATCAATTTTCCTTGACTTTATCTCTCTAATATCAACGTTCTCTTTCTAATCCTTTGAGAATATCTTCATATATAAGAAAAGAGGAAGGGGTGGCTCCCTTCCTTTTATACCCATATATTAAGGTAAATCATTCATTTATCCGCCTTTAGTCCCACGACTTATTAAAAGTGGATCCTTGATTAATTATTATTATTATTTTTTTTTATAAATGTTCGGGTGTTACACCCCTATTGGGACTCATCGTTCTCAAAGACGTGTGCCCGCCATCCAAATCAGAAACCAAGGATCTAACACCATTTGTAAGATATGTCCCTTAATACAAACCAACGTTGTCTTCTTTGTCCATAGGGGCTCATGGGCTTTGTTTTTTGTTTGCTCGGGTAATTACTTCCTAGAAACTCATCCAACTTGGAATTATTTTCACCTAAACGTGCTTAAGTTAAGCGGCTTAACTATGAAGCTCTTTTCTCATCCACAATCATTTGGATCAAAACGACGTGAATACCTCTCATAGTCTCATGTAGGTAGAATGATTGTTTAATGTGTCATTTTTTTCATTCGTTAGAATACGCAACCAACCTGAATATACATGTAGAAACAGATCATGTTACTTGTCTGGAATTTAAATAAATGATACCTCAAAGTAGAAAACCTAACATGACACCATAACTAAAATCAAATTATCATGAGAAACTTTGCCTAGGAAGTTCGCAAGGCTAGATATACACATTTTGCAAAAATACAATCCAACCAAAATACAACAATATGCAAATATACTAGCCTAAAGGCATAAATATTCAAAGATAGCCAGTACAATGTATAAAAGGATCTCAATAAACCCTAAAACATCATATAAGCTTGTAAACAAGTCTGTTTTTGTTGATTTTAAACTTCAAAGTATAACGAGGTTTGTATTATTCTTGAATATCTCCCGTCTACTCGATCTTGAGATGTTACTAGCTAGGTTGCTTTTGATGTTATTTTAAAGATAATTCAAATAATTTAGTTGAAAGATATAAAAAAATTTAGTAGAAAACATAGAAAAGAGTAGTAAATAACACGTTAGATAAATCAAACATTTAACAAATGATGAACCAATAAGCGTTTAAAGAGGTCTTGTGGGGAGGGAGTGGAGAAGGCATGGTGAAAAGAGCCGATGTCGCAGGCTGCTTCCACGTGAACACATCTCGCCACCCATGAATGGTGTGGTTTTCATGATGCTTGTGTCGATGTGGAGAAGAAGAATTGTATGATATTTTGTTGATAACCGGCCTGTAATATTTAAAAATAGAATACACATTAATATTTTGTTAGTATTCCGCATTTAAATTTTATTAGAAAGCCCAGTTGCTTTCAGATTAAAGTAAGTTTGTTTTGTAAGCGCCTTGGGCATGTGTACTTGTGTAAATGAGCGAAGTCGAGCCCGACCTCAACCAGGCTCGAGCTTGGCTATTTCCGAGCTCCATTTCTCAAGATCGAGCTTGCCTAGTGAATAGTTTTTGAAGCTCGATCACAGTTCGTTTATTATATATTAAAATTTATAATTTTAATATATTTTATATATATATATATATATATATATATATATATATATATATATATATATATATAACATACTATATATTATTTTTATCATAGTTTCACATATAATAATAACTACTATACAAGTATATATATTTAATATAGTAAATAGAAGTTATATAAATAATAGGATTGTTTAGGCTTGCGAGCTAGTTTGAGCTCGATCAATAAAGTTTGGGTCGAGCTCGTTTATTAAACGCATTTATTCATAAACTTGAGCTCGGGCACAAACACTTTTAATGATTAGTTTTTCCCTTCATACTTTTACAAAATTAAATCTTAGTACTGTAATTTCTTTTATCAATAATATAAATTATTTATTTATTTTTTGCATAGTTTTTGTTTAAATTTTAATACTTTTAATTTGAACGGATCTGTCCCTAAAGTTTGCTCAAATTTCACATTTCATCATTGAGAAAAAATTACAAATTTAGTCTTAATGTTTGAAAAAACGTAACACATATCGTCCCTGAGCCACGCCCGTAATTAATTTCGTTAAGTAGTTATAAAAGTACCATTTTACACGTCAATAAAATGAATTATTACATGAACCACACTCACCTCATATACCACACCCCCATCTAATACACCCTCTATCTTCTTCCTCTATAACAAACCACCACCGCCACCACCACCACCACACACACGCCCCAATCTTCGGCAGCCATCACCACCATCACCGCACACCCCCATCTGTAACAACCACCACCATCAGCCACCTCTACACCGACCATCTTGACCGCCGGCCACCACCTCTATCGCCGACCTCATGCGAAGCAACACCATCCTACTGTCATAGAGTTGTCTCATACCATGGAACCCATCATAATTGCCATCACATACCACCACCATCATCGACTTGAATCTACCAGATTGTCCATCCTCCTACCATGGAACCATCTTCGACAGCCATAGGTTTTGCAGTTTTAGATCCACAAAGCTTACAACTTATAGTTATAAGAGATGATACTTATTGTTACTTGAGATAATGGCCGGAGTTGTTAAGGGGGGTTATTAGACTATTAGTTAGGCAACTAACATTATTGTGGGAAAAGTTTTTCAGATATGGTTGCCGGAGAACAACTCATCGTCGGCGGCAGGAGGAGGAAGAAAATGTCAGCCGGAGGAAGAAGAAAATAGAAAGATTCTGACTGTATATGCGGTGGAAGATGATTGGGTGGGTTTGTTGTGGGTCTACCGTTTGATTGTACATGTTTATTATTGATTTTTTGGTGACGGCAAAATGACCAATTTTAAAAAGTTAACGGAGTTTTTTAATGGTCGTTAGACCTAGGGACGAAACATGTTATGTTTTTTTCAAACATTAGGATTAAACCTGTAAGTTTCAATCCCAAGAACGAAAGATGAAATTTAAGCTAACGTCATGGACGATTCATGTAATCTTAATAGTTATTATTTATTTTAAATGTTTATTTTTTAAAAAAGATGATGGATGAATAAGGATTGACCCTTTTACGGTTTAGGAAGGATTAACATAGTTAGACCAGAGATAGAAAAAGCGAAGTAGATAAAGAAAAGGGTGTTAAAAAAGGGAAATTGAAAGACCCTAGTACTAAGCCCCTGCGTTGTAGCGGGGGGCGTAAAACCATGTCAAGCAGCATCAATGACACACCACCGTCAGTGACCACTAATACTAAAAAAACTCGTATTAAAAAAAATAAAAAAACGAAAAAAATTAAAACCGAAAAATAAGTAGACGTAAAAACGTTGAACCACGCAGACGAAACATAAAAGATGTAAAACAATAGGTAATTTGATCTAGGACCAGCACGCACGAACCACACATGCACGTTTCAGCATGTTAACTCGTAAAATTTTGACTGAAAGACGAAAATGTTTAAAATATGAAGCGTAAGGGATCAAAGTTGAAAGCAGAAAAAATATTGGGGCTAAATTATAAAAAATATAAAAGTATTAGATTAAAATAAAAAAAATTAAAGATTAAATAAAACGGTAAGGACAACCCACTATAAACAAGATACAATTCATGATGTATAATCTAGTTAATAATTAGTATTATATAAATTATGCTTTAATTAATTTTGTGTCATAATCTCTTTAAGACCACCTACTTTAAATAAACCGAAATTTATTAAATATTGTTTTTAACAGGGTGTTGATAGTACAAAAAAGGGTTTAAGAAAAAGAGAAAAAGAAAGATTATATTAACTACCAAACGTACGAAAATCGGCACAATAGATCATCAAGAAATCTTGAAAAGCAAACATGTTTACAAAGTCGTCTTTCATTGACAAATCTCCTCAATTCACCGACAGATCTTGTAAAAGATAATATTTTTATTGATTCCCACTTTATCTTCTCCCTGTGATTCTGTAAGATTTCGTTTTTCGACAATCGATGGCACAAAACCCACCGATGATTCACCGTTCAAGCTTCTTATTGCCGCCGACGATCTCCGGCGACGTTAGCGCCTCTTCTCCGGCGACTTACGCTCTTATTATCCTTAATCAACGTCTCCCTCGATTCTCACCCGTACTATGGGATCACGGTGAGTTGGGTGTTGATAATGGTGTATATATGTTATGGGTTTTGTTGATTGATTGTTGTTGTTGTAGAGCAGCAAAGATTCGTGTGTGTGCTGATGGTGGAGGTAATCGATTGTTTGATGATATGCCGGAGATTTGTGCTCATGGAGATGATGTTGCCGGTGTTCGTGAAAGGTTATTGTTTGTTGATTCGCTTAGATTCGTACGCAATCATTGGTTGTGTTGTTTGAGTGCCTTTAAGGTGTTTGATGTTATGCTTGTGAAAGTGTTGTGTGCATATTGTTTGTTTGAGTTGCTTTTGGAAAAGGTAGTGGGGTTTAAGACTTCTGGTGGATTCCACAAGAGTCACCATCTTTTTCACTTTTTGAACAAAGAGGGTCATGAGGTCATCCTAAAGAGATGAACATGAAAAATGTTCATGAACAAATGGTGATGTGTAGTGAGTTCTGTAGATTTTTGGATAGTAATTTTTTGATTATGGGATAGAGGAAAGGTTTACCCCTCTCTCACCCTCAGTGTTAGTGGATTTTACTATGTACGTTTGTTTGTTTGGTAATTTTCTGCTTTGAATGAGATTTCATCCAGTGTTGGTTGTAAATTAGAACTCTAAACAGCTTACATGTGTACGATACGATTACGAATGATAGATTAACTTCCACCTTGTGTTCTTAAGTTGATTACCTGATTTGGAAGTTGATCACTAAGTGTTTTGACCTTGGGAATTTGGCAATCAATAATGGTAGCCTTTTTTTTATTTGGATAACGGGCAGGGCCCAGAAAATATATAAATGAATGGAAGGAATTACATCATCAAGATGGCATACCCTCCATAAAACCTATGGTGGTTCCCAGAACAAGCTTTGGGAACCCAAAAAATCGAGTCTCCAACTCTAAACACTATTACCCCACCTATACAAAAAGGGGCAAGGATTAAAACAACTAAGAAGTAAGAACTAGAGGCCTATCATCACAATTACTACAAAACACCATAATAATATGAATTCAATAACAACCACTTTGAAACACATGTAATAACCACCAAATCTACTATGTCCTCTGTTTATGTTTGTTTCTTCTGTTATTTGGTAAAAAGGAAACAATTTTTGTATTCTAATTTGAGTACATATCTGTTATAGGTACAAGCCAGATGTAATTAAGGGAGACATGGATTCAATCAGACCAGACGTTTTGAATTTCTACAGAAATTTGGTAAGTTGGCTATAATCCTTATATGAAATTATGGATATTCTTGATATCTTGCATTGTTTAGGCTCTAGGTGTTGATACGGTACTCGGATTGTAGTTGGCAAAGGGTTGGTGAGGTAACGGATAAAAATGAGTAGTCATTTAAGATAGAACAAAATGAGTCGGGTTGGGTTGACCTGTCAACTCCTTTTCAGTCCATTGTTTGGAATTCGTAACCTTACTTATTTTCACATTTTTGGACCTCTTTGCAACCTACATTTACTTATTTTCATATGTTTTAGTTGTTCGTAAGATTAACCTATATTATTAATTCAATTAAATGCAGGGAACCAAGATTGTAGATAATTCTGATGACCAAGACACAACAGATTTACATAAATGCATCACGTATATACTTGATTTTTTTTCTGATGATAGGAAGTCAACTGTAAGTAGAATTGATTACATAGTAATCTTTTATCAGATTAATTTCTTGCATTTTACAAATTATAATATATCATGTATTCTTTCGGGCCAACAGTTGTGCATACTTGTTGCTGGAGCTCTTGGTGGTAGGTTTGACCATGAAATGGGAAATGTTAACACGTTATGCCACTTTTCAACAACACAGATTGTTCTTCTGTCTGATGATTGTCTTATTCAACTTCTTCCTCATACCCGACATCATGAGATTAGTATCATCGCTTCAGTTGAGGGCCCGCATTGTGGCCTTATTCCCATTGGTGCCCCTTCTGGAAGCTCTACAACTACCGGGCTACAATGGAATCTTGGTAGGTACTTTTTTTACACATCAGTTCATTGTAGGTGGAAGAAATGGTGGGTTGGGTAGATCAGGTAACGGGTCAAAAAGGGTAATTTCTTACAAGTCGAAACACTTTTGATCAAGAATTAAAATATTTTTTAAGGAATAATGTATGTCTAGGCCACGCAAGTATTCAACCTTTTCCATTATGATCTATATTGAAACTACTTCATAGGTCATCAAAGTATGTACCATTTTCATTTATACCGATTTTAACCATAAACTAGGCTGATGATGATAATACCTTTAAAAGTTTATGTGTCAACACGTGCAGTTAAAAATCGTTTTTAACAAAAATTAAGGGCATTTTCCTCATTCCGCATGTTGTTAGCCAAGTTGGTAATAAACCATATACATACTTGGTAGCTTATAAAGTAGTTTTATTAAGTAATCAGTGTATCTAGTATGATCACACAATTATATTATTTCAATAGAAGTCTAATTATTTGAATAATATATTGCATTGTATGTTTCACTTTGGTGACTTGATCCATTTTATTTTCAAATATATAATTTTTCATTTTTACCCGTTTGACCTGTTACAATAAACAAGTTACCTGATTCTTTCTAAACACAACTTTCATGTTTACAGATAATACAGAAATGAGATTCGGGGGCTTAGTGAGCACATCAAATATCGCCACAGGAGAAACGGTAACCGTTAGATCTGATTCTGATCTTTTGTGGACAATATCTCTCAAGAAAAACAGCCATGAAGCTGAAGAACGCAAAGTCCATGATTCTCAACATGTCAACCTCAGCTGATCATTCTAAAGTCTATTAAAGTCTATTTATTATTTTTTTTATGGTGTGATTACAATAAATATAGTTGTGGTCTATCTAGAAGTTATATAATTTTGCAATCCTTACTTATGCTTGTTTCTTTTATGTTCTCTGATTTGCAAAGCATAATGAGTTGGGTTGATCAAAAAAATATTAGTAACTTTTTTAATATTTTAAGTAATATGTTAAATCATGCTTTATTTTTTTCCCCTTATAATCTTGTCACCAGATTTTTCAAAGTTGCTTTTTTTTCGTTGTTACTTTTAATGAAAAAATATAACCTGAATATTAATGTTTGTCACAACTACAAACCTTCATTTATATAGAGAATTGGAGATGGTAAATTGCCTTTGGTTACAACTTAAGAATGAAACCAACTATTTTTGTGAATCCATAATTCCTTTTATAATTTTAATTTCCATTAGCTCATTCAGTGGCTAAAGGTTTCGATTGGTGATTTTGGCCATAACCCGACCCGTCTAAGACCCAATAGCGTTAACGTGGAACTTGATTGAAAACTTGTAAGCTTTCATAGAGCATTCCGTTTAGGTTCCCCATATGAGTCTTGAAAACTTATTAAGTTCTTATAGAGTATTTACTTTAGGTTTCTCATATGAGCTCTTTCGTATAATTCGAGGAAAATCAATAATATTTTTTTAAGTTAATTAAAAATATTTTTTATTTGAAATTTACAGGGTACCAAAAAAAAATCCTTACTCTATTTTTTTTCCATCCCACTTATTTTGTAAGTGCTTGTAAATGCAAGAAAGAAAAGATAACTTGTGAGATTCTAGCATCAATTTCCTTCTAAATAAAAAGATATTGAAAAGTTGAAATCTTAAAAATTAGGGAGAATTACATATATCCCCATATAAACTTCATCAATTACATCTATACCCAACTTAAATTTTTAATTACATATATCTACTTGTAAAACTTAGTTAATTACATATATACCCAAATTAAAAGTTTAATTACATATATCCCCTTTTAAAACTGAGTTAATTATATATATACTCAAACTAAAAGTTTAATTACATATGTTCGATTTATTAAACATAAATATTATATATTTACCCATCTTATTACTATTATTAAAAATAACTAATATAATTAGTATTTTACTCTTATTTTTATTAAACTATAAAATTATGTTTTTCCTTCTTTACTTGGTTTTCGAGTATTGATTATTTATTAATATTTCTATACTAAAGGTTTTAGGTTCTTTTTTGTTTTTTTATCTTTTTATACTAATTTTTTTCCGGTACCTGTACGAGACACTTTTAGTCTCATTATGCAACATAAAATTATGTGTTCGGATCATGTTGCATAACGAGACTGGAAGTGTCTCGTACAGTAACCTGAAAAAATTAGCATCAAAAGGTAAAAAAAAACAAAAAGAACATGAAAAAAGTTAGTATAGAAATATTAGTAAATAATCAAAACTCGAAAAGCTAGTAAAAAGAAAAACATAATTTTATAGTTTATTAAATATAAGAGTAAAATACTAATTATATAAGTTATTTTTAATAAAAATAATCAAATGGATAAATATATAATATTTATGTTTAATAAAACGGATATATGTAATTAAACTTTTAGTTTAGGTATATATGTAATTAATTGACTTTTAAAAGGGTTATATGGAATTAACTTCTAATTTGTGTATATATGTAATTAACTAAGTTTTACAAGGAGATATATGTAATTAAAATTTTAAGTTGAGTATATATGTAATTAATGATTAATGATGTTTGCAGGGGGAAATATGTAATTCTCCCTAAAAATTAATAAAGAACAACTATGATTGATTAAAGAGATTTAAAGTGATTCATGTCTGCTAAAAACGCATTATGGTAGAGGATTTATTAGGTTAAAATAGTTTAATACCCATTTCAAATTACTAATTGTATTGTGGTCTGGTTTGAAATGATGGGATATTAGTAAAAGCCATCATTTGATCCGAATGTGATTGATAAAAAGCTGAAGGAGATATCAAACAAGAACTTTAATTTGTCTAAACCAGTTTATGTGTTTACCATGAAAATGTTCCTTATGAGAGGTGTTGTGTGGTTAGTTAATGCATTCGATCTTGTTTTTCTTTTTTGTATGCATTGTCAGGGTGGATTCATGTAGTGTACGGGGGCTTTCGGTTTCTTGAGCTAGCAACTTGCTGGTTTCATATCTCTTTTTTAATTTAAGAGTTTGATGTTGTTGAGGAAAAATAAGCCAAAAGTGTTGGACATAATTCAGTTTAGCATAGTCACTTTAGTTATATTATAATGTAAATATTATGTATAGTAAGTATTTTATCATTAGTATGCACATATGGGTCGGAATGGGTAATAAGGTTGTCCCGCCAAATGTAACTGTTAATGATAGTTTACAACGGTTATGTGTAACTGTCATATACGCCTAGTATATATAGGGGACGATGGCCGTAGTATAGTTGTTTGAATGTATGATCATTATCCAGATTATAATACAAATATCAAAACTCAAGTTTGTGTTTTTCAAGTTCATTCGCAACCATCAAAAAGAAGGCACTAGTTAATAAAACAACAATATGAACTGTTGTATTTTCAGCAACTATGATGAGAAAACGCCAAAAGACTATATAAATCTGAGCCTCTTGAACCTTTAATCTCCAACCCATATTATCTAAAACTAATTATTTTGTATCTACATTTCACCATGGAAATGACAGTATATACCTCAGTAGCATTTAATGGAGGTCATTCTCAGTTAGACGAGCATGAACACATGATTTGATTAGTAGTAGCAACGAAAACTCATAATCAAGCATACATAAAGAATTTAGATTAACTTGATGCGGACAAGCATCAATAAACCTTGTTGGAATATAATATTGGCATTAAGATTAATGGTATAATTAGTATTATTTCAAACCTAATAAAACCACACACTCAAATTTGATGGCGGCAATGTTGCCACACAATGCCACACTACACATCACCCAACACACCCCACATACATAATTTTGAGTTGTGCCACGACCTGTAGATGCCATGAAAGAAAGCGTTGCAGTGTGAATGGGGCACGGCGGTGACGGCGGGCCTTGCCGTGGCCTCATGGCGCGCTTGTGCCACATTTCAGTGTTGGAGTAGGATGAATACAAGGACTTAGATGCAAGATTACACCACCAAAACCTCTCTAAAATATCATTGACCTTGAGATAACCCAATATTATATCCGCACTTGTGAAAAAAAAAAAAACCATTGGCTGATCACGCATGTATAAGTTAAACTTGGTAGAATTGTGTATTACTTTAATGATTATGATTATACAATATGCCCTATATATAGATCTATACAAGATTAACTAGGGCCGGCTAATATATCATAATGGGCCTAATTATCTAAATATATTGACTAATATTCCCCCTCAAGCTAAGGCCGGGGACCGACTCTTAGCTTGGACTTCAAAAAGAGAAAACGTTCTGATGGCAACGGCTTTGTAAAACATCTGCAATCTGATCATGTGTGGCAATGAACTGAACAAGTAACTTCTTCTGAGCAACCTTTTCTCGAACGAAGTGGAAATCTACTTCCACATGTTTTGTTCTGGCATGGAAAACAGGATTAGCAGACAAGTAGGTGGCTCCCAAATTATCGCACCATAAGACAGGAGCCGAGTGCATTTGGACACGAAGTTCTCTTAATAGTGTTTCAAGCCATGTCAACTCGGCAACCGTATTGGCCAATGCCTTGTACTCGGATTCAGTGGATGACCGAGATACAGTCTTTTGTTTTCTGGCAGACCATGAAATAAGATTTGAGCCAAGATATATGGCATACCCCCCGACTATTTAAGGTCGGGAAAGTGTAACATATTGCAAAGCCCCGACTATTTTTCCATATTTAACCGGATCACCAAAGAGAGGACTGTCACCGAGGAAAAGCGGAGTGCTAGTGGTAGACGAGGAAGGAACCGGTTTAGAGTTTGACAAGTTAGCCCGATCCAACAGCTCATTTATGTATTTCTTTTGGGAGAGAACCATGTCCGAGCCTTTCCTAGTTACCTCAACACCCAAAAAATAAGACAAGGACCCCATGTCTTGGACAGGAAACGACTGACTGAGGCGTCGTACCACATGAGTAAAGCCTAGTTGTTGTTGCCTGTCAAATAATATCATCAACGTACACTAACATGTACATAATTGTCCCATTATGTGAATAAATAAACAGAGAAGAATCTGTTGAGCCCCTGAAGCCGAGGGAAAACAATACTGATGAAAGCCGTTCAAACCAAGCCTTTGGGGCTTGTTTTAGACCATACAAAGATTTATGTAGAAGACACACATGGTCTGGTTTTTGAGGATCAACGAATCCCTCTGGTTGTTTGAGATAGAACTATTTCCTTCAAATCATTGTGTAAGAAAGCATTTTGTACATCCAACTGTCTGAGAGACCATTGTTTGGTGATAGCTAAAGAGAGAACAACCCGAATGGTGGTGGGTTTCACGACCGGACTAAAGGTTTCAGTGTAGTCTATTCCAGGTTGCTGTCGAAATCCTTTAGCAACTAGTCTCGCCTTGTAGCGCTTAATAAGCCCATGTTGGTCATGTTTAACTTTATAAACCCACTTACAATCAACTACGTTTGTGATCGGAACACGAGGAACCAAAGTCCATGTACCAGTACGGATAAGAGCAGAGTATTCGTCGCCATAGCCTTACGCCAGTGAGATTCTTTGTTAGCAACGGTAAAGCTGGTAGGTTCCTGTCTAGGGTGGAGGGTGAAAGGAGGAGGATTTGTATGGATTTGTTGGTTTAGGTTTAGGCGAAGATTTGGTGGTCGTGGCCGTGGAGGAGGAGATGGTGATTGGGACGGTTCTTGGTTTGGAATGGTTATTAGATAGGTGGTTGTGTAGAAGTAGTAGGCTGGGTGGGTGGTAGGTGTAGGCGGATCAGAGGCAGGGTGTAGTGGTTTGGTGGATGTAACGATCATAGGAAGGAAGCGAAGTAGTCGGTGGGTTGGTGGATCAACGAGAAAAGGTTTGGGCTGGTTGAGTGGTAGAGTGTGTGGGAGTTGAGGAAGCTGTGAAGGATGGTGTGATGATTGGAGACTCCTTGAGTAGGGATAGGAATGGAGTAGGTAGGATAAAGAAATATAAGGTTCTGCAGATGGTGGAGGGACGGGCTCGGTAAGCTTTAGGTAAAAAGGGAAAATAGTTTCATGGAACCGAACGTGACGGCAATATATATGCATTCGGAACAGGATCAAAACAACTATATCCGATGAGGTGGGCTATATCCAAGAAAAACACAAGGTGTAGAACGAAAATCCAGTTTGTGTGGATGTAAGAACGGAGGTGAGGAAAACATTGGCAACCAAGACACGAAGAAAAGAGAAGTCAGGTTTATGTTTGAACAAAGTTCAAAGGGAGAGATATGAGAGTTGTACGAGAGGGCATACGATTTATTAAGTAGACTGCGGTATCAAAAGCATAGTGCCAAAAACGTTGAGGAACATGAGATTGTGCCATTAAAGTGAGACCTTTCAACGACATGACGGTGACGTCGTTCAACAACACCATTTTGTTCACTGGTGTGAGGACAAGAAAGGCGATGAAGAATGCCAAACCAAATATATTTGAAAAATTGATCAACACAGAGAAAAAAGTTGTAACCATCAAACTAAGGTACAGAAGCTGGTCCCCAACATCATAGAATAGTAAATCCAAAACATGAGTACTTTTATAATCAGAAGATCATAAATTAAGTTTGGAAGACTTTCCAACAGAACAAACACATTGAAATTAAATTCTTTGCAGAAATAGGTAAACAATATTTAGAAATCATAGTTTGAAACAACTGGGAATGTGGATGCCCCAATCGTTGATGCCATGTAGTTGTTGTAGCACGAGTTTTGAAAAAGCAACCTTTGGAATTGACTTATTAAGCGGAAGATTGATAGAGTAGAGTCACCGTCACTTGGACCCGTGAGGGGTTAATGTGTGTAGATTGTTCCTTCACACAAAAAGTTGCGTGAATTTCAAAATAAACATGATTATCATGACAAATCGTTGTACAGAAAGGAGGTGTTTTTTTAATAGCAGGACGTGAGGATATTGTTTAGGTAAAAGTTTTATTGGGCGAGAAAAGTTAGAGGAGCCAATGTGTAAATGAGGAGGGCCTTACCATTACCAACATGTAGATTGTCATCACCGTAGTAAGATTCAGCAGAGTCAAAACCTGTCATATCCGGTGCCACATGGCTATTGGACCCCGTCCGAGAGCCAAGATGTAGAGGCTTGGGAACGATGGTCACATAGTTGGCGACGGCTGTCTCATCCGTATGGTGGATGGATCTCTGTTCGGGCATTGAGTGGTAGATTTCCAATGCCGCACCTGTTACAAGTTCCATAAACGATGTTTTATTAGAACGCCCAACTGAACTGACTTGGGGGGCGATTGTTGCATCCTTGAGTACGATTATTGTTGTTGTTGCGGTTGCCACGACCGCCACTATAACCCCCTCTACCATGATTGTTGTTGGATTGTCCAGACCTGTTTTAGTAAAAGGATTGAGGTGTATTAGTTTGTGATGAACCTGTAGAAGGTGCAGCTGACAACCAAGTCGGGCAACAAGTTGTTGAATATCTTGGACAGTGTCATTAGGGACAGAAGGCGAGGTAACATTGTGGCAGCCGTAAGGCTGGACTAGAAGAGATGTCAACAGGTTTCTGGATTAAAAACTCATGGTCGCAAGTAACCTGGCAGTTCAGAAAAGACGGTTGTGAATTGTCCTGCAAGGAGCTTTGCTTGATTCCATTGTATTCTTCACGAAGTCCTGCAATGACTAACATAACAGATCTTCTCGGGCATAGGATGTCCAATATTTGAAAGGGCAGTGGCATACTCTTGTGCCTAGCAAGATAGGCAGAAGCAATCTCATCTCCTTTCATTTGTATTTTTTAACATTGTGTTTTAAGAGGAACTCTCTGGAAGAAGTATGTGGGGCATAAGCACGTTCAAAACCAAGCCACAGTCCACGAGAAGTTGTACCTTGAACATGCTGGAAAGAACCTCAGAGATGGTGGAGAGAATAAGCATACGACATGGGCGTCATTGGCTAACCATTGGAGTGATTTGGATTGGGTTTGGTGACAACATCTTCTTTTTCAAAGGTTTCTGGAGAGGAAATTGTGGATGAGGGACAGGGAAGACTTCCCATCAACATACCGAATAAGCCATGGGTTGCCAGCTAGGGTTGAATCATAAGTTTCCAGTGACCATAATTTGTAGGAGACAGAGTAAAACCGAACTTGTGAGAATTATGTGCAGCTTCTCTGTTGTGGTGAGGGTTGTGATTGGATCTGTTTGCCGATGAAGGTTGAGATCGGCTAGATGCTGGCTGCAGATGAAGGCTGTATCGTGAGGTTAGCAGACCTGTGGTCTGCGATTTTTGTGTAGGTGTAGGTTACTGGCAAAGAGCAGGACGGAACCCTAGGCTCTGATACCAAGTTAAACTTGGTAGAATTGTATGTTTACTTTAATGATTATGATTATAAATATGCCCTATATATAGATCTATACAAGATTAACTAGGGCCGGCTAATATATCATAATGAGCCCTAATCATCTAATATATTGACTAATAGTATAAGAGACTCGAGAAAACAGGAAGGCGAGAACCAACGTCGAAAGCAAAAACACCTTGTGCATATTCGCCATAGCGTCACAGAACACAATACCAAAGACCGTATATAAAACTGGATGATATTTTTCTTATACCGCAAGGAAGTAAAATTACCTCAAAACTTGAGAAGGAAAAAGTAGACATAACATGGTACCAAAGGCCATAGAACCGCTGTTAATATTACAACACTCAAAAGGTAAAATAATAGAAGGGATAGTAAATATGGTTTTCTACTCCATAAGGAGCAGAAAACACAGTTTGGTCAAACATCCAACGTCAATGGAGCGCAATAGATCAAGTAAAAAGTGTGCAAATATAACCGAAACTCAGAACCCTAAACCCATCGAAACCCTAAACGCGTTGACCAGGTCAATGCACCGACACGTGGACTAGTTCTATTTGCTATCTGCAACTTCAGTTTTCTCATCGGAACCTGCCTCTGCTGCTTTGCTGGTTGCACCTGCTTCTTGACCTACATCAAGAAATCATTGTTTAACAGTAATTATTTGATTTATCTAAATAATCAGTTTCTGAAGTGTATATTCATCCAAATGTGGTTAATTTAGCCATGAATATTTGTTATTAAAACTGAAATGATAAGTCACCTTCATCGTCACTCTCATCATCATCACCGCCCATGAAATCACCCATATCTGGCATGCCTTCCATTCCCATTCCGCCCATCCCTGGCATACCCATGCCGCCCATTCCAGGCATACCCATGCCGCCCATTCCGGGCATACCCATGCCGCCCATACCAGCCATGTCACCAAATTTCTGTAAATAGTAGATTAATGGTATAAGAATTTAGGTAGATTAAAGGGAAATTAAGATGATGATTTATACGACAGTTTCATTATGAGAAATCCATTCCTCCCATGTCAGGATCTGCAGGACCTGAAAAATTAAATCACACAATCAAATCCTCCCATGTCAGGATCTGCAGGACCTGAAAAATTAAATCACACAATCAAATTCGTGAATACATGATAAAGATGGAGTTGACAGTTTCAACCCATTCACTTATGAATTGATCAATTCATGTTACTTTTATTTCTAATGCATCAAATGGGTATATTAAATATAGAGTTAATAAGGAAAGACGAGTGTTTCAAATGTATAAAACATCTTAGATCCTAAAACTCAAAGATTGAAGATATGCGATTTTTGTAATAACAATGTATTTAAAAAAAGTTAATATTACTAGAGAAAAAGTTTTCCGGGACAACCTAGCCTAATTTGTGTGGATCCATAGCAAAAAATATACATTTTAACCCTTCATCCAACCGCCCATTTTGCCACCTCTATGAGTTTCATCTCTAGCTCATCAACAAGTAGAATCAAAAAATATAGCTAAAAGAAAAACAAGCCAAAAGTCACTCAAACTTAAATGATAAAACCTCTTGAATCATCTTATTCAAAAGATTTACACTATCATTGATATAATATTATTCTCGCGATGGAAACTAGCCACTTATAACTAAAGTTGAAAATGAGAAGGCATACCAGCATCATCATCCTCATCAGCCCATTTGTCCCAATCAACTTTCACATAATGTGGGGTTTGGCATCTCCAGCCAGAGTTTAGTCCACCATTTGGCCTCTGCTTTCTCCAAAATACAAAATATACTTCTCTCGCCTATATTTATTTTGCTTTCCTACATAATACACAACAAAAATAAAGTGAGAACCTATTTCTTTGCGTGTTTGTTGATATTTTAATGAGATAAAATTTTAGTTCGATTTAACTTCATAATTTTCCTCCAAGAAGTGAGAAACTTGGAGAAAACTAATCAAACTATTTTATGAGAACTACAATAGACGGTATGGTATAAAATTGCAGTTAAAGGTAACTATTTTTCTTTCAAGTTAAGAGAACACAAAATTAGTACATTACATTTTGTCTATTTTCCTACCTAAACTTGAAGACAGTGGTTCAGAGTTATTAGAAATAACAAACAACAAAAGACTATTTAAATATAGCAAATTTAATTAGGGACACAACACACCAAGTTCCATTTCATGTTGCGCTCATTAATACAATAACACTTGCAGGAACCACCAAACTGAATACGAACCCTTAAGAAACTGATATACTAAAGGGATGGTTTCAAATATGCTTCTGAAGTTCAAAAATTCATACTATATGTATACAGAGAGAGTGAGAGAAGAGAGAGAGAGAGAGAGAGAGAGAGAGAGAGAGAGAGAGAGAGAGAGAGAGAGAGAGATGCAATACAAAGCAATTTTGAGTAGAGAGCTACATGAACAACACAAGCACTGGTTTTTAAACCACCTCTCTTTCTCTCTGCCACTACTTGCGACTATCTACATGTACAACATACAAGTGCTTATGCGGCAGTGCGGTACTCGCAATTCCCTACTTAAATATGGTTAAATTTTGTAATGTCATGTTTACCTTTTAAAACATTAAAATTATCATATTCACTCACTTCATAGCAAATAATTAGGTCACTTATTTACATGATATTGTGAAACTACAAAGATAAAGATATCTATGAAATTTCAGAACATATATGAAACTAACCTCTATATTAAAAGGTTACTTTAACTTACCTCTACATTAACTTTGTCAAAAAGCTCGAGCTTAAGATCATATTCATGCTGACCAGCTTAGCAGAAAATGTAAACACCTTCAGGGGCAAGATTGACTTTGCATCTTTTGTATCAGCCAATACCACGGTGATATAGACTTTGTCCTCCCTCTGAGCCCACTTCACCTCAGGATGGCGACTACATATACAAAAAATTATATATAATTTAATTCTATTGAGAAATAAAACATAGTATACCTCCAACGTACAACGTCATCAAAATAATACTTGTCGACTATGAGCCGGTAATGCAATATCAAAATTTTAGTTGGAAAGGTAACAGTTAAAATATTAATCGTAAGTAACTCAACTGTTCACTATCTCCCATATTGTATTTTTCAGAATCTGGATCAGTTTTTTAATAACATATCTTGTCGTGTTTAATCCACTATCTATTTATGAACCATAAACGTCCTTACGATAAAAGAATGGTTTTAACATTAAACAACGCAGAGATACAAATTTATATGAAAGAAATCCTTACAGATACAGATGGCTACAAAACATTAACATATCAAAAGAAAGGCAAAAAATAGCGATACCTACCATCCACCAAACTAGATAAAGGAAACTAACTATCCGGTGCAATTCACCACTGAAATCCAAAATTTGGCCAAAACTGCCATTTTTTCAGGGAACACAAAGGTTAATTAAAAAAAAAAACAACTTTTTCAAAACTGCAATAAACTTGCAAAAAAAAGTATGTACATATATCACCAAAAATACAGTTATTCATTACCCAAAGCACAAATTTACTCTCAACTACGTAATATTTTAGAGATCACAAATATGCAGCTAATCAAGCACCAAACTTCAAAAATCCCAGAACACAATTGTAACATATAATGCAACAATATCAGACCATCCAACAAATTAACCAGAGAAATTGAAACATTCTTCCCAAAAGTTACTCAAATCCCAAATGTTGATCTTTTATAAACCCATCATTACTCAGATACCAAAATTGACTTCCAAACTGCTATAATTTTGTAATCAAATGTTAATCAAATATCAGCCTTAAAACCCACAAAACATAACTTCAGAAACCTCAACAAACTATCGTTACTCGAAATCCCACACAAATGCTAATCAAGAACCAATCTTTCGAAAACCCCACAACACGATTACACTTAAAATCAATCGAGGGTTCCAAAATCGTGAAGAAAACAAGACGATATAGAGCTTAAAACAGTGAATTATACAGAAGATCGAACGGAAATTGAAGTGAAGTGTGTGGAAAGATAGGTATAGAAGAGAAGATTACCTCATGTTTGTATCTGAAAGTGGAAAAAACGAAACGATAGTAAAGTAAAGTGAAGAAAACCCTAGAAACTTGATTTGTGACGGTGGTTAACGTGCCTCTTAAACCCTTGAGATGTTGATACCGTACGCAGGTAAAGTTAAGGTATTGTCATTGTTGGGCTTTCAAACTTTGGGCCAAAATATTATAGCCTAACTGTTATGGGCCTACAAAAATTGGACTTTCAGTAATTTAAAATCTATACTACAAGTAGAGGTGGGCATAAAAACCGGGTTCGGACCCGACCCGGTGGACCCGACCCGGAACCGGGTACGGGTACGACCCGGTATATGCATACCCGGGTTGGACCCGAAAAAAAACCTTAGGGTTGGAACCGGGTATGATTTTCTAGAATTTCTTAGAACCCGAACCCGACCCGACCCGACCCGACCCGGAACCGGTTGAACCCGGGTTGTACCCGGTTTCGACCGTTTTTTTTTTTTTTAAAAAATTGGCCGTTTTTTAACGGCTATATAGCCGTTGGGATCGATTTGTGACCGTTTTTTTGTCACTTTTAGGCTTATAAGTTAGTATAAATAGGTGTGGGTTGATATGGTTTAGTACCCAACTCTCAAACGCAAAAACATACGCAAAAAATGCAAAAAATACTCTCCTTTACTCTCGCTTTACACGTTCACTCTCTCGTTTTACACTTTCACTCTCTTCAATCTTGATATGGCTCACTCACAATCTTCCGTTGGTCAAGGTTCGTCCAACGCTCCAACCGTCGTTCGTGTTCTTGCACACAATCGTAACATGGATGTTTGGTGCAATTGGGATATGGTTGGGTTGAGTTGAGTGACGGGTCTGTAAAGGCTCGTTGCAAGTTTTGTGGAGCTTTGCTTGCTAAAGATTCTAACACGACTTTAAACAAACACATTAGCAAGAAGTTTTGTAAGTCGTTGAAAAGTAATCCGTATTCGCAACAAACACAATTGGGTGGAGACGGTGGAATCTTTAATTACGATGTTAATACGGTTCGAGATCGAATGGCGAAGTTCGTGATTCAAGAAGCTTTGCCTTTTAGTCACTTCGACAATCCTCGGTTGACCAACTTATTTCGAGAGACGCTTCAACCTCGTTACACTCACGTAAGTCGTACTACACTTAGACGTTATTGTTTAAAATTATGGAAACAAGCAAAAAATGATTTAATTGTATTATTTGAAAATTTAAATACCGGTGTAAACTTAACTAGTGACGTTTGGTCGGCTCCACACGGTTTACCCGAATCGTACCTTTGCGTCACCGCTCATTGGGTGGATCCCAATTCATGGCAATTGATGAAACGTACGATTGCATTTGATCTTTTTCCGCATCCACACACCGGAGAATTTTTGTTTTACTTTTTAGATAATGTAATAAGTACTTTTAAATTAGAAAATAAACTTTTTTCAATTGCATTTGATAACGCCTCTAACAACACAACCGCGGTTGAAAAATTAAAATTAAAATATCTTCCGATTGCAAACGGTGATTTTTTCCATACTCGTTGTGTTGCACATATTATTAATTTAGTAGTGCAAGACGGACTATCCGGGCAATATGTTAATAACTTTATTACATCTTTTCGATTTATGTTACATGACGTTTTTAAAAAAAGTAGAAGAAGATATCAAGATTATAAACAACTTTATAAGGATACGCACTCTAGATTTTTAGGTCCTAATTGGGATGTACCTACTCGGTGGAATTCGACTTGTCACATGTTTGAATGTGCTTTAAAACAAAAGGGCACTTTGAAAGCTTTTCATAATAGTCTTTCGGATAATGGTGAAGCCGACCCATTTCCGGATGCGGGTTGGGAGAATCTTCAACGTCTATCCGAGTTTCTTGAGGTTTTTAAAAACTCAACAACAAAATTATCGGGAGTTTATTATTCCACTAGTTATTCGGTGCTTCAAGAACTATATTTTATGTCTTTGAATTTTAAAAATTTTCAAAATAAAAATAATATGTTTAATCAAATGATAGAACCAATGAAAGAAAAGTTTAAAAAATATTTTAAGGACTTACCACCCGTTTTTACGTGTGCCGCCGCTTTAAATCCGTTTCTAAATGTTGCGGGGGTTGAATGTTTGATAGATGAGATAAATGACAATTTGGATATGCATGACGAAAACCCTGATTTTTCAAACGAGGCAAAAGAAAATTTTAATCATAGTTTGAAAACAATTTATAATTTTTATTTAAATAGATATGGGCCTAACGTAAACATAACCATGCCAAGCGGATCAACCTCAAGTGCTAGTACCTCATTTAAAGACCCTGTTTTGACTATGTTGAATGTTGTTCGGGATGTGACGGCTAAACGTCAAAGAGGTAACACCCCAACAAGTGAGCTCGGTAGATATAGTGGAACGGATTTTATTTCCACTATGACTACCGAAGATTATCGTGCATTCGATATTTTGGCTTGGTGGAAAGGAAAAGAATCTCAATTTCCGATTCTTTCTACTATGGCCCGTGATTTACTAAGCGTCCAAGCTTCTACGGTAGCTTCGGAATCTGCTTTTTCTCTTAGTGGCAGTGTAATATCATTACGAAGAACAAGACTAACTCCGGAAGCAGTGGAGATGTGCATTTGTTTAAAGGATCACTTAGACGCAACGGATCGTATACAAGACCAAACAAGCCTCGAAGACGAGATTACACTCGAAGCTAAAGTACATGATGAAGAGGTAGAAGACGGAGTATCTTCTGGCATATCCGATGAAGAATTAGCATTTGATCAAGCATCTCGTAGTAGATAAAATTAGACGATATTGTTATTTTTAAGTTGTTTTAATATTATATGTCTTTCATGTTCTTTTTAAATTTCTTTGTCATTCAAATGTTTTATATAAAAAGTATTTAATATTTGTATATTATAAGTGTAACATTTTCTGCTCAAGATTTGTATATATTTATATATTAAGTTGTTTAAATTTTTGTCATTCAAGTGAACCCGGTTAGGAAAAGAAAAATAAAAAGAAAAAAAAGGAAAGAAAATATAAGAAAAAAAACATACGACCTGGTGTTCGACACACACACAAGAAAAGAAAAAAAGAAAAAAAAAAAAAAAAAAGGAAAAAACCCGGTTGAACCCGGGTTTCATACCCGAACCGAACCCGACCCGACCCTACCCGGGTATACCGGGTAGGGTTTGTATCTCGCTGAACCCGACCCGGTTCGTACCCGGGTTCACCAATACCCGGGTACAAAAAACCCGGTTGGGCCCAAACCCGGTTTTGTACCCGGGCCAGGGTCCGGCCCAAACCCGATTTGTGCAACTCTAACTACAAGTATATATAATCTATATTATATATAAAGTATATAATATGTGTATTTTAAGATACCATCAAATTAAAAATAATTATTTACTTAATGCATAAGATACAATCATTTTTTAGTGTAAAATAATATTTTTAACATTATTTACATATTACCACTTACAGTTAGTTACATAATAACCTTACACTTACTGTAACTTATATAAATTTTTACATTATCTACCCACAAACAAAAAAAACTTAATTTGTTTTAAGATTTCAGTTATATCTTTTAATCTATCATGTTTACAAACTTTTTGAGACTATAATTGTAACATCTGTATTTTTAAACGTTTTGGTGTAATTTTTTTTGCTGAACCGATCTGTATTTTGTGAGGTACAATAAGTTAATGCGTAAATGTACAAGTCGTTATGCAAAACTCATTTATTTGGTGTTTTAAATTATAGCTTATAAAAAATATAATAGACTTTTGTAAAATTACTACAAGAATAACAAAAATTAAAAACACGTGTCGGATGTAAAATGTCGTCCCGTCGCATTGCGCGAGCATCCTTCTAGTTTTAAATCATGAGTGATTGATAAATAATAATTCATAATGGTAACTTGACTAATATACTCTTAATTTTTATTTTTATTTCAAAGACATTCTAACTCGCACAATCATCAATTACATTCGTGACTTTCACTAGTCAAACCATGAAAAACGACTACCCTATCTAGTCTGTAAGGTTTAGCTTATCACCCCAAAATCGTAGTTAGTGTTGCCCAGAAGTTTTTGAATATGTGCCAATAAAAAGACAAATTAAACCATGAGATCGACGACATAGGGGACAATGGTGTAGTTGGTGTTTGTCAATGTTTCAAGGAGAGGGGTTGTTTACTAGAGTGATTTGACGGGAATAAGTAGGATTTGTGAAACGTGATTTGAAATTTTAAAGATCAGTAGACGATTTGAACATAAGAAATCGTTGCAAAATGCGGGTTGTTATAATGAAGCCCAGAAAGAAATATTCATCATTATCTACATTTCAATATAAATTTTATTTAAAACCAAACTTCGTTTTTTTATCTTGTTTGTCCAAGTACCGATGAATACCCTATAAGTAATAAAAATCTCATGTCTTCTATGTAATTAAGCATGATATTACTATAAAAAATATTTTATAATTTATAAATATACAAAATTCCTTCAGCACTGCACGAAGAATTTAACTAGTTTTACTACATATTGTTTCTTTTTCAATTACATTCACATAATTTGTCCATACCCCATACTCTTACAAACTATGGTTGTTACTAGCATATATTTTTATAAAAAAACAAGGGTTAATTATAAAAAAAAAACCATCATAAAGATCCAGTAGTTAATCACTACAAAAGAAGATTTTCTACCCTGATTATTATTACAATTGTTACAAAAATTAAATCCTTCGTTCCCAGTAGCAAATGACAATATTGGAAAATAAAGGCATTATCAATCTGAATTTATCAAATTTTCGAAAATTCAATTTAAAACTCAAGATCATAATAGCTATCAACAGGAAATTGGGTAAAACTGGTTCGGATAGAAGCAAGAACCTGAAGGACCAAACTTTATTTCAAGAACACAATACTATGTTGCAAATTTGCAATTAGGACATTAAGATTATACTCTACGCACATTTTGAGCTTGATTTTGACGAAGTTATGATACAGGAGGCGAATAAAATGTAACGTTGATGAAAGTTGTAATCTTTATAAAATTTAGGTATAAATGATAGTGTTATCTTTCTAGCTTGCTTAGCAATGCTTCCATTGGTGGCAGTTCCTTCACAATTTGGTTCCAATCAGGTAAGCCCTAAGAAAAAAACAACATTTTTAGATAAATATTGATGTTTGACCTCAAAAGTCAAAATAGTCTACAAATAAGAAATAACAAGTGATCAACTTCTTTTAGCCATTGTACATGGCTTTTCATTGCCAACCAGCCCATAAGTCTCAACATTTTAGCGGTTTAGTCACTTAACCTTTTATTTATTTATTTTTTTGTACACGTGGCATTTACATAAGCATTTAAATTGTTCAACATGTCGAGTGACACTTTTAACAAGTGAAAAAAGTTAAATGACTACATTTTAAATTTAAAATGTTAATAGAAGGTTGAATCAAACAAGAACACAAATGCGATTTGAACATGCAAGGGTTGACACAAACACGGCCCGTTTATCCCAATTTTTATTTTTATTACGTTATCACAAAAACATATGACAAAACATAATGCTCTCTTTTTCTTTTTATTTTTGCAGGAATAATGGTTTGATTGCAACAAAAAACCATTTACTATGGTTATAAAATTCATTCAAATAAATCAATATATTGTATGCAAAAAGATATGAACACTAACCCTCCCTGATCTTCGAACGCGACCATCTAGACGGAGTATAATATATACATCCTCACCAGGAGTAACTCCTTCGGATTTTTGTTGTTCCTTTATCCACCTTCACAGTTTGGTAAAAGTAACTAAAGTTAAAAATAAATCCCTTGTTATTTAGAAAATAAATCCCATTGACAATGAAATTTGCAAAGGTTTAAACATTCCATGAAAAATGCTTACACTTTATTCCAATTTTAGCAATCAAGTTAGATTTTAATACTGATTAAAGTAATAAATCACTAGTTCAACCTGTAATTTTCTGTTGAATTTGCAGAAAATGTTGAATAAGCAGCGTATTTGTCATTTTAGTGGCGGGGCGGACCTTGGAGCACCAATAAGATTGCTTTCATAAGCCTCTTTCATAAATTCAGGACAAGAATGAGTACATCAAACCCAAGTGCCCCCTACCCCCCTCAAGAGAGAAAGAAAAAATCTTTAATACATTGTACGTTGGTTACTATTTTCCGACTTTGGTGGGGGGGGGGGGGGGGGGGGTTGTTAGAAATTAATATGAACCAAGAAAGATAAGGGTTAAATTAGTTAGCATGTAGAATATGGTAAATATTTGAAAAGTATTGAATGTTTTGGCTGTGAATGGCTTGCCATTCCAGCTGTGTTTGAGCTGTGATTTCATAGTAATTAAGGTTAGGAGTAGTATAAAAGAGGGTCATTGTATAGAGTTTAAGGTGTGGTCTTTTGTTCTTCATATTAATAAAAAGAGCCGTGGTAGTTCCAACAAAATAACTAGTATTATCTTTGTTTTTCTGGGCCAATATTCTAAAATCAAATGAGTTGGGTTGACCCACCAACACTTGCGTTCCACTTTCTTTATCATAGAGCAAATTAAGAGGCAGTAAACACTTGAGTTTGGTTTGGACAACTCACAAACCGATCAACCTGTTAGACCTGTGTTCTTTTGCCCTCTTCTTCTTTTTTTTTTTTTTTTGCATTACCAATTTATGAATAGCATGTGTTTCAAGTTTTTACAAAACAGCCATCAACAATATTATCACTGACCTTTCCCATTCCCTAGGTGATACAACCTCGGCCTTGAATCGAATCTCAGACTTCAATTTTGTTTTCTCAGTTATTGACTGAGCTCGTGTCTCAAAATCATCCTACAATGTCATCCACAGAGTACCAAAAAGAATAAACAAATTTTAATCAACTAGATTTCTGTAACAAGATGTTAACGTGGAAAATATCAACCAAATTATATGTAAACAGATCAATTCGATTTTCATTTGAATATTTTATTGATAACGAGTCCAACAGGTTAAACATGTCATATTTAGCTAAACATGTATTAAAATATTGATAATGCCCAATTGATCTGTTTTGACCCATTAAGACGTGGCAATTTCGACCAATTTACTCATATGTGGGTTATGTTTTCTCTCTTAATAGGTGAAACGGGTAAAATACAAAAGAGATTTAAAAAGAAAATGGATTGAATGGGTCAAATGGACTGAAGTCTTCATAGTGCTTAAAACCTTTAAATCATTTTATTCAAAAAATAAGATTATTACCCTGAATAATATGGCTCATGTAATCATATTTGACACACTATTATATATATTAAAAAGCTAGAATTTTTAGCAAAATGTGTCCCAACCCACCGCCTGTTTTGCCACCTCTACCAAGATGCAATATGGTTTCAAGAAGTTAATTATGGTGTTACCCCAACAGAAGGAAGAGATGAAGCTGCTTTTTTAGGACCACCAAAACCTCTTTTCTCAACTAGTGAATCCTTTTCACCCCAAATAACAGGAACCAATATAACACCTCGGTTAAGGAGGTCCGTTCTAAACCTCTCTGCCTTTTGGATGGCCAAAGAAACCGTTTCTTTTTTTCCCGCCAATATAACCTTGACTCAAAAAAATACACAAAGAATGTAGCACATCAAACATGTATTTGTGACAAGATTTGCCTGGTGGAAATTTGAGAAACTCACAATTTACTCTGACTGTAACACTCTGATGATATGGTCTAAAGGGTGTTTGGATGTATCTTTTGAAAGTGGTTATGTGATTTTGAGCAATTAGAATCATATAATCAGTTGTAGTAGAAAGGGCGTAGGTGTTTGGATGTGCTTTTGCTCTGTTTGAAGTTGTAACGATCCGCTAACAGTTGATTGGGTGTTTGGAAAATAGTTATGTAAGAAATTAATACATAAAATGATGTAAAGGGCTTTTGTTAAAGAAATAGGAGAAGCGTCTTGTCAGATGAGAGTATAAATCCCTCAAACTAGGGGTTACATTGGTAATTCGGTAATTCTGTTTTACACTCTGATAAATAGTTTTGTTGAAGCCTGTATTAAACTGATGTCCAAAACAGTAACTTTTAGCACCTAAAAAAAAGATAATCAGATGCAGAATCTGTTTATCCAAGCATTCAAAACAGAGCAAAGACGACCAGTATCAAAAAGCAAATCCATAAGGAAATATATCATCAATAAGGAAATAAAATACTAACAGGTCTTGCAGTATCTCTTAATTGCACAAGTTCAACCACCCGATTAGTTGATAGGCGTAATGGCAATCTTGATAAGGTTTCATTTCTAGAAATTTGAGCAAGTTGTTCTTCCTCTTTCTTATTGTCCCATATAAATAATGCTACAAACACCACAATGCCTGCAAAGATCATAGCATATTAAACTCCTAATCAGAGGTTGCAATTCAAACCTGCTTGCTTGTAAATTTTTGTATTACTAATGGTTTTTCGTTCAACTTCATATATGCATTTCAAAAAGTTCAAAATTCATATTTCTCCCTTTAAGTTTAACACTTTAACAATCTCATATTTACTCTTTCAAAACACTAAACATATCATATTTACACAATCCATATAACCATATTATAATAGTATGTTTGGCAGAATAAACAATTTTATTAGAATGAATCATCATAAGTAACCGATTTTATAAAATTACACATGGAATGGGTAAAACATGTTTCGTAAGTGTTTATTAGGATAATAACAAAATAGGATATTATGAAATTTGGAAGGGAAAATATGAAATTTTGAACTTTTAGATGCATGTATACATAATTTTCCCTATTGTTTTTGTGAACATCTTTAACGCACTTGGTATTTATTAAAAAGCTGGACAAAAGAAGCCATAAGTAGTGAGTCAAATCCACCCAACCCGTATTAGAAATGACTCATTTCAACATGAACTCGTTACTCAACCTGGCTTATCCGCCCATCTCCTACTCCCTACCTCTAGTTACATGAAAAATGAACTCGTATAACAGTTTTACCTCCAACATTAACGGCAAAGTTTTGAGCAGTTGCCAAGACATCTGGGGCCCCCTCACCGCCTTGTATTGCAAGAAACAATCTTGGTATAGTAAAAAACAATGATATTCCAGCTGCTGCTGTAAATGCCACATAAAAGAATTTTCTGACCCCACGAAACGGGGCTTGGACTTCACTAATAAGTTTAAGATCTCTTCGGAAACCGTAGCCTATATCTTCCCCACCTAATCTAGCCTGTAAATAGTTTAAAGCACCTTTAACTTATTTTGATACTTGATAAACTTTGAACTACCCGTTTAGGCTTTTAAGCATATAATCTGAACTTTTTCATGGGGATGTTAGGGTGAGAGTTAAACTTTAAGCTAATTATGCGACCTGAAGTTGCAATAAATAATTTAAGTGTTCAAGGGATCACAATTTATAATTCCGGTTTATTGCATGTAAGGCAACAAACTTTTGTTTGATTTCCGTTTTAGGTAAGCATATCTGTTTTCACCCATAAACGGGAACTAATGTTCAAGTATACAGATTTAAGGTAAATTTCAACCATCTTAGTAGGTAACAAGTTAAACTTATTGGCATGTCTTTGTTTTGACATGGTAACCTTTAAACATTTTATCAAATAAAAACTAGGAATCGTCACGAGCAAAGAAGACACAAGGGTGCAGATGAAAAACCTCTTCTTGTAGTTCTTTAAATTCAGGCGTAACTCTGAAGGATGCCAAATCCGGATCATTTAAAATTGTACCAAATTTCAAATTATATTCTTTAAGAGCGGTTCGAAGACAATCAGCAGCTTTCTTTCCCTCACCTCTTCCTCCAAATAATAAAAATAAAACTCAATCAGATTGTCCCACAACATGAATATATATATTTATGGCGATATAAGAGACCTTTCGTATAATAAAGTTATAGTTATAGATAGTCAAACAAAAGACAACAATCACACACATAAACCACATGAGTTATGTACAGAAATGGCATATGGATAACAGGTTAAGCGAAATTATTTAACTGAAAAGGAAACGGGTCAAGTGTGTTGAACGGGGTGAAAGTCATCTAAGTGTATTCAAATGCATAAAAACCTCATAAATTGCTTTATTAAAGAAAGATTTTTTGGTACATTATGGTTCTTGTCTTATATAGCAGATAATTATTTATAAAATATAAAAAAGGGAGAAATATGTGTTTACTGGTCAACTTTATCCGTTTTAAACCACAAGAAAAAAAAACTACCTGTTTGGACCTCATAACCCCACTCATTTTGCCACCTCTAGCATAGGGGTATACACTAAATAAGAAAACAACATAGAAAAGAATCAAATGTGTCCACCTATAAAGCAAATGAAGAGTAAATAGAGATGTAATCCTACAAAGAATAAATATATCACAAACATAGAGGTTTTTTGGATGCGCGTTAATAGTTATTGTGAATTGTAGTGATTAAATAAAAGTTAATTGAAGACACATGGAGAGTAATGATTTCATTTGCCAAACACAAAATGCGTAACTTACTATTAATTTAAAAAAGAATTCACATACCTATAAGCATGACAACATGCTTTGTTATAAAGTGCAGCTTGAGCCTCAACAGGATTAGGCTTCAAGGTGAGTGCCGTCTCAAACTGCGTGAGAGCATCTTTAACCTAGAAAATTTATACAAATTATTAACATGCATAGTATTGCTCTGTTTTAATAAATAAAGAACTGTTTTGGTTATTTATCATTATCCGTTGATCATGTTTGACCATTTGTCATAATGTTTAAAAAACCTTTATTAATAACAAAATAAGTGAATTTTTTTAACTGAAATCAATAGCATCTATTTCTTGTAACGGTGACAATGGGCAAACGGCAAACAGTTGCTTATGTTTTGAGAAAATTCAAAAAATATGTGATAATTGTTGCAATTTTCATTGGATGGGAGAATATGAAATAGTAAAATTTTGGGGATCAAGATAAAGTAATGCTGCAAATGTCCCACCATTATGCATATCAATTCTGTTAATATAGTTACACTATTATCACAATGCATGACTATTATGTCAACACGGGGATTTCAAAAAGAAAATCATAATGTTTTATAATGCAAACAAGAAAAGGATCTTGAATGTGTTACTCTCATCCATCACATGAAAAAATTGCTATGGTAGTGCATAGCTTGAAAAAAAATTCTACATTTGCGTTTGCCACAACCGATTTAAACTTTATTAAATTTAGGATTTTTCTGGTTGTTTTTCATCATTTGATTTTCGAAATGTCTCGTAATCCAAATTCGTAACACACTTCTTTGGTTTAATATTACAAGCATGACATAATCCAAATTTAAGCATTATAAAGCATTTGGGGTCTTCATTTTAAAACATTATAACATTAGGAGTTTCGATTTAGGCCATCCAATGCTATTTGGATTGTGTCCATTTAATCTAAACCGTCCAATACTATTTTGATCATATGACTAGTCATTTTAAAGGAATGGACCTTGGAGCAACGGTAAGGGTGCTGCAATGCGAGTCGATGTCATGGAGATTATGGGTTTGAGTTGTGGAAACAACTCTTACAGAAATGCAGAGTAAGGATGCGTAAATCAAGCCCGACGTGCCAGACAACCCCATGCCCCACATTGTGCACTGGGTTTGCCCTTTCTTATGGTCATATTTAAACAAATTGTATCGGGACAGTGAGGGTGATAATTATCAGTACACTATTATATTATTCTAGTCATTAATTTCAAAGATCTCGACTTTCAAAGCCATTCCCAAAGAAAGGACGTATCCGAGGCCTGACTTAGCTCTCGCTTTACACACGGTCCCGAGGGCGCTGGATCGCATGGACTAATGATGTACACAGCTTTAGTGCCTTACCCTACACTTTTTTGCAAGAGGTTGTTTCCCATGACTAAAACCATAAACTCAAGATCACTAAATAGCAACCTTACCAGTTGCCCCTAGGCGCACCAGAAAAGCCATTCCCAAATATAAATTCAAAAATTGTATTATATCCACAACAATGGAGCTACTAATTAGAACCCTAAACACTAGAACTATCAATCAACAGAAATCACTTCCCACTTATTAAACACTATGAATTAAACAATAATAATGATAATTGCACATATGGGGCTCAAATTTATAAAAGATGAAAATTAATATTAGTACCCGTCCTTTGGAGAAGAGGGTGAGGCCCAAATTGACGCAATATTCTGCGGTCTCCGAACCAATTTCCGGCGACGGGGACGGTGGCGACGGTGAGGTTGAAGAAGAGCAAGAAATCGGAGAAAAGATGCATTTTTTATGGGAATTGAAGGTGGGTTTTCTGTGAAGGAGTAGTGGTGAAGATGATGGTTGATTTGGGGTGACGACGGAGCAGCGGCGGTGGTGGTGGTGCCGGAAAACTGGATTTATGACCTCCATTGAGGTGTTTTCATGGAAGATAACCGTTTATGGTTTATCCACTTGTTTCTTTGTATAAAAGAGACTCTCCTTCCTATTGAGTTTGTTAAAAATTTATAATATAAACTAGGTTTTAACCCGTGTATTACACGTTATAAATAATATAAATACTAAATATTTATTAATGAATAGTTAGGAACTGTAAAACGTAATTATGATATAAGATATAACTGAAATTATATATGAGTAAGTATTTTGATTAATTGATAAAATATTTTTATTATATCTAAAACTTTCATTTTAAGAAATTATTGCTTTGATAAAAAAATTCATTTTGTATCAATATTTCGTTGTTTAAAAACTCTAGGTTTATTTTGTAAAAAAAATTATATAAAAAACTTTTATTTTATAAAAAGAATGATTTTAAAATAATTTCATTATTTAAAAAAGTTTTGTTGTTTTAGAAAAAAATCATAGTTTTAGAAAATTTAGTTTTTGAAACGGTGTGTTTTTTAATATAAATACTTTTATTTTTATTTATTGAAAAATATCTTTTTAATATTATTAATTCAAAAATGTACTTAGATTTATAATATAGAAAGAGAAAGAGAAAGATTTGAAAATTGGTTATTTGATTTTTTAAAATAAAATAAATAGTTTAGGCGGAATAATAAGTGGGAGAGTAAATGTAGGAATGACATGTGTTAAAAAAATATAAAAATTATTAGGATAGATAGTTTAGTTACAAGTCAAAAGTTAGTATAGAAGGTTTGAAAAATGTTATGAAGATTAAAGATTGGTAATTTTTGTTTTCTCAAAAGTGAAATTATAAAGTTTATTAAATTGAAGAGATTTAATATATATATATATATATATATATATATATATATATATATATATATATATATATATATATATATATATATATATAAAGTAGTTATAAAAGACCAAATAGACGATTATATCATTATACGTTAGTGTAAGAGAGTATGTAAAGTAACTATTAACTTTATACTAACTCTTAAAGGATAGAGTATTACTTCTTGATGCATTTTTTTTCTCTTAATATGCAACGTTACATGTGTGTCTATCTTTCCGTTTACGTCTTTTTTTGCCAAGAAAATCTTTCATCGCTCCACCTTCTCTTTTATTTCCCTGCCTCGGGACAACCATACCTCTTCCTTCAGAGGATGAGTGTGGGGCTCATGCATAATCGTGTTGGTCCAAGGTTTGCTTTTAATGACCGCCCATGTTTACATAGCTTGTTAACTAGGATCGTAATTAACGGTAATAAGTGGTTAAAGATATCAGTGAGTACTGGTGTATGCTTTAAAACTTGTACAAAGTGAATTCTAATTTAACTCTCTTGTATTGTCATTGTCTTATAGTGTATATAATATAATTCATCTACCCTCCTAAAAAACCAAATATGTTGTGAAGACTCGACTCAATAATCGGGTCAAGGTTTGAGATAATCGATAGCTTTGGTGTGGTAAAATTAGAGGACGCTAAGTGTGAGATTCATCTACATTCTCCATTTGCAACCTTTGTTGCATCCATGGTGGCCCAATTCTCTTGCTTCAATGGTGAAATAGTTTAAGCTTCAATTTGTGAAAAGCACATTAGTATATTGAATCATTGTGTGAATGTTGATCTTTGAATATCCTTATAGAAAGCAATCTTGACGAAAGAGAGTAAGTTATTATTCATTATCTACATCTTATAAAGTATATGGTATTGATCTTTGATGCAAACATATGTGTTTGCTACATGTTATGTTCTTAGCCAGTAGCATGATGACTAAACGTTGCTTAAGTCAAAATTGGTTTAAAACATGAGATTCTCTACAGCTTGATTAATATTGTGTTCTCATCCAGTTTATCTAACTATGCATACATAATTGCAAGTAATAACATAGCATGACTTGAATTGAATTTTAAAATATTAGAATATAATGACTTAAATAATGAAATTGATTTAAAATTGACTTATTAAATTAAATAATTATCATAATAATTGATTAAATGATAAATAATAAATAAAATAAAAAATTATTTTTCATTGATTGACTTACATAATTTTTTTGTATTTGAAATAACAAAATGAATAAAATAATTAAATTAATGAATTCGAGTTACATTATTGACCCCGAACAGTTCGGGTTTGGATTTTCGAAACATGCCTAATGCTACACCACCAACGACCTTTGTTGTAGCCTTGGCGGCCTAATCCTTTTGCTAAGATGGTGAAACAATCTGAGCTTAATTTTGTGAAAATCAGATTAGCTTTTTTATTCACTAGATTATAACCACGTGTATTACACGAGTTGAATAATAAAAGTATCAAATATTTATTAATGAAGAATTAGGAACTATAAAATGTTATTTTGATATAAAATATGATTGAAATTATTTATGATAAGCACCTTAGTTAATAAAACATATTTATTTATTTTTTTTAAACATTTCATACTAAAAATTTATTTTTGAAAAAATGTCATCTTTTTATAAAAAATTTGTTGTCGCAAACCTTTGATTTTTAATTTTTCTGCTTTTTAACTAATTTTCGTATTTAAAAAATATTGCTTTGAAAACATTCATTTTTTATAAATATCTTGGTGTTTTAAAAACCCTGGGTTTTAATTATTTTTAAAAAAATGTTTTATAAGACATGTTTTTAAATAAAGTGTTTATCTTTTAAAAAGATCGGTTTTAAAATATTTCATAATTTAAAAAAGGTTTGTCATTTTAGAAAAAAATCATAGTTCTTCAAAATTTTGTTTTTGGAAAAAAAATATTCTGTAACCATACGTTTTAGTTTTAAGTTAATAAATAAATATGTTTTTTTAAATATTGATTTTAGAAAACTTTGGATTTTTTAAGATAAGAGAGAAATAAAGAGAAATTTGAAAATTAGTTATTTTAACTTTTTATAAATGGAGAAATAATTTAGCCAAGAAAATAGATATGCGAATAAATATGATGATGGCATGTGTACAGTAATGTAATCAGTTCTTATAATTAAGATTATGCTAAAACACATGAAGGTATCTTATTCAATTATTTTTTAGATTATTTTCTTCATTTAAACTCATTTTATATCCATCGATTTTGTTTTATGACGTAGATTCATTTGGATATGGTTTCCTTAATAAGAACGTGCAAAATTTGTTGACAACATGAATCACTTTTGATGTAACTTTAATTTGTAATGTAAGGATCAGTACAATACAAATAAGATCGATCTCGTGACGAGAATGCGGAATGTTAACATCACGGAATAGGGTTGAAATGTAAATGAAGAACACGAATGTAAATAAACTTCTCAATTCTATTGCTCTCTGACTTTGAAAGTGTTACAAATGAGTATGAAATCAGGAAAGTACAATAGCTCTCTAGTTTACATCACAAAACATCTATTTATACTAAACTAAGAAGTTCTTGCATAGTTCTCGCGCGAGATATAGTTTTCGAGCGGCAACTTCAGGTTCTCGCGCGACTTTATCTTTATAATCTTGATTTGATTTTCCGAGTCTTTAGGTTCAATCCCTACAATCTCCCCCTAGGCTTGGAGAATCAGTGTCTTTAGAAGTCCACGTCTGCAACCTTATAACTGCCCCCATATGCATACATCTTGTTGTACAGGGCCTTCATCACCAACCGAATTATGCTACTATGAAATGAACAGATTCATCAGATGCAATTGGACATGCCTGTAACATCATCAAATCTTCTCTTCCAAATTTGAGTAAATCCACAGGGTCGATGATACGGTATTCTCTGTCAACACAGTGTATCAACGCGTGTCCCATCTCCTTTTCACAACTCCACCACATTAGTTTAGACAAACTGTTAACTGGCACAGGAGCGTGTATAGGGATCTTTCGTGCGTATCTTGGATGCTTATATACCCTTATCTTCATTGGCTTGTTAGTATTGGGATATATACGCGTCTCCTCTTCTACCACTTTGGATTTGGCAGTCTTGAAATCTTTAAAGTTAGTCTTACTCTGCCTCCAAATCATATTCCTAGTCCAGTTTCCTTTTCCATAACTACTTGGGTTAATAAACGGTACACAACCCATAGCATATAAATCTGATGCTCTGAGTGTATGTAAATCGTGCTCGTCTTGATAATACTCTATTGCTCCACCCCTTCTCTTGATAACATACATCTTCTTTTCCTCATCGTACGCCCAAATAATAATAGGTTCTGATTTTTCGTACCTTGTGAAAGGTTTGGAATGTCTTAGCGTGTGAATATAAGCTGGCGGAGGAGGAGCAGCAATTGTAAGATTTCCGACCTAACGTACAGCACCTTGACCCATTTTATCAGCTGTCTTGTCAGTCGTTTCTTGAGTGCTCGACTCTCCAACAATCTCCCCTTCTTCAACCAAGATATCTGAGAATAAGTCCTTACGACTATTCCCAAATATGTCTGTGTAATCTATGGTCTCATCCAAATCTTCAAATGTACCAAAATCCTCATCTGTCTCCTCAGCAATAATCTTTTGCTAGAAAGCATAAAATTCTCTCTCGTAGGCTTCTTCAGTAGCGGGATCTAGAGGTGTATAGTCAACTGAGTCATTAGGACTTGGTCCGGAGACATTATTAGTACCCGATGAACTAGAAGGACCAGCATCTGAACCTATATCTCCGCCCTGATCATCATCATCATCCTTCTTATCATCTTTATCATCACCATCATCTCCATCATCATCATCATCAACCTCCTCTTCATCACTAAAGTCATAATCAACCAAATCTAAACCATCATCATCATTTGCAAGCTCAGGGACTGGTAAATCATGTTCAGGCTCTACAAACGCCTCTCCAATATAAACTACAGGTTGATCCTTAGTAGCCGTAGTATGATCAGTGGATGATGGCTCTTAATCAACATCAACAGTCTCTGTTGTCCTTTCTGTAACAACAAGATCAACATCATGCTCTGTAGTATCCACAGGATCTTGAGCAAATTCGGGATCAGCAGATTGCATTCCAATTGATTCTCCAACTTCCGTGGTTTGTTGTTGAGTAAACGAAAATGGAACACGGGAAGTGAGATCTCTAATGTTCTGCTCTAGAATCTAAACATAGCTAAAAATGATCTGTTGCTGATGTTTAAGATTCTTGATCCTTTCATCCTTCTTAAACATTTGTCTCTGTAGATCATCAATCATCCATGTCTTTTCCAACATCTCCTTCTCTAACGTGTTTGCTCTTTGCTCAAGAGTCACAGATATAGGTGAACTAGTTGAAGCACTAGCACCTTGTCTTTGCGTAGGAGGAGTACTTAGAAAATTTTCCATCCCGATAGACTCATCAAATCCTTGATCTCTGGGATGAGTGCTCAACACATCATCAGTAGCGGGCATAGCAGATGATGTTACAGTAGTTGATTCTGTAATAATCACTGGAGTCTCTATTGGTGTAGCCTCACTAACTGTGACTGGAGTCTCTAACACAGGCACTTCAACATCTATCGACACAGTAGTCGTTGGGGTCCGACGCTTTCGCAAAACTCCTTGTCCTCTATCCCTCCCACGTGGACTCTCAGCAGTTTTCCTGGCCATTCTTTTCTTCCTCTTCTGCGTTGATGGTGAATCCTCAGGAACAAAATCAGCATCACGTTCCTCAGCAGTGCCTTTAGTAGGAATTACTTGCACTCTAGGATGTTCCTGAAGAACATAAGGGACGTTCCCTATCTGATCACTATCAGTCTCACTCCCAAAACTAAACCAGGAGTCAATCTCAACATCTATAGACATTCCAGCTGGTTGAGAGCTTTCAGGAACATCATCAGAAACTCTAGTAGATGTTCCAGCCTGTTCAGTCTGAGGTGCCACATCTTCAGGTCGTGGTGCTTCTTCTTGATAATTCTCAGCAAATCTACCAAGTTTGGCAAAATATGATCCATCCCACGCATTCCCTCTAGCTCCCATAAGATATGTGAATATATCCTTCTTTATTACCATCACAACATAAGTAGAAGAGTCAGATATAGCTAACTCAGGATGAGCAACATTCACAATCAGCTGTATGAATCGGGGGTACATAATAAACTTCTTCCCCACAGAAGCTATCACGTTCTTCTTCATCTCTAAGAAAATAGCTTTGGATATGTTGTATGGAAGATCATCAATTAGTGATATCAGCAGGGATCCGAAAACTACACTAAGGCTATCCATTCCAGCCTTTAGGGCTGAGGCAGTGAATCACCACATGAAACAAGTACTTCCACAATGGAGGTAAGTACTTCTCTAGTGACGGATATCGGTGATCATAGCCCATCCTTTTCAAACAATCTCTAGCCATGTCATCATCAATCTTGACTGGCGCATGAGGCTGGTCTTCCAACAGTAGAACATTGTTGATCACTTCAGTAGTGATAACAATCATCTTGCTCTTAACAGCTATAGATATACATGGCTCACCCTGTTCGTCTCTTTCATTTACTATAGTTAGCTAGAACTGATCAACCACATCTGAGTAGATAGTGATTAGGCATACGACAGAGAGGTCCAACTTCCATTTTGGATTCCCGAAGAACCCGATTCTTCAATCCGATGATAAGATTCTGTGACGACGCACTAGATCATCTAAAGTATTCTTCCCCCTATGTAAGATGTAATAAGCCCATATTTTCAGAGCAAGAATACCAAACAATCTTGATTCTTCATTTAATTAGCCTAATCAATCATTGTCCCCATCAATAAGATAGGATAAGCCCACATTGTCAAGTTTCAATTCACGAACAACCCGTATCAAATGTTGTAGATATAGAATCTTGAACTTGATCAAACAACACAAAAACCCAAGTACCAAACTTCAAATCATACGACATCCTCTAGATTTGGGCTAAAACACTTGTTCTAAACCTTCACAAACTAACAAGTTTTCGCATCTAGACAAAGTTTTTGCAAAAATCAAGTCGATAGTAAAAGTTTTTACGTGAATATTGAAGTTTCACTTGATGAAGTTTCGCATATGAGGTTTTCGCGAGAAGAGGTTACCAATGCGAAAACTGCCCAAGTTTTCGCAAAAAGCATTATTCGTGAGAAAACTTCGTAAAAATCGACTTTTTTGTATTTAATTCACTGCTTCGATTTCAATTCTTCAATTTTAATCATCATAACTTAAAGATACTCAGCATATTGATGCATATCATCATTTTAGCAAGTAACAAAGTCGATTTCATGTGTGTTCACCCTCGGTTTCACCTTCTTCTCCTTCGAAACCGGTCCAAATTCGATCTAAGCCTTTTAGATCTTTAACCTCCATGTTTAACGTCTTAATACGGATGATTGCGGAATGAAAATCCGTGTATCAAGAGCAACACCTTGCTCTGATACCAAATGTAAAGTCCTCATCACGATCGATTCCACATATTGTTGCACTTGATAATCAAATTATGAAGGATGTGTGCTTGTGTGATATCAACGAACATTAAACAAACTCAATCGAATATTATTAATCAAATGATTACAATACCAAAGGAGTAAACATAATTTAAGCTCGATCCACCCGAGATGAGCTCCCTTCGGGTGGCATGTCACACAACTCTCTGCTCTATCACCCTCAGAGCACTTTTACAAGATGAACACAAATAATGAAACAAAAAGGAAAAACATCTATATATATATATATATATATATATATATATATATATATATATATATATATATATATATATATATATAATATCCAGATGTTCTCGCACGAGAACAGCGAGAACTTGATGTTCTCGCGCGGCAACTCTAAGTTTTCGCACGATAAGTTCTTTATCATTCATATTAGAGTTCTCGCATCCTTGTATTTCTCGTATGATTTAAGTTTTTACTTTTCACTTGATATTGTAATCCATAAAGGCTAGGTCCTTACATATAATGTTTAGCGCGCAGCAAGACACGGGTCTTATACCTCGTTTGTCATCTTTTACGTCTTTAACCTTTGAGTAAATTAAATTATTTAATCTTTAGATTTATGTTAAATTTCAGGTATCATCCTTAAACTAACAAAATAACAAAATCATCCTAGGTAATGAGTTGGTAACAATTTATGTCTTTTTCACTAACTCAAGTTAAATTTTCTGTCAATTTAGATGTTAAATGATTAATTTACCCCTGTCATTAAAAAATTAAAATAAAAAAAAATTTAAAACTCATTACACCCCACTAAATTCATCTACAGAAGCACACACAAACTTCCTCAATTTCTCACTCTAAACTAAGTTAAGGTTTTGCACGTTTTAATTTATTTCCCTTTCTAACAAGATTAATCAGTCTTGATTGATATTCTAAAATGAAATTGATTTAAATTTATTTTCCTTTCAACAAGATTCAAGCAAGATTTGATGACGATAAAAACTAAAGGAGAGGATTGACCGAAATACCCTCGGGTGGGGTGCACGTGAGTGGGATTTAACGGCACATTCTTACGCCGTTCGAAATTTGGACTGAAACAGACAACTTTTTTAAAAGTTGGTACTTAAGTGGAGATAAAATAAACGTTGGTACTCAAGTGGAGTCAATTTGCAAAACGCAGCGACCAAAACCGAGATTAACTCTAAAATATATAAACCATATAAATTAACGAACAAATGTCCATTTCGAACAATCATTTATTATTGTTTACCGAGAATAACTAATCGCCATCAGTTATCCAAATAATAATAATAATAATAACTAATATTGTAGGATGATGAAGCCTAACTTCGATTCACTTAGATGCAGTTTGTTTTTTCATAAGTAAAATGTCTGTAGTCTGCGAACCACATCTGCAGACATTTGTAGGAAAAGAGAGAGACCAAACCTCTGTAGTGTGCAAGAAGAAGACTGTCTGATTTATAACTTTTGCAGACTGCTAAAATAAACTAAAATTTAAATAAACCGATTTTTTAAATTTAAAAGAGTTTTTCAACATTGAAATTTAAAAAATAGTACCAACTCTTATCCGCTTAATTAAACAAAATCTTGTTTTGACTTTCGTATAAGTTTTATTGGTAATACTGTCTTATGTTGCTACTTGAGTATAATAGGTTTAACATTATAAACATGCCAATTAGTTTACATCGCTCGTTGTATGACATTTTCGTATAAGTTTTATTGGTAGTACTGTCTTATGTTGCTACTTGAGTATAATAGGTTTAACAAATTTCGCTTGGTTTGCGTCTAGCAATATCTCACCGCCTAATGAAGCCGATAATATTAAGTAATCCTAAATTACCAACCTAGCCAAAGTGACTTTGTTTTGCAAGTGTGTGAAAGTCATGGTTTCTCATCAGTGATCATTATGTAATTAGCAACTCACTGAACACGACCGATGGATCCATATTTATTTTCATATGTTGTTTAACTATTCTCGTTCTCGATTGGTGATTCAAAGTGGTCTATTCAAACTTCCGGTGTGAGCACGACCACACATTTATACTGGTTCAAAACAACGAAGAGCCCATAGATGTAAGTTGCTTTGTGGTAAGAAACAACTCACATTTCATTAGATTATTGATTTCTTTTACAAGAATGAATAAACAAATCCATTGGTTTATACTTGGGATCTTGATTTGGTCAAGATTTATATAATTCCAAAGTTCTGGTTTCACTTAAAGTTGAAAAGTAATAGTATGGTTGACTTATTTGTTTGTAACTAATTATTTTTTGACCATTCTAGTTTTGATTGCAGATTCAAAATGGTCTATTCAAACTTCCAGTTTAAGCACAACCATGCGTTTATACCGGGTTCAAATCAAGAGGAGCCGTATGTCAGCTGCTTACCATGATAAGGAACAACCGCATAATAGCTACATACAACTCTCATATTTCTTTAGATTACTGATTTCTTTTTCAAGAATCAATATCAACGAATCCATTAGTTTATACTTTGGAGCTTGATTTGGCCAAGATTTTTATAATACGAAACATATGGTTTCGCTTAAAACTTAAAATTGAAAACGAATTCTAGGATTGATTTAGTTGTTTGTAACTAATTATAGAGATGATATGGTTAAGAATTAGTTTTGCAAGTGCTTGGTGACACTTTCATTGACCGGAGTTAAGAAGGTGACAAGATGATAGGAGTGAAGAGGGCGACCGAAGTGGAAAGTGTGAGCAAAGGAGGTTTATACACATTTCTACCATAGACTTAATATTTTTATAACTGGTACACACATAGAGATGGTTATATGCAATTAAAGTGCGTGCGTAATGCCGCATAGAGTATACCAGTCTTTTTACATATGATACATGATGAAAAGTTGATATGCGACAAGGTAGTCATGTAAGTCGTCACTATTTTGGTGACATGATTATGACACAACAGTAGGGGCATAACACTACAAATTTTATTTTCATTATTTCGTCTTATTAACCTAATGGGAAAAACCAATTAAAGGCTTAGGAAATAATTAGTGTAACAGGTTTTTCAAAAAGATCATTCATTATATAGAATGTATGTGTGACAAGTTTCAAAAACAAATACTATTCTTGTCGATTCTAAAAGTTATGTACTACCTCCATACCTTTATATATGACAAGGACGAGTTGTGTAATTTATCATAAGATGTATATATGTCATACAAAGGGACCCAAAAAGGTACATAATGCAAAAGAAGAATTGTCATAAAGTACATTCTTACTGAGTAATTGCGTATCCTTAACCTTGAATGTTAAGGCTACAAACAAGTTGAGTCAAGTTTCTCTCAATTTAAGCTCAAACATATTTATCAAAACTATACCACATAATCCAGTTCAATACGACTAAGTCGAGATGTTATAGATCAAATTCGATTCGTTATATTTTTTGAGTTAATTTTTGTATTTGAACACAAACTCGAGAAAGTATTAGACTTGTACTCTCATCTTAGAGCTTCTTAAAAACTAACTGGTCATTAGCTACAAAACAATATCAACATACAAAAAACAAAAACGGAGTACAAGAGCCACACTAGAAGCAAACCTCTCTGGTTCATACAACCATTTCAGAACATAAATGACCCGCACAAAAGAATATCAATATATAAAAAAAGAAAATGAATCCAACAAGAGACGGTTTCATAAATTTGTGACGTCACCATGATGGCATGATCATATGATTATATGCAGCCCAGTAGCAGATCTATAAAATTGTGCATCCACATGTATTCAGTTTTCCAGTCTCATCTTGTTTCTTGGCTGTATTGCATAGAGGATGGGTTATAAGGGATACAATTTTTTGTTAGAAGCGGCAACTTTGATCCATTTGCCAAGAAATGGGTCGATTTGGGTTGTATTATATCTCCAAAGTCAAGAATGGTTTTGTCTAAAAGAGAAATGGGTTGACCGAGTCAAACGCGTTGAAAGATGCTTAGTGATTTCAATGGTTAAAAATAGCCTACCTCACTTCACTTAAAAAATAAGTTACTATTTTTTGTTTTTTTTCCTTAGGAACCAAATTAAAGAAAAGGTAGTTTAGCATTTCCTAAAATGTTAGTGCAATAAACTTTGGGTGACTTTTACTTGATCAACTCTGTTAAATCCAATCTTTATTCCATTTTTTGTTAGAAGTGGCAATTCAACCCATTTGCCTAGAAATGGGTCAACTTGGGTTGTATTTTATTCTAACGAGTCAAACCTGGTAGAATTTTAAAACTCTTGTGTTAAAATAATGGTTGACTGAGTCAAACAGGTCAAAAGTTGCTTAGTGTTTTCAATGGTTAAAACATCCTACATCACTTTATACATAAAATTAAATAATTATTTATGTTTTTTTTTTAACATTTTAGAACCAAATTAGTTAGAATTTTGTTTAGCATTTCCCTCAATTTTAATGCAATAAACTTCGGGTGACTTTCACTAGTTCAATCCATTTGACCTATTTCCTTTTCAGCTATTTTTTCTTAACTTTCCATTTAACCAATTATATCCTAGGTAAATGGGCTGAAATTGCTGCCACTACGCATCATGAACAAATTTGAGGAAAAATTGGATTTAACAAAATGGCATGCAGGTAGTCATGTATTCTTATTTTCAGGAATCAACAACAAAAAAAGTAACTATTCTGAAAAAAAATTCACGACTTTTCCCCCCAGAAATAAACATGAAAAAGCATTAATAAACTGACCTGATTTATTTTTGGCGATAGGGGGTTGAATAACAACATGCATTGTGATTACTCCACCTGCAAACGCGCCATCACGTACCCCACATTCTGATAGTGTCTTATTATTTTCCAATACTTTTCCCGAATGTATAAGTTTCATGTCGTTCATTGTTTTGGGTACTACAGATTTACCTATAAAAAGGCTGATATCAGCTTCAGAAAATATCATTACCAGTGTGTTACAAGTAAATAAAGGAATTGAGATATCATTTGTGCGCCCACGTGATATGTGGGGCATGTAGTGATCTACGATAATCACGTGGAAATGAACTTTTACACTTAGCAAACAACTTTAAAGTAGGTGCAAAATAGAAACCAACTTACATTTATTACAGATTTGTGCAACTAACTTATATCTTATTAGTGAGTATAGCAACGAATGGCATGTTCAACAAGCGTCGTATTTTGCTGATTTTTAAAAAAATGACTGATGTGGTTTTTTTTTAAGTCATTTTAGTTTTTATGTATATGCCATGTGACATTTAATTATTTATATAATTAAACTCTTAAAAAATATCATTTTATCAATCTTGTAAAAAAAATTCACATAAGCATTTTATGCACATGGGACATGGCAATTTATTGGTTATGTGTGAAATATGTTAAAATGAGGCTAGTTGCTAAACTCGTTAATACTATGTGAGTTGATTTTTATTTGTGCATAACTTAAAGGTCCAAAGTTCATCCTTATTAAAGCAATTATCTTTAAATGTATAAAAAAGTACCATAAAATTTGTTCACCTTCACATCCTCATGATATAAATGACTTACATATTACATATAATAGAGCACATAAAACTATATAATCTATACAAGATACAGAGCCAGAAAGACTTTACACTGTACAAGCAGGATGTTGCTTCAACTCTCAAGCTAAGGATTATAGTGTGGTGTAAACACCAAGGCTATTCAACTTTAGCATTTGTTTATCAAAGATCAAGTGAATGTATTGACAAAAATACATATATAAAAAGGATGTGTTTAACTACTCTACAAACATGGATAATGTGGTGTGTCAAAATTTTAAAAGATAAAACAGTTCACAATCACATACATATAAAGATGGATTTCACACTTAAATAAAGGGATCAAATGTTGAGGCATGCTATGGAGAATATTAGAACTCACTATTAGTCTACTATGCACTAGTCCTAGTGGTCCAGGAAATTTACATATCTATGCCACATCGTCTACTTTTTCAACACATCATATAGTTTCTGATGGTGATAAAAAAAGAGAGGATAAAAGCATGTATTCAGCGTTCAAGGAACTTCTGGTTCATTACACCAAAATGTAACCTGTTTTCATCCTTTTTTCATTGTATATAAGAAAGAAACATTTTTTTTTCCATTGTAAGACTGTATGTACGTAACCTTCTACAACTGATAAGGTGGTGGTGTGACACACCGCCATGGGTACCACATCACTAGAAAAACAGTGACACGTCACCACTTTACCTATAACAGTAAAAATTGGAAGTATGGTACATAATACATATACTACAAAATGGTGAAAGTGAGTTATGTTTTGGTGTAATTACTAATCAGCATGGGAAAACACAGGAAAGTAGGATAAAGAAACAAGATCAGTGAATGTATGGACTAAAAAAAGATTATTTCAAACCTTGAGGCCACTCAGAAACAAGCTTTTGCTTAAGAGCAGTTACAGTAGTTGAAGATGCATAGCTACCATGGCTTATATCCGTTCCATCATATATTCTGAATTTAAGTTCTACCTGTTCATTGCCTTCAGCCATTGTATACCTTTTCTTCCAAACCAAGCTTCAGGATCGGCTGTAACTTGTCAACAAAACAATTAGACACAAGAACGTGTCTCCCAATTTACCTACACAAAATCCTCAAAACGTAAAAGGCCATATGCATAGCATGTTATCAAGTAAAACGTCGTTTTCACTTTACTCTCTCTCCTCATCCTATAATTGCTTGGATGAGGTGGATTCATAGTATGTACAAAGAAACCTTTCACAAGTGTGACCACTTATCTTTGACAATAGGGGTGCTTGGATGTGCATTTGAAAGTGATTGTGTGAAACTGAACAATTAGCATCCGTAAACAAGATATAACAAACCATAGTGAACAAACTACAATATGGAAGTTTTCTCTTAGTTGAATAGTATAACAAAGGGTCAAAAAAATGTGTATACACACAACTTTACTTCCTTTCGATAATCAACAATCAATTCTGTTGCAGCTACAGTTAAACTGATTATAATCACATAGAAAATGCCCATCCAAACAACTCTTGACATATCTTTAACTCTTGAAACGACAACCGATGAACCAATAACATAACAATTAACAAGTACTGTAACGAAAGATTTACATAAACATGATTTTCTTCATCTTTCTATCATATAATTCAATTATTCATGTAACGGAAGCAAACCTGAAGAACTCTGTAATTGCTAAGAAAGTGCGAAGATAACACACCTGAATCACCGATTCCAGACGAGACTAACCACTTCATAAGCTCCAATAGCTTACGAAACACCAATTTGTCACTGCCACACACAACAATAAACTATCACGATCAACAACACCATTTGTAACTTGTAAATTACTAAATACATCCCAAAACAAGCTTAATAAACGGATCTACGTCGAAAAACATTCAGTTCAATCGTAACCTAATCGTTTACAATATGATTGTATGAACGAAGGAAAGAGGAATTGAAGATTCCACCTGACAAAGATGCCATTGATGAATGAGAAATGTGATCAGAAGCTTTGATTGATTCAAAGGGTTCGGATTTTGAAGATTGACGATTTCAAGCAGTTTTGAAGAAGCCCTTTTCTGTTTAGATTTGGGAATAATATTTCAGGCGAACTATGGGGTGTTTGGGATTGTTTTTTAAACAACTTTTTATCTTATTAATTTTTTAATAAGTTAATAAGTTAGTATGAATTAACTTATTAACTTATTTATTTTATAAGCATCACGTTGTCAAACACTATAAAATAACTTTTTAAAAGTTAATAAGTCAATAAGTTGTTTTGATAAACAATCCCAAACACCCCCTATATATATTTCCACTCCCGAAAAAATTACATAGGTTTTAATTACGTGGGTGTTTGAGATTGTTTATTTTCAAGTTAGTTGTAACTTATTAAATTTTAAGTAGTTTATAAGTTAATTTTTTTTTAAGTAAATTGTTATTTTCGTGTCTTTGTGGTTTGGTAAAAATTGTTATTTTCATCAAATAGTTTGTTTTTCTCACATCTGAGTCCCTGTCGTTTACAAATCTTATCATATTCATCCAGTACGTTAAATCCATCTAAAATTCTCTGTTAAATGAGGGGTATAATGGTCATTTTACATATATGCTTTCTTTTTCTTTTTTTTAAACCTAATTTAATATATCCATTTTAAATACATTGCTATTTTAGTCCATTTGATTTGGGTATATTTGCCAATTCAGTTAAAAAAAAACTACCATACCACCACCTGTCACAAGAATCACCAAACCACCACCACCACCCCATCACAGAGCCACCAACATCACACCAGACCGCCTACCACCACCACGCACACCAGATCGTCGCTACCATGTAAACCCTAAAAATCGACAGTCAATATTGAAGTTGTAACATACCGCTTTGAAAACGCATATCAAACCCTACTAATACCTCTACAATACTCGTTTTTAAGGGTTCTGTATGCGTTTTCGAAAGGTTTTGTTACAAGTTAGGAAATGACGGGTGGTTTCTAGGGTCTACATGGTGGTAGTGATCTAGTTTGGGTGGTGATGGCGGAGATTTAGAGTGTGTTGGTGGTAACGATCTGGTGTGGTGTTGGTGGTTTTATGATAGGTTGGTGGTGATGGTTTGATGATTCTTGTGATGAGGTGGTGGTTCTATCATGGGTGGTGATGATATGGTGTTTTATGACGAGATGGTGGGTCTTTTTGGATTGAATTGACAAACATGCCCGAATCACATGGACTAAAATAACAATGTATTTAAAGGGGATATATTAAATCAAGTTAAAAAAAAGAAAAATAAAACATATATGTAAATTGATAAATATACCTCTCATTTAATGAAGAATTTTAAAAGGAGTTAACCGGATGAATATGACAAGATTTGTAAATGACATCACCAGATGTAAGAAAACAAACTACTGGATAAAAGTCATAATTTTCACCACAGATACGGAAATAATAATTTACTCAAAATATTTGGTAATATCAAAAGTCCTATTCAATTTGACTTTGGAGTTTCTGTAAAGTAAAAAAAGGATGACTTATTAACCTTCTGTTAACTTCTCTTTGTTTTTAAAAGTATGTTATTTTTTATCATTTTATAACTTTTTAATTTATAGATGAATCTAAACATCTTTTTAAAAACACTTTTTAAAAAATCATAAGTTAATAAGTATTTTTTATTAAAAGTCTTTTTCAAGTAAAATAAGCAATCCCAAACATAACCTACATATTTTCTTAAAACATAAGTTTTAATATATAAAATACAATGTTTTTTAAGCATGATTTTAAAAAATAAGTAATTTTACAAGTTTAGAAGGGAAAATATACAATTGCCCGTACTATATTTATCTAAACTTTTTTAGTTACACTTTTTAACCAATTTTGCCCCAACTTTAAAATATTAAAGGGGTGTACAAAATATAAGATGACAGACGTGACCTAGTGATTTGATTGATTTTGAACATGCATACACATGGATGTATATGCTTGTTATCGTAAAAACATGTTTATGTTTGTACACCCTTGATATGCTTTGTATGCACCCGTATATGACTCTTTATACTCTCATATAATAGGCGAGGGATGTAGACGTCATAATGTTTGTCTATTCACTTACTAACTCTCACTAGTTCTTCTCAAATACACCAATTCAAATAGTTATGTTTGTAGAAAATAGTGAATTTAGCCTTTGCCATTCACTTCTTAATATAAGGCATGTCGCATGCACCTTTGTTTATTTGATTGATATTAAGCACGCACGCTCGTATACATTTGTATATGTCTTCTTAAACACATGTATATACTTGTTGGCCCTCCTACACTTTTTTATACGTTTGTATATGACTTTTTTACACTCGTATAAAAGTTGAGGGCACCACTATTTCTCTCGTTACCGTCATTAGCATTCTCTCCTTCATGTAGACGTCATATCATTTTTTTTTCCTATTTATTACCAACTCTTTCGAGCCCTCACTAAACAATGTAAATGCTGCTCATTCCCTTTGTTCACTCATCCTATATTTAAATTAATTTTGAAATAATTAAAATGACTTGAAATCTAATTAAAATTAATATAAAATTAATAGAAATATTATTAATTAAAGAAAATTAAAGTTGAATAAAAGTTAACTTAGATTTCATTAATATATACAATACATAATAATTAATTCAATTATTAAAAATAAATAAAACCTAATGGTCATGATTGTGGGTTTGTGAGTTCTCGAAACATGTTCCACGAGATTCGTTTATAGAAGGTAACTAGGATTTATACAGTCAAAAGACAAAGGATTATATTTGACTCGACGCTTTCGAAACAAAACTTACGTCAAAACGTAACACAATTTAAAGTGTACATAAAATAAGCATGAAAACGTTTTATATTGGACCTGGCTCATTTCAAAGCAAAATTTACGACAAAGCGTATATAATGATAAAAAAGAAAACGTTCTATTTACAAAATACAAAATAAAATCAAAATAATAAAAAGAAGAAAAAAAATGTGACACCAACGAGTTTTTAGGCTGCGTTAGACGCTAAAATATAAAGAGCTTAAACCACCAAGGCAAAGTCGATCATTTTATTTTACTTTCACTCACTTTGCATATATTTTAAAACCAAAGTCGCGAAGCACAACTCTACTAGCAACCATTGTTAACTTCTAAATCTTTATCTGCACTTTGACGCTCATTTTCCTTAAAATGACATAGTGCTCAGCCTTATTCCGATAAAATCATTTGAGTAAATTATACGGATAGTCCCTGGGGTTTGCACGTATTGTAAGTTTAGTCCCTACTTATCAAAAATTACAGATGCGGGCCTGAACTATGCATGATTTGCACACCGATAGTCCCCGACGCTAAATGATGTTAAGTTTTTCTGTTAAGTTAATGTAAAATTATCAATATACCCCTAAATTTAAAATATAATAATTTTCAATTAAACCCAACTTACCCCCAATCAAACCTCACCCACCACAGCTAACCCTAAATTTAAAATATAATAATTTTCAATTAAACCCAACTTACCCCGAATCAAACCTTACCCATCACACCTAACCCCATTTCTCCATCTTCTTCTTCCATCTTGATCTTCCTTTTTCATATTCATCTTTTTCCTCCATCTTCATCTTCATCTTCATCACTATCACCACCACTATATGAGAAATCAAACATCAACACTGGTCAAAGTCTCTCGCTCCCCCCCTCTCTCTCTTCAGATCTGGTGAACTAGGTTGTTATCGTTTTCAGTGGTAGCCACAGTTGTTTGTCTAATTGGCAGTCGTGGGTCGAGGGAGTAGGCAGCAACAGTAGTGGTGGGTCGTAGGGAGCAGGCAACGACGTTGGTGGTGGGTGGAGGGTGGTGTAGCGACGGTGGTGCTGGGCTGACGGTGCTGCAACGACGGTGGTAGTGGGTTGACGGTGCTACGACGACGGTGTTGCGGCGACGGTGGTGGTGGGTTGAGGGTGTTGCGGCGACGGTGGTGGTGGGTTCAAGGTAAGGGCGGTTGTGGTGGTAGGTTAAGGGTGAAGGTATCAAAGATGGTGATGGGTTGAGGTTAGGGGCGACTGTGGTGATGGGTTGAGGTCAGGGGCGACTGTGGTGGTGGGTTGAGGGAGCAAACGACAATGGCGGTGGTGGGTTGAGGGTGTAGGCGGCAACGGTGATGGTGGTTTGAGGGTAGCAGTGGGTGTTGTATGTAGAGAACCACAATGTGGAGAAGAAGATTAAAAAAAGAGGGGTATTTTGGTCTTTTTAAAAAAACTAACAGAGAAACTCAACTTCAGTTAGCGTCGTAAACTGCCGGTGTGCATATAATGCATAGTTCATGCCCGCATCTGTAATTTTTAAAAAATAGAAACTAAACTTGTAATACGTGCAAACTATAGGGACTATCCGTGTAATTTACTCTAATCATTTTATACAGGATATTGCAAGCATACATTATTTTCCTAATCATTTCTGGGATGCATTGGTCGAGTTGTGTTTTGTATTATTGCGAATTTACCTTTGAGCATTTAAAAAGCTCATTTCACGTATATTCTTGTTGCCTATTCTTTCATGAATCTTGTCTTCTTGTTAGCGTTTGGTAAGAAAAACTATTGGAATTGATGTGCATAGCATCAACAAAAGTCAAATATAGTTGTCGAAGTTTATTCTTCGGATCACACAAATAGATATTGTAAATATCAAACTGACGAATCAAAGTGAATAATTGATTTAGTAATGGATTAGTATGTGATAATAATATTTATTTAATCATAAATAAGTATTATGAATAATTATTTATTTAGATGATTAAATAAATATAGTTTGTTATATTTATTATTTGGATTTAATCCGCGTTAGTCATTTAAGCACCTAATAATCTAGTGGATTAATTAGTTGTGTTTAACGTAATTAATTTGAAAGCTTGTCATTTTGTCGAAGTTTATCCTTAGGATCACACAAACAAATATCAGATTGACGAATCAAAGTGAATAATTGATTTAGTAATGGATTAGTAAGTGATAATAATATTTATTAATCATAAATCAGTATTATGAATAATTATTTATTTAATAATTAAATAAATATAGTTTGTTATATTTATTATTTGGATTCAATCCGTGTTAGTCATTTAAGCACCTAATAATCTAGTGGATTAATTAGTTGTGTTTAACGTAACATAATTAATTTGAAAGCTTGTCATTGGGGTTTTGGTATGTCATAATAAATAGCAATGTTTTCAGATTTAGATTTGGTCAGTGAACCGACTGTTTTAGCCGTTAATTAGTCGGACCGGTTGCAGTCAAATAGGATAACATTAAACACATACACACACATATATGTAATAACAAAATATGATAATATTTTGATGTGAATTTGTAGTTTTTTAATAAGATATGAATCCTTATTTAGATTAAACATGGACCTTAACTGGAATGCTAATATAATTAAAAAAACAAGATTTTGGAGTACAAAACTAAAAGAAGTAAAATCCAGTCTAACCATACGATTCGATTCATGACCGGTTTAAAGAGATACGGTCCAAGCAGGCATATCAGACCAAACCTATGATTGATTTCTAAGTTCGATCGGTCGGTCCGGTATGGTTCTATAAACACCAATAAACAGGTATTAAGCGATTAATCTGATAATTAAAGAGTTCATCACAAGAGAAGAAAAACCCTAATCCTCCTTTTGCTCTGTGTAATCAACTGCCCTAGGGCTTCGAAACCCATTATGATCGCCACCTGGCAAGCCACTACTACCATCGCATCACTGCCAAGTAGTGACTGGCCAAGCCCAAGTCACCACTGACACTCCACCTCATGACTGTCGCACACAACCATCAGATGGTAAACCCGTTGCCATTTTTCATTTATGATATGGTATTGTGTGCCTTTGAGCATCAAGTTTCAATTTTGAGTCAAGGTTTTTCCAAAAACAAATTTGTTCATGTTGGCTTAGAGTGGATTCACAAATAGATTTAGAGAAGAATTTGCTCATGTTGGCTTAGAGTGGATTTATAAATGACTTGAGAAAAGTTGCCACATTGCGGTATATATTGTCAGCAAGTTGATACCATGCTAGTATTATGAACCATTAACTTCAAATGAAGACTTGAGTGCACTACCATTTAGTACATCATTCAACAATAGCAATTGATTAAATATGTTGATTTGATCTGGTTGCCGAGACTCGATAAAAAACAAGTTATTATATCGGTCTTAGCTACCTTTGTTGTGTAAGGGTAAGTAAGGTCGTCTCCACAGGGAATATGTGAAAAGTGTTTAACAATATGACTCGATTACTTAAAGACACAAACTTTATAATTAAAAATTGAAACTTTGGATGAATTAATGATCAAAATTACAAAAAGCAACAAACTTTGAAACGAATTTGATTAAATAATAAGAAACAATCATTTTCGGGTTTTCAATTCTGCAAGATCAACAATTGATACTTTTAAATTAGGGTTTGTAAGAACATAACTTCAATATGTTAACTTTTGATTAAAGTGGTAATAAAGGAACAAGCTTTTAAGATTCGTTCATTCATAATGTTATCAATTTACCTATATCAAATTGTCTACTAGTCTTAATGAGTTCACGATGCAAGGAAACCGAAAACTGATAATCAAGCACACAACTTTATTTATAAGTAAACCTTTTTACTTAATCAAAACATAATTTTTCATTAAATAATTCCATGTTCAATACATAAACCTAATCAATGCATATCAATTGCCTCACTTGACAAGAATTGTACTCCCGAAAGTAATCAAACAAGAACTAGCCACTCATGGTCTTTATTAGATCTTCAATCTTGATTTGATAATGTTTGTAGATGATTTTGGGATGAATGGGAAGGCTTGAAATCACCACAAATCAGCTTAGAATCGTCAAGAATTGAGCTTGGAAAGTTCTTTTTCGAATTAGGGTTGGATTGTGTTTAAATAACTTGAAATTCCACAAAATCTGGCAAGTTGTTCAGCAACCGACGTATGGTACACCCAGGGTCGGCGTATCATACGCCCCTCTCAACATCCATACGACCAACTTTTTGTAACTTTTTTACAAATATGCCCACAAATACACCGCTAATACGCTGACCGGCGTATGATACGCCCCCGGCCGGCGTATCAACGCGGGTGTAGGGTTTACTGGGCCTTTTTTGTAACTTTTGCTATTTTCAACTTCAGTCCTTGTATTTCCTTATTTTGCTCCTTTTTCTCCAAAACAAGCCTTCTTTAACTCCAATCCCTACAAATCAAAACACAAACAAAGTGAACTTGTTCCATACTAATCGTGATGTAAAATGACATAATTAGATCAATTAAACACTGGATTATTACCATACGATCACATCCCCACACTTAACCATTTGTTTGTCCTCAAACAAACTTACTTGCAACATTTTACCTTAATTAATCAAACATGCTAAACTATCACACATTCATATAAGTTAAGGTCACAAGACATACTTATTTTTCACTTTCATCATATAAGATTCACAACCCAACATGTAATATCATTCATGTTTTAAGCTTAGAATCACCTTAGTTGGCATAACTTCACATTTGGATTCAAACATTCATGCATTCACATTTCTCACAATAAACACTCCTCTCGGTTTGTTTTGTGTACTAGTGTTTATATACTAGTATATCTGGAACTCTCAAACCAAGAATGTACATTGTCATCATAAGCTCGTATATTAATCATATTACCATCAATTAACACAATATAACACATAAATCAAGAGATCTTTCCTGGGTTGTAATGTTAGGCTAAGGTTTAAGGTGGGATAGAGTAGGGCTTTTGGTGTGGGTAATGATGAATGAAATCCAATTTAATATGCTAGACGTCTTATTTATCAATCTCTATCATCTAGTTGCAATACTATCACTGAATTCTCACACTATTTTTGTTGCTTCATATTTTGGTTATTTTGACCTCATATTTAACTTTTCTCCCCCTTTATATATATATATATATATATATATATATATATATATATATATATATATATATATATAACCAAATTCAAACCGCACGTTCTATTATTACACTAATACTTAAAAGACACTTCTAGACAAGTCATAGGTTGGACTTCATCACCCTAAGTTCCATAAAAAGGCTAAGGCTTTGTAGGATTATTGTGTTGGGTTATTCAAATGACAAGTTGGGGTTCAACACGGTGTCTAAAGGAAATTTATCAAGGTATGGAATTCAAAAGAAAAGGTTCAACAAATGGTTCATTCCTAATGCCTCTATCACATTCATGCACATATTGGTTCAAGATCTTGACACGCATCAATTACATGAGTTCTAACTTTATTGCACATTATGATTTCCCTCATTATGAAAAAATATAAAGCAAATTAACATATGCTATAAATTGCTCAATTAGGCTCAAATTCTCACTGAAACGATGGAAGAGGGTTAAAAATGTTAAGCATGTATGTCATCTACAACCGGTTTGTTATGCCTCCTAAGAATTCTACCTAATTTAATAAAAGCTTATGATGGGAATGCCTTACTATAATTTCAAAACAAGCATGCCAAGGGATATATACATGCACAAACAAATGATAATTAGTCATGTATGAAAAACTTTTAGGGCTCATGCATAATTAAGCTTATTTGAATATTTATTTTTCAAAAATGTTCAATTTTTTTTCATTTCTCCCCTTATCCCCACACTTGAGGTACATTGTCCTCAATGTATGGTGGTTAATCTCATGACATAAAGAAAATCATAATTAGAATTTCACTTACTTAACATTCAAAGTTACCAAATCATGCCCCACCCCCCATTCATCATCCATCCACTTATTACAATTATTTAATAAGTTGTCTAAATCACACAAACAATATTATTCATAACCAGAAAGGGTGGAGCACATGGACCTAATCAGTGTGTGTTGAAGCTCTTGGAAGATTAATATTTTGTCTTTATGTGTTTTTTGTCATAGTATAGGGACTTATTTTGTAAATATATGTTCCTTTGTTTCTTGATAGTATAGATAGGATATTTTATGTATTTTTAAGGAAGAGATTAAGAAAAGAGAGTCAGTCAGTGAGTCAGTTAGAACAGAATGAACTGTAACCCTTACACATTGTATCCTGTGTATTTGCTATCAATGAAATCTATGAATTTTTTGATGTAATTGCATGTGTTTGATTACTTTGTGTTTGAATTGATCATTGAGTTATGATATCATCACAGATTCGATCCTTTTGAACCGATCAGTTGGTATCAGAGCCTTCGGTTCAGTGATCAGAGCTTATCGACATTGTTGAGCTCTTTGAATCACTTGAAATCTGTGATTGATTGCAATTTGATCGATTAATTGTTGTTTTTAGTTGTGTTTCATCCATAGAAACATGATTTGAATCATAATTTGGTTTGTAATTCGTTCAGATCTGAGTAATTGATCGAATTTGTGTTCGAACGGTGTTCTTCAGTTTCGGACTTCAATTCAATTAGAAAACTGATTTGTAGTTGTCGTTTGATCAAATTGATGATTAAGGATTGTTAATCGACCTAATTACTATCTAATTGGAAGTTTTTAGATCAATTGAACAAGTTTTGAAGATTTTCATAAGATATGAGTTCGTTGAAGAAGATGAATTAGGCGCATGTGGTGAAAATCTGCTAAAAATTGACCAAGTGTCTAGAAGCATCACAACTGTTTGGGAGTTTTAGCACTGTTTAGGCATTTTTTAGTTCAGGCGTTTTACCACTATTAGGACGAATTATGACTGCTTGGTCACTTTGAGACTTTGTTGAAACCAAGTAATTCTAGGCGCTTGAGAACTGTTTGGGCGTTTTTAACCCAGGTGTTTCATAACTGTATGGGCGTTTGAAGACTATTTAGGCGCATCACTAGTTGGGTGTTTTCAGAATTCATCTAAGGCATTCCCTTAGGCGTTTCTACTTCAAAGTCAGGCGTTTCAGAACTATTCAGGCACTTCACCACTGTTTGGGCGCTTAATAACTATTTAGGCGCTTGAACACTCAGACTTATCAGTAAACACTTAGAAATTTTTTCAAAAACTAAAATCCAAAATATTTTCATTTCATAGTTTTATTTCAAAACTTAAAAACAACAAAAACAAGTCATTTTCTTAAATTCAAAAATACAAAATGGTTAAGTCTGAAGATTCTGAGAATAGGGTTCCAAAGCTCAAAAATAGAGCTGATTTCAAGAACTGGTCTCTTAGATTGAAGCATCATCTGAACTCTATTGATACTGACTTGTGGAAGTCAATAGAGAAAGGACCACATATCCCAATTACATCTGATGTTCCTGACAGAGAAGTTGTGTATACAAAAGACTCTCCAGATGCTTATCCAGAGGATGGTCTGCAAGGTGATGACTTAAGAAAGGTTAAGAATGACATCAAATTCACTGATGTGTAAGGGATAACCATTGGAAGTCTTGACTAGACTTGATGGTTATCAAACTGGGTACAGTATGTACAAGGCTTTGAAGATCATTTGTGAAGGTGGTAAAGAGATACAAGATCTCAAAAAGTAGAAACTCAAGAGGCAATTGGAGTTATTTGAGCATCTTTCTAGGGAAACAATTAATCAAATGATGAACAGATTTGTGCAACTAACTACTGAGATGTCAACTGCTGGTATCAAAAATGATCTCAAAGATCTAAATTACAGACTTCTCAATGCTCTTCCATCCTTATAGAAACAGACAGTCACTCTGTTGAAGCATACAAAAAAGTTTCTAATGGATCTAGATCTTTTGATTGCCAAGATTGAATCAGTTGATATTGATAAGAGCTCTAGAAACAATGATAGAGCTGCTTTAATGTCTCAGTATAAGTATGTTGCATCTCCAGCTAACACAGTGAAGAATGCTTTTCTGGCAAAAGATGATAACTCACCAGAAGACGAGGGTGATTTGTTTGTTGGAGCTGGTTTCTTTATAGATTCTTCTTACACAAGTGCTCCTGTTTATACAACTCAACCTCAACCTCAGTCTCCTCCTAAAACTCAAACTCCTAAACCTTAAACTGAGACTTCAACTTCTAACTCTGTTAAAATTATCAAAGTTAAAGATGTTATTAATATCCTTTTACAGGATGATGAGTCAAAATATGCTTTTACTGCTTTTATGGCAAGTTTTCAAGCTTATCAAGATAGTCATTTAACATAATTAGATCTTGTTTTGCAGGAATTGTTTCTAGATGGATCCTGATGATGTGGAAGAGATGGACTTGAGTTGGCAGATGGTGATGATTGCTTACAGAACACAGATACACTCTTATGTTAACAGGAACTACAAGCCAAGTACTAACAAAACTGTTGGCTTTGACAAATCAAAGTCAAGGTGTTTCAACTGCAACAGTTATGGTCATTTCTCAAGGGAATGTAAAGCTCCCAGAAACCAAGGAGGAAATGGTCAAGCAAGTTCTAGCAGTCAAAGATACCAACAGCAGTCTTAGAAGACCTTTTAAAAGCCTTATCAGAGTCTTCCTATGCTAGAACTTAAAGATGAATCAAAATCATCTGAAGAGCCAAAGAAAGCTCTTGTTGTTAGCATCAAAGATGGATATGACTGAGTGCTTATGCTGAACAATTTACACCTGATCTAACCTCTAGTTTATCTCTTATTGTAGATATTCAAAATGAAGACTGGTCTGAAGATAATGATCCTAAGGCTGATAGTGATTCAGAAAATGATGATGACGATTATGATTGGAGTGACAAATCTGACTCAAAAGAGGATTTAGAAGAAATTGCACTCATGGCGCAGTTTGACCAACCAAAGGTTGAGAATCCATCATCTGACTCTGAGACTTCATCTTCAAGTTATCCTGAAATTCCTGTTGAAGTCAGAGAGAAAATGTGCACAAAAGCATGTTTTGATCAAGTTGAGCATTACAGAACATATTCATATAAGTTCTGTGATAAACTTAAACAAGAAGAAGTAATGCACAACAAACTGAAAAATGATCACAAAGTCTCTGATGAAAAGATCCTATCTCTACAAACCTCATGGAACAAAACTCTAAAAGAACTTGAACTTGTTAAAAAACAACTTGAGGAGATGACTAAAAATTTAGAAGAGGAAAAAATAGCTCATGCTACAACTCAGGTGGATCTAGCTAAAGTTAAAAGTTCTAAAACTATTATAGAACAGCTGGTAAGTGAGAGGAAAGACAAAAACAAAACAGGTCTAGGTTTTACACATGAAGCAATGCCTGAATCTATCACAAACACTCTGCCAGAAAACTTTAACACACATGATCACTTACCTAAAAACAAAGCTAAGCTAAAAGTCTTTCAAAACAAGAAAAAGAATTCTAAAAGTGATGAAGAGAAAACAAATGTTGAGATATTTGAGGAACAAGATTCTGAAAAGATTAAAAATGGTCATCCAGTGAAAGTTAAATCTTACGAACCACGACCAAAGAATAAGAAAATGTTTGTTCCCAAAGAGCATGTTGTTGAAGAAATTATTGTTAATAATGACAAGCAAAACTCAAAGAATAAAAAGAAAACAAAACTAGATAAAGTAACATCTGAAGATTCATTTTCTTACGGATTAAACAATCCAGACTTCATTAAATGGCAGAAAGAACAAAAAGATAAAGAAAATGCAAAAGAGTCTTCTACTGAAGATGTTCAATCCCAAAGCAAACAAAAATCATCAAGATCAAGAAATCAAAGAAGGAGAAAGAAATGCTAAATCTAACTCCTCTCAGAACAATCATAATCAAAGAACAAATCAAGCTAATAAGTTTAAACCAGTGAAATTTGTGTCTGCATGTACTTTTGATATGAACACAATTCCAGAAATCAAATCAAATTCAAAGAACAAATCTAACTCTGATCTGAAAACGGGTTTAGTTCCAAAGTCTTCCGCTGTTAACAAAAGATTTGTATCTAAAGAATCTAGGAATGATGTTAATGAACAAAAGTCAAAACCCAAATATCAAAAGAACAAATTCTCAAATCAAAAGCAACAGATTAACTTTGTAACTCCTAAATCAAAACAAGGATCAAATATGGCTTCCACATCTAAAGTTAATCAACAGTTGTTTAAATTTCAACAAAGGTACTGTGAAATATGTGATATGTACAATCATAAGACTGATGAATGTTTTTTTAACAGGTACTGTCACATTTGTAATATGAAAAACCATTCATTAGCTAATTGTTATTTCAACAAGTATTGTACCTTTTATGATGAAAGAAAACACAACACTGAGAATTGCTACTTCAGAAGGAATTCGCCAAGGAATGGATATGTAAATCCACAATTTCAAAGAAATCAAAGTGTTGGTTTTCAAAGATTGAAAAAACAACCTTCCTTAGGCTTGAGATCCTTTTAAAGGATTAATTCTGAATAATACGATTCTTATGCTGTGAAAACAAAGAATTATAATCAAGGAAAATTCATTCCACGATCTGTGAGAATGAACAACGCAAAATTTGGTAATCAAACTTTTTCAAAAAATGTTTTTACTAATGGTTTTAATAACCTTGATGATGATCTGGAAAAACGCTATCATGCTTTGCGGATTAAACAAATCAAAGATAATCAAATATTTGTTAAAAATGGAATTGGTAAACTTACACCGCAAAAGAAGCCTGATTTGAATAAGCTTCATTTTAAACAATTTACCATTGTTGATAAATTTGGCAAGCCCAAGACCATATCGGCTTGGGTTGATAACTCAACTTAAATTTCTTTGAAATACAGGTACGCCCAAGAAGACTTCTTAACACGTGGTATGTTGATAGTGGGTGTAGCATGCATATGACAGGCAAGCATGCCTTGCTTCAAGAATTTAAGTTAAAAGATGGTACTCATGTTGCATTCGAAGGTGATGTAGGTGGAAAATTAATAGGAGAAGGAACAGTGTCCAATGGGATTATTAGCTTTGATAAAGTCAACTACTGTTCATAATTGAACTTTAGTCTCTTAAGTGTTTTCCAAATTTGTGACAAATCTTACTCTGTTCTATTTGATTATTCTTTTTGTTATATTTTGAAGCTAGGTTTTCAGATAAGCAAAGAATGGGTAGTTGTTAAAGTTGTTCGTGATCAAGATGTATACAAGTTAGATATATCTCAAGTAGATCCATCTACAGAAACAACATGCCTAATTGCTCAAGCATCAAATGTCGAAAGCCAGTTATGGCATAGACGTCTCGGGCATTCCAATTTCAAGAACACGAACAAGCTTGTCGCAGGAAATCATGTAGTAGGTCTTCCAACAAAGAAGTTTGCTACAACAGATCACTACTCAACGTGTTTAAAAAGAAAGCAACACAGAGCGTCTTATAAGTGCAAGCTGATAAACTCAAATTCCAAGCCTCTCCAGATGTTGCACATGGACCTATTCGGACCAACAAATGTGCAGAGATTGGAAAGAAATCTTACTGTTTAGTTATCATTGATGACTTTACAAGATTTTCACAGGTTTTCTTTTTGCATGCTAAATCTGAAACAACTGAATTGTTAAAAGAATTCACCATTAAAGTAGAAAATCAATTAGATCAAAAGGTGAAAATTATCAGAAGTGATAATGGAACCGAATTTAAAAATGCTAATGTTGACAGGTTTTGTGCAGAAAAAGGAATTGCTCGTCAGTTCAGTGCTCCTAGAACTCCATAACAAAATAGAGTTGCTGAAAGGAAAAACAAAACTTTGATTGAGTCTGCACGTTCCATGTTAGCAGATGCAAAGATTCTAATTACTTTCTGGGATGAAGCCATATCCACTGCATGTTTTGTACAAAATCAAACATTGCTTGTGAAAGATAAACAGAAAACTCCTTATGAGTTGATGTTTGGCAGGAAACCTAATATAGATTTTCTTAAATCTTTTAGTTGTCCAGTTTTGATTTTAAACTCAAGTGACCAGCTAGGAACATTTGATGCAAAATCTGATGAAGGATTTTTCGTTGGATATTAGTTGGTTTCAAAAGCCTTTAGAGTTTATAACTCTAGGACAAATGTTATCCTTGAAACTTTCAACATTAAATTTCTTGAAAACTCTTTTCCATCAGTTGCAAATGGTCCAGCTTGGTTATTTGATTTAGATTCTTTGTCAAACTCTTTCAATTCTAACTTGTTTGAATCTACAGGTGAGAAGAAGAAACAAGAAGGAGATCTCGGATCTTTCAGTGATGATTCTGACTCTGATGATATGGATGATTCTAGCCCAGATTATCCATTCTTCTCTTTTGTTAAAGATCTTGTATTCAGTTCTGAATCTCATGATCAATCAAGCTATCAACAAGCTCAAGAACATTCCATGTCTGAAAATACCAATGTTTCACAACCTATTCCTAATGATGGTCCTGAAATTGTACAACCTGAGTCCGGAACGTCATCGATTTCTGGTCATGTAGTTGTTACAGATAATCTTGATTACTTTATCAACTCACCGACTCAAGTTTCAAATTTCAATCCACATACTTCAAACTTATTGCATCTGCTTTCCGACTTAAACCAATCTAATCTGGATGTTCATGTTCAAGGGAATGAGATTCCAAAGTCTCGTATTCACAAGAACCATCCTACATCTCAGATTATCGATCCATTGAATGAGAGATCAACGAGAAGTCATTCAGAACAAGCAAACCTCTGCTTATACTAGTGTTTTCTATCTCAAATTGTTCCTAAAAACATTACTGAAGCATTAAAGGACAATAGTTGGATTGAGGCAATGCAAGAAGATTTATTGCAATTTCGTAAACATGAAGTGTGGAAGCTTGTGGATTTACCTGAAGGAAAACTGCCATAGGCACAAAATGGTTATTCCGAAACAAGTCAGACGATCCGAGAATTATTGTTCGCACCAAACCGAGACTCGTTGCACAAGGTTACACCCAAGAAGAAGGATTAAATTATGATAAAGTATTTGCTCCAGTTGCAAGAATTGAATAAATTCTTGTCTTCCTGGCTTATGCATCATACATGCAATTCAAGGTGTATCAGATGGACGTGAAAGGTGCTTTCTTGTATGGACAAATCACTGATGATATGTATGTTAAGCAACCTCCAGGTTTCGAAGATTCAGAATATCTTCATCATGTGTACAAGCTTAGCAAAGCATTGTATGGTCTGCATCAAGCTCCTAGAATGTGGTATGAAACGTTATCACAACATTTTATCCAACATGGATACAAGCGAGGGAAAATCGATCCTACTTTGTTTATTAAGAAGGATGTTAATGATCTCTTATGTGTTAAAGTGTATGTTGATGATATCATATTTGGTTTTACAAGTCTAAAATTGTGCAAAGAATTTGAAGATATCATGAAGTCTCATTTCCAAATGAGTTCTATGAGAGAAATTAACTTTTTCCTTGGTCTTAAAGTGAAGCAGTCTGCAGATGTAATTTTTATCAATCAAGAGAAATTCGCTGAAAAACTCTTGAAGAAATTTAAACTGCAAGATTATCAATCCATCAGAACTCCAGCTGACGTAAATACCAAGATTAAACCAGATCCGAAAGGAAATTCAGTTGACCAAACTCTATACAGATCTATGATCGGATCTTTGATGTATCTTACTGCATCTAGAACTGATATAATGTATGGTGTTTGTGTCTGTGCCAGGTACCAATCTGACCTTAAGGAATCTCATCTAATCACTGTTAAATGAATATTCAGGTATCTCAAAGGAAAACCGGGTTTAGGGTTATGGTATCATTATAAAGGAAACTTCGAGTTACATGGATATACATATAGTGATTATGGGGGATGTTGCCAAGATCGTAAATCTACGACGGGTGGTTGTCAGTTTTTAGGTCCCAGATTAGTCTCGTGGCAATGTAAGAAACAAACAAGTGTCAACCTTTCAACAAGAAGCTGAGTACATAGCTATTTCTCAAATAATTTGGTTACATAATCAACTGCTGGATTATGGGTTTAATTTTCTTACAACTCCTATTTACATTGATAACACTGCTGCTATGTTTATTACAGCTAATCCTGTTCAGCACTTAAAAACAAAACATATCGAAATTCGATATCATTTTCTTAGAGATAACTCTGAAAAAGGTTTAATCATTTTGATTCAAACCACAACTGAAAAACAGTTGGCTGACCTATTTACAAAAGCCTTTTTACCAGGTTGATTTGAATATTTGGCCTAGTCAATTGGACTTATTAATCATGTTTAAAAACTGGTTTTGAGTTTAATTCAGTTGTCTGATTCATTAAAAATAATAAGAACCCTCCCTTAGCTTAATCATGAATATAGAGAAACTGTCAAAGCTACTGCCTGATTGTATATATTGTGTGTGCATGTTCAATAGAAAATGAAAAAACAAATACAAAAATAGAAAATTGCAAAATCAAAATAGAAAAATATAAACCAAAAACACAAAAATAGAGTTTTTCTTGTTAGTTAATTGTTTAGGACTGAATCTGTCTTTGCAATTTGTGAGAAATGATAGATACATTAGTTATGATCAGTTGCATACTTCACTCGCTACTAAAGTCTGACGTGATCAGATATGATGTGCAGGTAAGCTCATGCAATTATACTGAAAAAGTAAATTCTTGTGATCAAACTAAATCAATCATGCATTCATGTTTGTTTATTTTAGTACCAATGAATAGTGTTGACTTATCAGATTGATTGCTTGTAAAGTCATAAACTCACACCTGGTGGTGATATGAATAACCATTGAGCTCTAATTATTTAAAGCATCTATTCACTTCTCTGTTATAAGTCAACATAGACCTAAGATGATGAGATATCCTTTGTCGTAAGTCATTACAGACCTGGATATTCTCTCTTGATGCAAAAGATGCCAATGTGCACAATCTAAACATGAGATATGGTTATAATTATATGTCAGGTTAACAAGTTGAGAAAAGTGATTTCTTGCACATGTAAGGCCCCGTTCTCGGGACGCTTACAGCTGGACCGTCATTGCATAAAATATTTAAAACATACATTACTTTTGCAGCGGAACTTAAAACTTTCATTAATAATTTAAAACATATCATTACGTTACATCATTCGTTTACATTTCGAAATACAACATCATATTAAAAATGTGGATGCCAGCCTTAAAACATCCCCAGTAGCTTATGCATCCATGCGTGCAACTCCTTAGCATCAACAAAATACCTGCCAACTATTATGCATACAAAAGTCAGCGACGCTGAGTGAGTTCTAGTTTTATAAGTAAATCTTGACTTTCGTTAAAACATAACCTTACATTCGTTCGTGATCAAACATCATACATACACCTCGATAATAATTATTTTTATCTTCGTCATCGTTTATCATCAAACAATACATACTTACTATCATCCGAATCCTGCCTAATGCAATACCCCCGACTCATGTCCGAAGAATGATACTGTGCCGGGGCCTGTAAACAAACCCCCGACTCATGTCCGAAGACTGACACAATATCGGGGTACCCGGGATTCCATCTCGTATACAACACCCCCTACTCATGTCCGAAGACTGATACTGTGCGGGGGCCTGTAAACAAACCCCTAACTCATGTCCGAAGACTGACATAGTACCGGGGCGAGCAACAAGACCTCATCTCTTTCACATGCCATCCTGTCTCATGCAATACCCCCGACTCATGTCCGAAGATTGATACTGTGCCGGGGCCTGTAAAGAAACCTCCGACTCATGTCCGAAGACTGACACAGTACCGGGGTACGCGACAAGGATCTCATCATCTGTTACTTCCATACTTATCATTCGTTATCTTCCACTTTTGTTACATAATACTTTACGTACATTCATACATCATACCACGTAAAGTCATAACATCATACATAACGTATTATATAACATAATACATACATCTTGAAAACCGTTAAATATGGAAAGATAACACATCACACAAACATGCATAACCCACCAAGCCCAAGCCATCACATCACAACAGTACCTATCTCAACCATATACCTTATAAAATCCTCAGAAAACCCTAATTCCAAAATGGAGAGCAGTTGGACATCTCAGGCGCATGAGCATAAAACTTCTAAGGAAAACAACCTAGGCGCGTTACCACTATGCAGGCGCATGAGTCCTGCTTAGGCGCATGGGCACTGTTGGGGCGCATGAACACTTAGACGCATGGGTAACTCTAGGTGCATGGCCAACACTTAGGCGCATGGGCAACTCTGGGAGCATGGGCCACTGTTTGTCCGCGTGGCCTACACTTAGGCGCACAGGCAACTCTGGGCGCATGGCTACTATTTGGGCGCATGATCTTGGGCGCATGAGGTCACTTGGGCGCATGACAACAATTTCAGGTGCATGGGAACATTCTGGGCGCATGACTAACAATCTGAAAATATAACCGATGCTACAAACAACACCCAAACATCGACCTAGCACATCCTAACACAGATCTAACATGCTACCAACACTAAAACATGCTAAACATAAAACATAACCTCAAAAACAACCTTAAAAACATACAACAACTGAGCACCATCGAACAACTTGCTGAAAAACCCACAGTTACTTAAAAATCTTTTGCTCGGTATGCATAATAGCCCCCAAACTTAGAAAACTAGTAAAAAGAGGGGTTCAAGAACTCACCTGAAGCAACCTTCGAGCAACACACCTCCACCTACAAATTCAGCTCCTAAAACCCACGAAAATAGGAACTTAGCACCATAAATCTCAGACTAGAAGCTGAAAATTCGGTTGAAACCGAATATTAACCCAAGAAAACTCACCTTCAAGAAGATTTCAGCTTCTTCTCTCTCTAAAACCATGAACTTTTCTTCTCTTCTCCTTTCTTCTTCCTAAATCGAGAACAGGAAAGTGGGTGTGGCAGTGTAGTGGGCGGCCACGCCCACTCTTTTAAACACAATAATATTAAATTTTGCATCTTGTATAACTTTAGTCCCTCAACTTGGGTTATTTGTCCTTTTTTTCTTTGTACTTTTATTTTCTCTTCTTTTTAATAAACATCGGGGTGTTACAAGTCACCCCCCTTATATGGGTTTCGTCCCCGAAACCTGTCGCTTCTCGAACAGTTACGGGTAATGCTGTCTTATCTCTTCCTTGATCTTATACGTAGGCTTAGACCCCTTCTGGGCTCCCCTATACTCGCAAAAATGAAACCACCCTTCTCCTTAGTCCGTCTCTCCCTTCTATCAATAATGGCTACCGGTTGCTCCACGTAGTTGAGTCGTTCATCCACCTCGGTATCCTCTAGTGGCACTACCATATCCTCCTCGATTGAGCACTTCCTCAGACGAGATACATGGAACGTCGGATGAATTCCACTTAACTTATCAGGTAACTCCAGTCGATAGGCCACTTCTCCTACCTGACCGACAATTTGGAATGGCCCTATATACCTCGGTATTAGCTTTCCTTGCTTTCTGAATTGGATGATACCCTTTCCATGGCGAGGTCTTCATCATTTCTCCATCGCCGTAGGTCGGCACCGAACTCTTGTCCGGCGCAGTTGATCAAACCATCTTCTTGTGACACTCGATGTTTGTCTCATAGGCTGCTAGCCAATTCCTCCGAAGGCGTACACCTATCCACCTAAGTTTGTCCTGAACAGTCTAGCAGGAAACATGCGCTCTTCCAATTCTATCACATAATCCTCTAGGGCATCAGGCAACCTAGTGGACTTACCAATAGCAGTTTCTACATCGAAGGGCTCACTGACCTTCCTACTCCTAACGTGCAACTTATCATAGAAGGCAGCAGGAATGAAACTACTACTAGCACCACAATCAAAGCACAGATGCATAATTTAATTTACTAGAAACGTACCTGACGTCATGTCGGAGTCCGCTCTAGCCTCCTCCTGGTCATAGAGAATGCTCTGACCTTCATCCTCTGCTCCCCTTCCTTGCACCGGAGCTTCCTGCCCTCGACTTCTTGTAGTCTCTGCTCATGTGTCCAGTCTCGCCACAATCGTAACATTTAGCCATGTGACAATCCCTCGCCCTATGGCCCTCTTTCCTACACTGGAAGCAGATGTTCGATAGCCACTTGCACTCCCCCTTATGGCCTCTACCACACTTCTTGCATGCTTCTCCCCTCCCTGTTACCACTTTTCGATTATCGACCCTCATCGTCTTACCTCCAGCCACAAATCCATCATCATTATCCCGCCTTCCATTTCCATTTCTCATATTGTCCCACTTCCTTTCTACATCCACCGTCGCCACCGCCTCTCACTCGTCATACAACCTCCCCGCTAGGTCGACCACTGACCTAAACGTACCTGGCTGGGTAGTGATCAGATGTCTGTGAATATCTCCCAGCAGACCTTGAATGTACCTCTTGATCTTTCGTGACATAGGCGTCACCTAATCTGGCACCAGCCTTGCCATCTCGTTGAACTTCGATGTATATTGTTGGTGCGTCATCATTCCCGCCTCCAACTGCAGGAACACTCTCTCAACTTTGTCAAGCTCTCTATGAGGGCAAAACTCGTCAATTACCAACCTCTTCAGCTCATTCCATCTCATCCTCCCGATTGCCCTGGTACCCTTGGCTTGAACAATGTTGTCCTACCAGCACAAGGCTGAATCCACAAATGAGTGGGTAGCGAACTTCACCTTCTGATCATCGCGGCACTCGCTAATGTCCAGTACCGCCTCCATCTCCCTCACCCAACGATGAGTAGCAGTAGCACTTCCATTCCCATCAAAAGTTGGGGGCTTGCATCTCTGGATTGCCCTATAGCTACACCCCTTGGTGGTTTCCTGCACCGCTTCCTACTCTTCATCATCACTGGAGACAACCATCTCAGTCTCTGGTTGCTCCCCTTCGCCGGAACCTCTCCCAACAGTCCTCCTCCTCTCTTCCTTCTCTTTCTTTTCATCCTCCCTCACAACACGTATAACCTCGATCACTGCAGTCGGTAGAATCGTCTGCATGACCTGAATAACCTCCTCAACCACCGCCTCCTTCATTGAGACTCTCAGATTAGCACTCTCATCCTCACCATCTTGGTGACGGAGCTCTGGCTCTTCTGGAGCCGTCACAGCAGTCTTAGCCCTGCTCCTCGTGACACGCGATATGACACCACGTCCACCCCGACCTCCACCTCGCAAAGCCTCAGAAGACCTACCGCCAGCCATCTAAACACTACAAGATTCAAACACCAACATGGTCATTCAAGGTAATAGCTCAGATTATGTCAAGTATAGTAAGTCCCTAATTACAGTGGCCAGTAGTAATTAGTCACTTTCTTTACTCTTCATCCACCAAGCATTGCGTATCCTGACTACATCAGTATCTAAATCTACACAAAAGCACATAAACCACATAACACGCGCACATAATCCCCCTTTTTATTAATTTACATAAAACGTTTATGTAAAACCATTACCCGCATTGCGTAACCTGACTACATCACACAAACATGCATAACCCACCAAGCCCAGGCCATCACATCATAACAGAACCTATCTCAACCATCTACCTCATAAAATCCTCAGAAAACCCTAAGTCCAAAATGGAGAGCAGTTGTACATCTCAGGCGCATGAGCATAAAAATTTTAAGGAAAATAACCTAGGCGCGTTACCACTATGCAGGCGCATGAGTCCTGCTTAGGCGCATGGGCACTGTTGGGGCGCATGAACACTTAGGCGCATGGGCAACTCTAGGCGCATGGCTAACACTTAGGCGCATGGGCAAATCTGGGAGCATGGGCCACTGTTTGGCCGCGTGGCCTACACTTAGGCGTATGGGCAACTCAGGGCGCATGGCTACTATTTGGGCGCATGAGGTCACTTGGGCGCAAGACAACATTTTCAGGCGCATGAGAACATTCTGGGCGCATGACCAACAATCTGAAAATATAACCGATGCTACAAACAACACCCAAACATCGACCTAGCACATCCTAACACAGATCTAACATGCTACCAACACTAAAACATGCTAAACATAAAACATAACCTCAAAAACAACCTTAAAAACATACAACAACTGAGAACCATTGAACAACTTGCTGAAAAACCCATAGTTACTTAAAAATCTTTTGCTCGGTATGCATAATAGCCCCCAAACTTAGAAAACTAGTAAAAAGAGGGGTTCAAGAACTCACCTGAAGCAACCTTCGAGCAACACACCTCCACCTACAAATTCAGCTCCTAAAACCCACGAAAATAGGAACTTAGCACCATAAATCTCAGACTAGAAGCTGAAAATTTGGTTGAAACCGAATATTAACCCAAGAAAACTCACCTTCAAGAAGATTTCAGCTTCTTCTCTCTCTAAAACCATGAACTTTTCTTCTCTTCTCCTTTCTTCTTCCTAAATCGAGAACAGGAAAGTGGGTGTGGCAGTGTAGTGGGCGGCCACGCCCACTCTTTTAAACACAATAATATTAAATTTTGCATCTTGTACAACTTTAGTCCCTCAACTTGGGTTATTTATCCTTTCTTTCTTTGTACTTTTATTTTCTCTTCTTTTTAATAAATTCGGGGTGTTATAGCATATCTTGATGAGAGTTGAACTCTCTAAGTCTAAGTGTGACTTACATAATATCATATCTAATCATACCTTAATCAATCCAATAATTAAAAAAGTAAGTGTGCTGAGTATCTTACCAAAAGCACTCATTATCTATCCTTAGATCTCGTGTCTCTTTTCCTGCAGAAATGCTGACCTGGAACACACTTGATCAGGATTTAATCACTGTCTACGACTATCCATCATTTTATTTTCTTTTAATGTGCTGATCTTAACTGATATGATCTCACTGTAGGCATGTGATTCAAATGTATATTGTAGATTTTTTATTCTGCTTTAATTTTGATCTTTGCATGAATTTATGTGTGCAGGCATATTGATAATGATTAGTTTTCTCTTCTTGCAAAGTCAAAGAAACTTCTAAGTTTGTAAAACTTAAAAGTTTAGGGGGGTAAAAATGAAAAAGTGAAAATTTTCAAAAAGTGAAAAAGAAATAAAAAATAAAGTGATTTGGATAAAAGGATGAAGCTGCAATTTCAAGCATGTGTGTGTTTGATATGATGTAAAAATAAACCTGAAAAAGAATTCAAATTCAGTGGAAAAGCTTCTTGCAAACAAAATGAGAATATTTGTTTTGTAAAAGTTATATAGAGACTAAAATGACTGGAAATTATTTTTAAAAATAAAATAAAAATACAATGGTAAAAAATAAAAAATAATAAAAGTTTGAATGTTAAAAAAAGTTAAAATTTGAGGGTCATTAATGTAAATTTTGAGTGATAGTAAAAAAAAATTGACTACGTGTCGAAAAAATTTGTGTGTGAACAGTACTAATGTGCTTAAACAGTGTTCAGATAGATGGTGTGAAAATTTCAAGTGTCAAGACTCATGGAAGGGTTCTCATGTACTTGAACAGTACTCATAAGTCTAAATCAGGAGTATGATGAATTTCATAAAATTGTGCAAGTGTTGGGCGTTTCATTCTATGCTCATGCGCCTAAACAGTTGTTATGTGTCTGAAAAATTGGTTAAGTGTTGGGCGTATCATCTATGCTCATGCGCATAAACAGTACCAGACTTCCAAGTGTTAGTCTCATGCGCCTGAACAGTGTCCAAGCGCCTAAACAGTGCTTATGCGTCTGAACAGTGCCCGTGCGTCTAAACCTCATGCGTATTCACAGTGCTCATGCGTCTAAAAACATGGTGTGAAATTTAGTCTCATGCACCTTCACAGTGCTCATACGCCTAAAAATTTACACTTGTATATATACAACACTTGTGTAGTTTTCATTCACTCATTCACAAACTCAAACAATCTGATTCACTCACTCGAACACACGATACACTCATTCATTCAACATTCGACTGTTATTAGTTAATCTTTGTGATATATAGGTATCTCAAGAGAATTTGATTGCCAAGGAGTCTTCACTTGAAGTTATCAAAGTTATTGCTGATTCATCTATTCATGTGCCAGATGAAGGTGGAAGATCAACAAAAATGCTACAATCCTTTTTGAGATCTTGAATGCTGAACAGATCATAGAATCTTTGAAAGAAGTTCAAGTCTACATTCAAGAAGGCTTTGAGAGAGAGTTAGAACTCTATAAATAGAGGCTCGTGTTCAAGATCAAAGATGAGACAAAAGAGTTCAATGTGGACTGAAGACAATGTAAATCTTAGGGGGAGTATTGTTGAAGCTCTTGGAAGATTAACATTCTGTCTTTATGTGTTTTTTTGTCATAGTGTAGGGACTTATTTTGTAAATATATGTTCCTTTGTTTCTTGATAGTATAAATAAGATATTTTATGTATTTTTTAAGGAAGAGATTCAAAAGAGATTAAGAAAAAGAGAGTAAGTCAGTGAGTCAGTTAGAACAGAACGAACTGTAACCCTTACACATTGTATCCTGTGCATTTGCTATCAATGAAATCTATGAATTTTTTGATGTAATTGCATGTGTTTGATTACTTTATGTTTGAACTGATCATTGCGTTACGATATCATCACAGATTCGATCCTTTTGAACTGATCAGTGTGCAACACTCGATCAGCGAGTGCCACGATGGTTCCTGCTAGGATCATCAGATGGATCATCAACCTATGGTGGTGGTAGTGGTGGCTCGAACCATTCAGTCATCAAATTTTGCATTTGCTGAAAACTATATGGATCGGTGGTTCCTTCTGATGGTGGCTCTTGTGGTTGTAGAGGAACCCACTGAGATGGTTGCGATGCTGGATACGGGTAGATTGCCTGCCCGTTATCGATGCCCGTTTGGCTCCAATCTGTTTCTCTTGGGTATGGTACGTATTCTCTTCCTGCATAGAAATCATGATAATGTCTTTGTTGAGTTAAATCATTGTACCTTTGGTTGAGAAACAACTCATGCTGGTACGCCTAATTTCTTGCATATAAATTTTGTCTTTCCATTGCCTCACGCTGTAATGCCATTGCCTCTTCATGTCTGTCTTTTGCAAAGATTGATTCCCGGTTGGTCATGTCACATTGGTATCGAGCAATGGCAGACCATTGCCCATACTCATTGGGCCTCATCCTCCTCATTCTTTCTTCTACTGATGGTGCTTCAGACGGTCTTCGGATAGGAATGGGTGTATGTTCCGAGCCATCCCCTTTTTCAGTAAATCCTTCATCTTCCTCGTTCTCTTCGTCTTCTTCTTCATCTTTGTCTTCCCCTGAAGACATGGGCTCTAGTGCTTCACCTGGTTGTAGGGGTGGAGCATTTGGCCTCCTTCCCATGAGTACTTCATTGGTTTTTTGTCCTTTAACATGACTTGGGTGTTGGTCTTCTTGTAGTACCAAGACAGCTTGCTGAATTTGTCAACCATAAAGAACTTGTGTGGTTTGACAATATATTGTGTGTTTTTCCCAACACCCCCTGTGTTCTCATAAGGGCTGTGATTAGTTAGCAATGGGGGATTATTTTCTTATCTGCACTCTCCCTACTGTCCTACACATTCATTAAGATTAAGTGCCTTAATGAAAGCAACCTTCTTCTTGTTAACAATTCATGTATTATGCGCACATCCGTTTGCCTAATGGTGTTCTTATCTCCCAGCTTTGGTATTATGTTAAACATGCTGATCATGTTTAAGATTTTGGCATGATATGCATTTGAGTCCCTGCAAACCGACCCCCTGCGCTTTCTTAGAACATATCTTGTAATATGGCCATCTCTTCTTGGGTGCCAAACTCATTGTACCAAATGAATGCTTCAATAGGGTATTCGTAATGATTTGATGGTATTGATTCAAAATTCACCACCTACCTGATGGTGTCAAATGACATGATCATTTCTTTTTTTCCTACCGGACCCCTCAAAGTGGTTGATTGAGGGGGTTGTCACCATCCTCCTTATCCAGTGTCGACATGCATTCCAGAATTGCCTTGCTTGGAATCTTGTCGTTATGGCCTTTATCGTGAAATGTCAATGCTGCCTCCCATTCTAACCTCCTAAACTTTTCCACGACCCCCAAAGATTCAAAGTCTTCTAAAAGTGCAGCCTGTTCACAAACAAATATGTTATCTATATTTTTCACCCCCTTTTCAAATTTTCCCATGTAAATCTTCTTTTGCCACCGTGGGTCATGCTCGGAAAGCTTTTTGTCACGAGTAAAGCTTGGTCTTGGCCCCCTACCTTGATCGGCCGGTGTCATGTCCTCATCTTGCAACTCACCTTGACTTTGTTTCTTTTGTTTCTTTGAAGATCTTGACGATTTAGGTTGTTTACCCTTTGACTTGCTCCTGAAAAGTTGCATAGTTCCTGCAACACACAATACCACAATTACTTTAAGATTTTTAAGTGTTGGGCCAACCTTTGTGCATTGGTTCATTAGTGTGTTCTCGTGGTGTCATGGTCCCCTTGACATCTTGTGATTATGACATTTATTATCATGAAAACATATTTTTATTTCATTACATGAAATTTCCCACTTGATTCATGTTCGTTTAAACATGATGTTCATGTGAGTTTCTTAATTCATGTTTTGCCATAGTTTGTCCCAACATCATCAAAATCCTAACTTTCTATCCCAAAATCTACCTTTTTTTAATTTATGTAAGAATCTATCACTCCTAAAGATGTAACAATATGTCTATGCTTACATTCATATCCATATATAAGGGAATCACATACAAAACATCATATAATGAGTTATAACTCATGAAACTTGAATTTAGTAACAGAAAACATACCTGGAAAATGTTAAAACCTTGAAAGTATTGAACTTGTCTTGAATTGCAAAACCCCCCAAATTACCCGAATTTCACCCTTCTCCAATCTTACAAATCCTTGTGAGATTTGAAAATCTGACCCAAGCTTTGTGATCCTCTCGAAAAATTATCCGAAATGCACACCAAAAATGTTTGATTTGGTAGAGAATTGAGGGATTTGTGTCTGGGGGAAGTTAGGGTTCTTGATGAAAAAGGAGAGATTTTGGGTGTGGAGGATAAAGATATGGTGAAAAAGTGGGTAGATGTGGTGTTTAATTCGGGGGGGGGGGGGGTGTTAAATGGGGACGTGTGGTTGAAAATTGGTCAACAAAAGTCAAAATCTAATGGCTGCTGCATGACTGGCGTATGATACGCCCACCCCCTGCGTATCATACGCTGATGGCCATATGGGGGGGGGGGAGCATATGAGGCAGCGTATTGTGCAATTTTTTTCAGAAACTTTTTCAAAGACGGCGTATGATATGCCCACCCCCGGCGTACCATATGCCGATACGCATAACTTTTGCCATATTTGAAACATACTTATCCACCACCCCCCACATAATCCGGGCTTCGTCTCGAAGCTCATAAAGGATATAGAACATACCTGATTTTGGCTATCAATCCCCACACTTGTGCTTAACCATGAAATGGATGTGAATTCGAAGAACTTTAGGATTGTAACTAACAATGCAATTAATGAGAAAATAAATGAAATAACATATAAACAAATAAGGACAAATTCAAAGCAATAAAACCTAACTCATTGTCGTAGGAATCACGGTTGCATTTAGCGTATGCAACAAGCCTTTAAACCATTCAGTAATCTCGAGTGGACATGTTATAGTCTTGTGAGGGTTTGTAGTGAACACCCTCAAAGTTCGCGGGTTGCCTCCCGTTAGCGCTAAGTTTAAAGTCTTCAGCCGGACTTGTTACCTTGTATGTTTACATAGGGGGAAGGTTCTCCAACGTGCTTAATAAAAAGCTTTCAGATGCGTGAGATGGTCCATTGATATCATTAGCTTCCAAATATGGTTTTAGGCAATGACTATTCACCACTTGGCGGGGATGATCCTCAAAATCCTCAATTTCAATGTCCCCATAGTTTCCAACAAGTGTAACAAGGTATGGACCTGTCCATTTGCTTTTTAGTTTCCCGGGAAAGAGTTTTAACCTAGAGTTGTATAGCCACACTTTCTGTCCTTCTTCGAAAGTCTTTTTCCTTATCTTCGCTTCATGCACTGCTTTCATTTTCTCTTTATAGGCAGAGGCACATTCGTAAGCTTCGTCTTGCAATTCTTCTAACTCACATATGTGAAGTTTTCTTGCGTTACCTGTAACATCATAATCCATGTTAACATTCTTAACAACCCATAAAGCTTGATGAGCTAATTCAACAGGTAGATGACATCCTTTACCATAGATAATCTATAAGGTGTTATGCCAATAGGGGTTTTGTAAGCCATGCGATACGCCCATAAGGCATCATCCAACTTTGTGGACCAATCCTTACAGTCGGCTTGCATGGTTTTCTGTAAAATTTATTTAATTTTCCTATTAGACACCTCTACTTGGCCACTTGTTTGAAGGTGATAAGGCGTGGCTATCCGATGATCAACTCCATATCGTTTAAGCAATTTGCCAAATTTAAAGTTTTTAAAGTGTGATCCCCCATCACTAATGATCACACGAGGGATTCCAAATTGTGAAAATATATTTGATTGAACGAATTTGCAAACTATAGCATGATCATTTGTCTTGGTGGCGATGGCCTCGACCCATTTGGACACATAATCAACCGCCTCCAAAATGTATAAATTGCCATATGAATTAGGGAAGGGTCCCATGAAATCGATTCCCCAAACATCGAAAATGTCGACTACGAGAATCGGTTGCGTGGGCATCTCATTCCATTTGGAAACACTGCCCATCTTTTGACAATTTATACAGTTTTTTGAGAATTCAAAGGAGTCTTTAAATAGCGTGGGACAATAAAGTCTACATGATAATACTTTATGCCCTGTTTTCTGGCCATTAAAGTGACCACCACATGCAAACGCATGCAGATACCCCAACACCGATTGTATCTCATCGTTGGGTACACATCGTCTGATAATTTGATCCGCCCCTACTTTAAACAAACTGGTTAATCCCATATGTAATGCTTTGCTTATGCCATGAATTATTGCTTTTTCTTCTTAGTCCAAAGATTGGGAAGTGTACCTGCAGCCAAGTAATTAGAAAAGTTAGCATACCATGGAATGGTTGAAATAGATAATAAGTGTTCATCTGGAAATGTTTCCTTAACTTCTTCATTCTGAACACTTTGGTTGTAAGGCCCCGTTCCGGGACACTTACAGCTGGACTATTGCATAAAACATTTCAAAAACATACATTACTTTTGCAGCGGAATTAAAAAAAAACCTTCATTAATAATAAAAGAAACATGTCATTTCAGTACATTACGTCATTTCTTTACATTTCAAAATACAATGACATGTAAAAAATATGGATGCCATCCTTAAAATGCTCCCAGTAGCTTATGCATCCATGCCTGCAACTCCTCAGCACCAACAATAAACCTGCCAACTATCATGCATATAAAAAAAGTTAGCGATGCTGAGTGAGTTCTAGTTTTATAAGTAAAATACTTTACTTTAGTTAAAATCACATTTTACTTTCGTTAAATCATAAACTTCACAATCGTACGCGATCACACATTATACGTACACATTGATAATATTTATTTATTATCTTCATCATCGTTCATTCGTTCGTTCATTTCATCTTTTACCATTAATCAGATCCTGTCTGATGCAATACCCCCGACTTATGTCCGAAGACCGATACTGTGCCGGGGTCTGTAAACAAACCCCCGACTCATGTCCGAAGACCGACACAGTACCGGGGTACACGACAAGGACCCCGACTTTGTTTGCAACACCCCCGACTCATGTCCGTAGACCGATACTGTGCCGGGGCCTGTAAACAAACCCCCGACTCATGTCCGAAGACCGACACAGTACCGGGGTGAGCATCATGACATCATTCGGGTCAACCTCAAGGATTAGATCCCCATCGAGTTTATCTCAAGGATAGACTCCCTGTGTGCATCCTTCGGGTTAGCTAAACCGCACACAGTTAAGCTGACGACAACATGGTCGTGGACCTCCATTCATCACTTGCAATACTTTCATTCATTCATTACGTTCCACTTTTCATTATCGTTATCTTTCACTTCATTACATAATACTTTACGTATGCAAATTCATACATCATACCATGTAAAGTCATAACATCATACATAACGTATTACATAACATAATACATACGTTTTGAAAACCGTTTAACGAAGAAAGATAACACATCACACACACACATACACATCAACCTCATCACATCATCATGCATACATCAAGCATGAACCATCACATCACAACTAGCCCTATCTCAAACATCTACCTCTTAAAACCCCTTAGAAAATCCTAAGTCCAAAATGAGGCACATTGAACATTTCAGGCGCATGAGCATAAAAATTCTAAGTATAAAAGTCTGGGCGCATTACAACTTTGTAGGAGCATGAGCCCTGCTCAGGTGCATTTCCAGTATACAGGCGCATGAGCCATGCTTAGGCGCATCAACACTTAGGCGCATGGGCACTATGCAGGCGCATGACCAACACTTAGGCGCATGAGATAAGTTGGGCGCATGGGAACTTTCTGAAAATTTCTAAATTGCCATAAACACCCGAAACCTTCCTAACACTACCCAAACACAGATCTAACATACTAAGGCCCTTAAAACATACTAACAACAATTCTAGCCATCAAAATAACATCAAAACATACATTCACAGAACATCAGGCAAAACTCACGGTTACATTTAAAAACGTTTCTTTGGTATACATAATAGCCCCAAGAAGTTGAAAATAAGTAAAAGAGGGGTTCTAGAAACTCACCTGAAGCAAGCTTCAAGCAAAACACTTCAGGTCTGAAGCTCCCCCATGATTTCAGCACTAAAAATCCCGAAAACAACCACTGAACACCAAGAACTTCAGTCAAAGCTTGTGAATTCAGTTAGAACCAAACATATACTCAAGAAAACTCACCTTGAAGAAGATTTTAGCTTCTTCTTCCTCTTTCTCTTTCTAGAAACCGAGAACTTCTTTCCTTCTTTCTTCAACTGAGAGCAAAAAGCAGATTTTGCTTTTGAAGTGGGCGGCCATACCACCATTCTTATTAAAATAATAAGTTTTGTCCTTTTTACAACTTTAGCCCCTCCACTTTGTGTCCGTATTCCTTTCTTTCTAGATACTTTTCTTTTCTTTTCCTTTTTAATAAAATTCGGGGTGTTACATTGGTGCACGACACGTGACAGATGGTCGGCTACCACATTGTCACTTCCTTTCTTGTCACGAATTTCCAAGTTAAATTCTTGAAACAGGAGAATCCATCGAATTAGCCTTGGTTTAGTATCTTTCTTTTCCATCAAATATCGCACTACACTATGATCAGAATAAATAATAACTTTACTTCCCCAAATGTACGACCGAAACTTATCTAAGGCATATACTACCGCAAGTAACTCTTTTTCCGTAGTGGTATAGTTTAACCGTTCACCCAAAAGAGTTTTACTTGCATAGTATATAGCTTCTGGTTTCTTATCCACCCGTTGTCCTAAAACTGCCCCGACCGCATAATCACTTGCATCACACATAATTTCAAAAGGTAAAGACTAATTTGGTGATTGTAAGATTGGGGCCTCAATTAATTTTTGTTTTAACACATTAAAAGCTTGGACACACTCGTCATCAAACACAAAGGGAACGTCTTTAAGAAGGTGGTTACATAAGGGTTTTGTAATGACACTAAATTTTTTTATAAATCTTCGACAAACCCAGCATGCCCTAGGAAAGAGCGTACCCCTTTAATGCTAGTAGGTGGGGGGTAGGGTAGAGATCACTTGAATTTTAATGTGATCTACCTCAATTACCCTACTAGAAATCACATGACCTAACACAATTCCTTCTTGAACCATAATATGACTTTTTCCCAACTTAAAACCAAGTTTGTTTTAACACATCGTTTCAGTACTTTTTTTAATTGAGCTAAGCATGACGCAAAAGATGTGCCAAAAATAGAAAAATCATCCATAAAGATTTCCAATGACTCCCCAATCATATCTGAAGAGATACTCATCATACACCTTTGAAAGATGGCCGGGGCATTTCGTAGTCCAAATGGCATCCGCCTAAACGCGAATGTTCCATACGGGCAAGTAAAAGTAGTCTTTTGTTGATCATCAGGATGAATGGTAATTTGGTTATACCCTGAATACCCATCTAGAAAATAGTAAAATTTCTGACCTGCGAGCTTTTCTACTATCTGATCAATAAATGGTAATGAGAAATGATCCTTAGAACTTGCTGCATTCAATTTTCTATAATCAATACAAATGCGCCATCCAGTTACCGGCCAAGTGGCTACCTAGTTACCTTGATCATCTTTCACAATTTGAATCACAGCCTTCTTTGGAACTGTTTGTGTTGGACTTACCCATGTGCTATCTGAGATTGGGTAAATAATTCCTGCATCAAGCCACTTCAACACTTCTTTTTTAACAACTTCTCTCAAGTTAGGGTCCAACCTTTATTGTTTGTCACGTGATGGTTTTACTCCTTCTTCCGTGATGATCTTGTGCATAACAATTGATGGACTTATTCCTTTCAAATCAGCAATACTCCATCCAATGGCTGCTTTATGAACAATTAGCACTTCCATCAAGGCCTCCTCTTGACCCTTCGTCAGGTTGGATGCAATGATCATCGACAAAGTCTTGTTATCACCTACAAAAGCATATTTCAAATGTTTAGGCAATTCCTTTAGTTCCACTTATGGTGGTGAAATTAATGACAGTTTTAAATGAGTATCGATGTGCTCTGGTAAGCTTTCAAATTGATGTGTCCATGTTGGTTTGCCTTCTTTCATTGCCTTCACTTCACATTCCTATTCTTGTACTACTAATTCAATACTCAACTTTGCTTCTTCCCTATCAAATAAAACACACAACTCTGTGATGCTATCCTTATTTTCATGAGTATGACACTCGTCAATTATGTCCATCATGAAGCATTCATCATTGAATATAGTTTTTGGAACAGATGAAAATACATTTAGTCATAACCTTCTATTACCAAATGCCATGTCTACTGTGCCAGTCAAACAATTGATTAAGCAATGGGCAGTTTTTAAAAATGGTCTTCCTAAAATAACATTAGGTTGCTTATCATTTGCAGGACTTGTATAGTATAACACAAGAAAGTCCACTGGGTAATAGAATTCTTCCACCTTTACTATCAAATCAGTTACTATTCCATGCAAAAGTTTAAGGAATAAATAAGCTAATACCACAATCGTGTCTGCTTTTTGCAATGGTCCAAACTCATATTGATCATATAAACTTCTGGGTAAAATATTAACACTTGCTCCAAGATAAAGGAGGATCTTGTTAACTTTAAAGTCACCAACTTGGATTGAAATTAGAGGTGCTCCCGGATCTTGAAGTTTTGGTGGAAGTATACCCGATAAAACGACATTAACATTATCAGTTAAATCAAGTTGTGATAATTTATGTTGCCATTTTTGGGTACATAAGGCCTTCAAGTATTTGGCATAAACTGGAACTTGTTTAATTGCATCTACTAATGGAAGATTGATTTTTACTTGTTTAAAAATTTCCCAAATCTCATCTTGTTGAGGCACTCGTTTTTTAGAAAGTGGTTTGTTAGGTTCTTTTAAAGCTGAGGAGTAAGGGATGGTATTGTTCTCCATCTTTATCCCTTGAGAAGCAGATGTGTTCAATTTTTCTTTTTCATTAATTGGTTCATGAAAAGTTACTCTCTTTGTTGTTTTAATGTTTCAGGTTCCGAATCACTATCGCTTTCCCCATTTTCACCAAGGTCGACTACCACTCCTTCTTTCAATAGTGGTGGTGGTACAACCTTGTTGTCAGAAGTCTTACCACTTCTTAAAATACTTACCTGGCCCACATGAGAATTCTTTGAGGTTGAAGCATGACGTTGAGGATTCTTTGTTGTGTCACTTGGAAGCTTTCCAGTTTCTCTTTCGGATAACTGTTCAGCTAGCTGTCCCAGTTGCTTGGCAATAGCTTCATTAGTCTTCTCTTGCACTTCTTTGAATTGCTTGAATTCCTTCATATCTTTCTCTAAGTCCTGAACTGTCGTTAGAATCGCATTGTCATTACTACTATGAGTTGAAGGCCCTTGTTGATTCCTTTGTTGGTAATGACCTCCTTGTTGGTAATTCCTTTGATTGTAGTTGTTTCTTTGATAGCCTCCTTGATTGTCGTTGTGTTGTCGGCCTTGGTATTGGTTGTTCCCTTGAGTTTGTACCTGAAAAGGAGGATTCAATGGGTTACTATTATTACCATATCTAAGATTTGGATGATTCCTAAGACCAGGGTGATATGTGTTAGAATTTATATCAAATGTCTTCCGTTCTCCTTGGCCTTGTATTTGATGTATATCTTCACTTTTTCCCAAATTCAAGTAGCACGTAACTGACATGTGACTAATGTCATTACACATGTCACACACTTCATATTCACCAGATATATGTGCCACACCACTCTTTCCAACTTTAAGGCTTGCAATTTCTTTTTCCAAAACTGCAATTCTGTCCATGGCCACCTGATCATTTACCATCTTTACATTCGCACCTCTTGACCTTTGACTTGATTATGCATGTTTTTTAGATATCACACTCATCTGTTCCAATATGTTTCAATCATCATCCTCATGAATCTCTTGCATCTTCCGGTGATAGCCCATCATAGAATGCTGAAATCAACTCCCATTTAGCTATCCCATGATGTGGGCAAGTTTGCAGCATCTTCTTGAATCAGTGAAAAGCTTCATGGAATTGTTCCCCCGATTGTTGTGTAAAACCTCGAATGGCCCGCCTTGAATCACTTGTTCTTTGAGAAGTATAATATTCATCTAAGAATAGTTGTTGCATTTGAACCCATGTGTGAATACTCATGGAAGGCAAGGATAAAAACCATTTCTTGGCTTTGTATTTGAGTGTAAATTAAAAAAGTAGCAACTTAACTTCATCCGGTGAAAAATCTTGGCCACCTATGGTACTAAATGATGCCTCAAATTCTGATATGTGCAAATATGGTTCTTCGGTTGCCATACCATGGAAGTGAGAAAGAATTCCTAAGCATTATGGTCTAACCTCAAAAGCTCTCCCTTGTTGTGTTGGTGGAACTATGGGAGATGAGTTGATAGCAATGGCAGGGCGGAAGTGACTGCCCACGCCATGTGCAGGTAAATAATGTGGAGCTCCTGGATTTACTGGTATGCCATTAAATAGTTGACCTCCCAAATTGTGAAAATCAGGGGGTTGGGCATAACCATAGCGGTCTTGATTCGGCTGACGGTTCCGATAACCTGGTTGATTTCCATAGTGTTCAAAATTATGTTGAATTGGTCCGTCCATATCATCCTAATCTTTAATCCATTCCTCTATATAATTAATGTGATGACTTCCTTCCATTGAAAACCATTCCTCATTGCTATGATGACTACCTTCTCCCTTATGCTGAAAACTTGGATTACGAACCCAAAATTTTGGCATTGGTTGAAAATTTACAGGAGGAGGTTGGTGTTGCCCACCTTGATTTACAGGGACCGGCCCCTAAAGTTGAGGTTGCAAAGGTTGTGGTTGAGGTGGATGATCATCAGGTTGAGGGAATACGGGTAATGGGATATCTCCTAAAGGTTGGTCGGGTTGTGACCCTCCTTGGTTGTCTGGATTATTCATCCTTCTTGATTGGTTACTTTCAGGCATTTTTGAAAGTCTACTTAGAATCTGATGAGCTGTTGCTAATGATGTACCTTCTTCTGATCTTGTTTGACCACGAATTTTAGAAGTTCTTGAAGTTGGTGCTTTGTGAAACACACGATTCTCTCTTGCAGTCTTCTTGATTTCTAGATCAAATTGCAATGGTGAGTTCCTTCATGAAAATCTTGTATGCATTAACGTAATGGTTACCTGCAAACAAGAAAACACAAAATACCTCGTGTAATACTGAACAAGAAAACAAATAAAAAAAGAAAAACAGAAAAGTAAAATCTCTTGTGTTTTTTATAAAATTTTCAAGAAAAGCAAATAAAAACTATTAAACACTAAGCGCACTAATTCCTCGGCAACGACGCCATTTTGATTTAGTTGTCGAGACTCGATCAAAAACAAGTTATTATATCGGTCTTAGCTACCTTTATTGTGTAAGGGTAAGTAAAGTAGTCTCCACAGGGAATATGTGGAAAGTGTTTAACAATATGCCTCGATTACTTAAAGACACAAACTTTATAATTAAAAATTAGAACTTTGGATAAATTAATAAACAAAATTACAAAAAGCAAAACACTTTGAAATGAATTTGGTTAAATAATAAGAAACAATCACTTCCGGTTTTTTAATTCTGCAAGATCAACAATTGATACTTTTAAATTAGGGTTTGTACGAACATAACTTCAAGATGTTAACTTTTGATTAAAGTGGTAATAAAGAAACAAGCTGTTAAGATTCGTTCATTTACAATGTTATAATTTACCTATATCAAATTGCCTACTAGTCTTAATGAGTTCACGATACAAGGAAACCGAAAACTGATAATCAAGCACACAACTTTATTTATAAGTAAACCTTTTAACTTAATCAAAACATAATTTTTCGTTAAATAATTTCATGTTTAATACAAAAACCTAATCAATGCATATCAATTATCTCACTTGACAAGAATTGTACTCCCGAAAGTAATCAAGCAAGAACTAGCCACTCATGGTCTTCATTGGATCTTCAATCTTGATTTGCTAATGTTTGTAGATGATATTAGGATGAATGGGAAGGCTTGAAATCACCACAAATCAGCTTAGAATAGTCAAGAATTGAGCTTGGAAAGTTCTCTTTCGAATTAGGGTTGGATTGTGTTTAAATAACTTGAAATTCCACAAAATCCGGTAAGTCGTTCAGTAACAGGCGTATGATACGCCCAGGGTCTGCATATCATACGCCCCCCTCAGCATCCATACGCCCAACTTTCTGTAATTTTTTCCAAATACGCCCACAAATACGCCGCCAATACGCTGACCGGCGTATGATACGCCTATACCCGGTGTATCAGGCGTATCATACGCCGATGTAGGGTTTACTGGGCCTTTTTTATAACCTTCGCTATTTTCATCTTCAGTCCTTATATTTCTGTATTTTGCTCCTTTTTCTCCAAAACAAGCCTTCTTTAACTCCAATCCCTACAACTCAAAACACAAACAAATCAAAACACAAACAAAGTGACTTGTTCCACACTAATCATGATGTAAAATCACATAACTAGATCAATTAAACACTGGATTATTACCACGCGATCAATGTCATTGTTAGAACTCGTGATACCACCGAACACATTAGATTAGTTGGAGCTTAACAATGACTAATATAGATCAAGGAGAGTTGGGCATCATCAAAGGCCCAATTCCTTGTGGGTTAAAGTCACCGATTCTATATATAAAAACAATGGTTATGTATTTGACAGAGATAGAGTGGCAAAAGGTAGTGTATGGAATCGAATTGCTAATACATTTCACTTTCTTATTGAGAGATAGTTGGTGCCTATCTCTGAAATGAATAAGAAGATTGGTAGAGGTGACACTTCTAGTTTTTGACATGGCATATGGATCGGAAAAATTACGCTTGTTGCAAAATTCCCAAAATTATGTCCTTCGGAATCTAATAAATGGTGCTCAATATCAGATAGATATAAAGATGATAGTTGTGATGTGTCGGTGATTTTCATTGCATTAATATGTTTAATTGTGTGTGTTTTATATGTTTATTAATGTGGAACACAATTACTTTGAAAGCTTATCAAATTTTAGGTTTGCTAAGTTAGCCAGAAATAACTCCGGTGTTTTTCGGGAGTCACAATGGAAGCCGAAAGCTCATGAAGAAGGAAACACTTGAGAAATAAAAGAAGTGAAGAAAAAGTGAAGGGGACGTAAATTACATCCCTAAGGCCGTAAATTACGGTCTACGTGTGATCAGCCAAAATAAAGCAAGCAAACTAGGACGTAAAACAGGAGGAAAAAGTGATGGGCTAGTAAATTAAGTCCCTGAGGATGTAAATTACGCACCCGGGGTTGACCGCTATGAATTTTTAGGGTTTTGTAACCTAATTAAAGGTTAAAAGGGGGGATGCGAATTAACACTTCACCAAGTCGTTTTTGTCCATTCTAGGAGCAATTGTGAGAGCAAAGAAGATCCCCAGATCCATCTTTTTATGCCAGTGAATCCTTAACATCCAATTTCGAGTCCATAATGACTAGTAGAGGCTAAACCACCCGTGATCTTCTCCGGGTGTAGGGTTTGTGTTTATGATATTTTTTTTAACTTTAGTTGTTCTTAGATTGGGTTGAAGTTTTGATTGACATGTTAAGCCATATGATTTCATTTATTGGTTAATTACTTTAAATGGTTTTTATTTGTTTTGAATCTTAATATAATCCTCATCAGTTTTTTGTTTCTTTACATAATGAATATTATGAGTCCTAGGTTTTGATTAGCAAATACCAACACATTGTGATAGAGAGAAAAATATTTTTATAAACTTCAAAAGTTAACTTCTCCCCTTGCTTACATGCATACAAAAAGCAAACCAAAAGTCGAATGGGCCACAAAACATAGACGGGCCAAAAATAAAGTCCAACAAAATCTAAAAATAAGATAAAAAGGTAAAATAACTAATAAAATAAGCCGTTTTTGGGCTGAAACGATGGCGGTTTGTGTGTCCCTCGTTCCAACGGTCGTTTTGACTGGTCGCAGGCCCAAAATGAAGACTTCTAACCCATGTTATGGCCATTTCAATAAAACTCATTTTGACAAGCGATCTTGGGCATCCAAAAAAGTAATAACTTGCTCCTCAACACTTGGGCCCACACCAGACTTGCAGGGTCATCCAGATCTATTTCCTTGGAGCATTGTTTGTTGGATTGGATCGATCAATATATCCAAAAGCAAAAAGGATATTATTCAAGCTATTTGTTTCGCTCTTTGGTGGGTCATATGAAAAGCTAAAAACCAACGATTTTCAAGGATAATGACTTGAAAAAGGTTCTTATTTTTGACGGAATATTTCATTTGTCGTAATCTTGGATTTGTTATAGGAACATAAAGGTTAATGTGTCTTGGGTCGAGTGATTGAAGAACCCTATGTTAGACATGTAATGTTCTATGTTGTGTTAGTTAAGATTTTCTAACTAACACTTTTTTTAATAAGTACTTTTGGCCTTTCAAAAAAATTGACCACCTTGTGAGGTTAATGCGTCGAGCATAGTTGTAGGGTGCTTATGATCACCTGTATTTATTTCCATTTCCATTCATTTGGGCAATCCTCCTAGCCCGGTTTGGATTTAATGCTACCCAACATTCTAGGAAATCTATGTCTTGATGCATGTAATGGTTGCAAGATTTGAATGTCGCTCTAAGTCGGTTCAAATACTCTCGTGAGTACCCCTTAATACTTCCATCACAAAACGTTGTAGAATTTTATGTGACATTCTTGCGGACATCTTCAATTACTCGTGTCATACGCTAGGCACCGTCCCCTATACTAATTGACGTATTGCATATGTACATTTTCGTAATGGAGTAAACCATTTTTTATCTCTTCCATCCTAACTTAGCTATTCTAAAATATGAAATTCTTTTTTCATATTATTGACGATTTGTACAAATAATTTTGTTCACATCCAAAACCTTTCATAGAAGATTTCGTCTGCATACATAGGATCTGGGAAGAAGTAATCACGTAAGAGATGATCATGAGCGGCCACACGATCTCTATCTATAAATGTTATTGAATTTGCGTAAATTGAAGTTATCCTATCACCAAATAGAAGGAACACAACTTGAGTCATCTTTAGCAAATAAGATTGTTACGTTCGTCATACAAACCACCGGAAGACTCATCTGAGCTCCATGATGAAAACACCATACTTGTTGATGAATCCAATGCGTGAAATAATCTGAAAGATAAGAATGAAAGAGAAAATAGTTTGGAAAATGAGAATGTATAAAAATTGTTTGGATTGTTTGCATTTATACGTAAATTAATAAAAAACTAAAATCTTATTTTTTTAAAAAATAAATATAAATATGACCCCTGGCCAACGAGTTTCGCCCATACCTTTTATCCTTTGTTGTGTTCGTGACCGCACTCATTCATGAGCTCTTTCGTGCTGTCACTCAAGTGGAGGTGGGGCGGTGTTCACTCGAGTACCATGACACCACCTAAGACCTCACGTTGTTGTCATGCTTCCACTCCATCTTCTTTAATTAGCGGTATATTGAGTAAAATCATAGGTGAAGAGACCACATCTAGCACAATCACAGTATATAAACCCCCTCTCCCAACCCCCCACCTCAAAACGGCAACATGAACAGTTTGGATTCGAAGTTTCAAACAGTTAATTTTCATCATTTCGCTGGTCGAATAGTGGGTAATTGTTGGTGACGCAAGTTTGATACCACCTAATCTACCATTTGATTTAGGTTAATAGATCATATGTGCATGACCTCGTCGTTTTTAAACAAACGAAGTACTAAGGTAAAAATTCACAGGAAAATATGTGGAAACATTCGTGTTTGCCACTTCTCTTTGCTAACTAGACCGGTTCTTAAGATTAGTGAAAATCAAATCGTAAGTTCGACAATCGGTTGAAACAAACACTTATATACAAATGTAAATTCAGTCTTTACTTCTAGTTAAAATAAATGATTATAACAAGTTATTTTTTCATAAAACATCAAGTACAAAATTTAATTTTTCTTCTAGGTAATCAAAGTGTTTATATGTTTACAAACACATTAAGCTTTTTAAATAATCAATCTCAGATTTATTTATTTATCGTAATCATATAAATGATCAAGTTACTTATTATAACAAAAGATGAGCCTGATCGGTTTTCCATGTTATATGCCCTCACAAATGCAACACAAAATCATTTATTTAGTGTGTAATATTTATTCGATATGCATTACAACATATGTATAAAGTTATTATTTTCTAAATACTCATAATTGTCGAGGGTTTTTTATTAGTTTTTACACAAAAGTGAAGGTCTATTAGTTGCTCAAAACCTAACGCCTATATAGCCGTTATAAAAGTATAAAACAACTCTTTTTATGGGTAACGGTAATAAATTAACTAGATATTACTCTTTAAAATAAATATTCTTAACCAGTTGTGTTTCATGACCAAACTGAGTATAAACCGACAGTTAGGATCGGTTAGAAATCAGTTAGCTAGTGTGGTGCGAAATAAATGGCAAGACGTGTCAAGCATCAACTTTAGAAATTCGAAAGGCAAATAACCACCCAACAGTCAATTCTCATGATTCTACAAGAACTTTGCCAACGAGATTGATGAGAATTGATTCCTGAAAAGATCTATATTCACCTTTCTTCAATTCCGGGACGACCAACCTTTAATGCATTCTTTTTGCTATAACTCAAGAAAGAATCAAGATGCAATCTTTTGATCTACTGTCAACTTGGTTCGTTGATTATTTGAAAAAGACATAACATTGGCATTTAAGTGTGTCAAAAGAATGCAACAAAAAGAATGTGACTTCATGGAGTATGTCTCTTGCACAGTTGTAGTGATTTCGGCTCATTTGCTTATGAATATATTGGTTTTGGTTATTTTAATGTTGGTACGTCAAATGGATAAAATAAAACAGGTTTTAAAATAAATGGGTCAAGCTTGTTTAAATTCTTAGTGTATACTTAAATAATAATAGCAAAAAGAAATTTCAGAAGATTAAATAAATAAACAATGGTTGAAATAATAGATCACGATTATATATAACAAACTAATCAATTACTTATAAGAAAGACAAAATTTTGGATAAAATATGAACCCAAATGACCCACATGTTTCAACATGTACCAAAAAGTCGAAAACCATGCATTCGTTTGGACCTATAGTATTTTGACGTGTTACCTAAACTATGTGATTGGATGTGACTCGCTCATTAGCCAAATCAGCTCTAGTCGTGTTTGCAAGTATGCTTTCGAATGTGTCGATTTATGTTTTATCTTTGACGAACCAAATAGAGAAATTAGCTTCAAAAGAACCTAGCTAGTCACACACGATCCCCAACTTAGTTTTTTTAATAATATTATCCAAAAACATATCCCCAAAAAAGTTTAATAATTTTTAAAATAATAAGAATTATTGTAACCATATACAACACACTAGATACTTATAAAATTTAAAACTTTTTGGACAAAATATTTTATGTAAACTCAACTCAATTGCTGTGTTTGGGTAAACCATCTGTTTTGTCTCGTTACGCAACCCATCTTGGTAAATAAAATAATACGAACTCCAATCAGAATTGGGGCTTGATCGGCCAATTCTTTTGTGCTTATCTGATCAACCTGACTGTTATCCACACTCTTAGACATTGCACAATCATGCCTAAACGCGTTTAATAACATGTTTAGTTAAAGAGAGACATGATAAATTGATAATATTTGAAAAACTTTTATGAAAAATGAACTTACAGATTAGAAATGAAGCAAGTTTGATGAAGAAGCTAAGTATGCAGGTTGATATTCCAAGGAAATCTTCTTTCTTTGAAAAGAGTGAATGAAAATGAAAGCTTTGAGCATTGAATTCCTTTCTTTATGTAAAGGTGGAGAATATATCTTCTATGAACTTTCTGCAAACACAAGTAGTATTATCAATAGATTCAATATATTCTTAAGTTGTCAATCATATGTTCCTCATTGTGCAAACGAAAAGCAAAAATTGAAGTAATTATAGTTACAAAAACGTCATAAGCTTAGGTTTTTAGTTCTTAGAACAAATATGAGTTTGGATTTTGAAGAAGAGCGGAAGCACAAGAAGAGATAGAGAATAACTCTCAAAGAAATTGATATACAACTGAAGGTTCTGTTCTTGGCATGTTTGCCAAATTTTATAAATTACAGATTGATTATTGATCATTGAAACTAAAACCATAACTAGACGCGTAAGTCAAGCTATTAAATGATTTACGCGTTTTAGGCAAATGCAAGGAAAAAGATTGATGATTGCTTGAATAGAGGGAAACTATTAATTGATGAAATCAGGACTCTTAGTGAGGGAACTTGAGTTTGATAGTTGGGCTAAGTTTGTCGAGACATTTTTGTCGCTGGATATGGGCACCGTAACTCCAATCGTATCCTTATTAAAAATTTGTCTTTCTGCCTCTAGCTGCTCCACATAAGAGTCCGCCAACTCTTGGATCAACTCCTCATCGGTACTAGTGTTAGAGGGTTATTATGGTCAATCTTCAAATATAATTTATGATCTTTACATCATAAAATCACGAATAATCATGTTTGAGTGTTCGAAAGGAGGCAATCTGATTCTACTTATCTGACTATCTTCGAGATATATATAACTAGTTTCAGTTTGAAAGTAGTATACTTTAAAACTTATAATCTGATTGTTCCATAAGAGAATATTGTATTCTTCAAAATGCAATCTCAAAATCCTAGGGTTAAATTCAGAGTTTGAAAGCTAAAGGAATGTGAGAATACTAGAGCCAACATGATACTAGCTAGGGCATTAACTATCATAATTCATATATATGAACACACATAACAAACATTCAGTTAGTTACTGTGGGAAAAAACTTTTTTTATGTGTTATATAATATCTAATACTTGTTTCTTATATGTTGTTTATATATCCCTTGCTATACCACTTAGGAGTCCAATAACATGCGAAGATTTAGAGTAGGACTGCTCTCCGCGTTAGGGACAGTCGTTTAGTCCTTGAAAGCGAGTTTTTTTAGTCGAGTTCTTTCTTGCAGCACTAACCCTTTATTGTAACTTTTAGTCATCCTCAGCTTACCCTAATTAGGATTAGCCTCTTTCTGCTTACAATTTTCGACTAGAAAGTCAAGGCCATCAAACCTTGAACGCTAACCTTAAGAGCTTTAACTAGTAGGATAACTCGTCTCAGCACTTGCTCTTTTGAGTTAGGTAGTTCCTGTTGATTGATTTAAAAATATCATAGAGTCAAACTATCATTAACAACTATTTTTTTAATTTTGAGATGCACTATATATATTGACCAATTTTTATTTTTTATATTTAGAAAAAAAAATACTACCTCGTATCCGGTGCTTGACTTCGCTTTCGCTTTGCATGAATACCAAAGAGGGGACGAATTGTAATGTGATATATGCAGCCGTACCCTACACTTTGTGTAGAAGGATGTTTTTCATGACTTGAACCAATAACTTCAATGTTACAAAACAACAAACTTACTAGTTGCTCCATGATCCGACTCAAAGAAACACTATGTAATTTACCTATTTTTCAGGTATGCATAACAAAAAAACAAAAAAATAAAAAAACATTCTTTTAGTTGCTTTTACTATTCAAAACCTTTTCAGGTATGCATGTGCATGGTTACCATGCAGGTCTTAGTACACATAAAAACCAAATAAAATATCAAACCAACCAACATCTTGCAGATCAAGATGGTGTTTTCCTTTTTCCAATTTTCTTTCAATTTATGTTTCAAAGTCTATTGGGATATATGTGTATATGTGTGTGTACAGATCGAGGGAGATTTTAATGTCACAACATGTCATATTTGAAGCTCATGCAAAGAGCAATTGATACATAAACATATTATATTGTTTTCTCAACAGTTAACAATCTGTTGCTGCAAATAGAAAGGTTGAGTACCCTAGATAATATAAATAACAACAACATTTAATCTAATTAACTTCCACTAATAAACCTGAACAACCTAGTCATGGTCTTGAGCCAAACTTATTTCTTCAAATTATGAGTAGCTACATAGTCTAAGCCAGTGTCTGGTATGGCCTGATGAGTGGGATGAGGTCACCCCTGAGGTGGAGTGACATCACCTCATTGGTGGACCCCACAAGGTTACCCCCTATGAACACAGCTGGCACAGGGGGTGAGTTGCCACCCTGGTTCACGAGGGCCCTCTCGATCTCCCAGCCATTTGGATCGTGGTCCAGCTCGTGAACCAGGGGCTCCACCCCAAGTTCTTGGAACAGAATGGTCACCGCGTAACTTAGACAACATGTGCTCTTGCTAAAGACAACAATTCCATTTTCTGACACTAATGTTTGTATCTTGTCCATCTTATGGCACAACCTTAAATAAGGTTATGTGTCACTGATCACTTGGATCGAGTTCAAAGGAGAGTTTGGGATAATGGGTTGAGGAGGGAGATATGGGATTTGGTTTACTTTGAAATAAAAAGATATCACGCGCTACTTCTATTTATACAAAATAACAAGCAACGTTTCGTCTCAGTTTCTTCAAACAAGAAAATTCAGTTGAGTTGCTTTTCTTAGATGCTTGAAAACTACAATAGATACTTTGAAAGATTGATACTCTATTTTTCCTTTTCCAAACATTAAGGAGAAAGTACAACTAATGTTCTTAACTGCATTCGCATAAACCTTCATCTTTATAAACACATTATAATAAGAGGTGGAAATTCCAACCCGTTTACTTTAAACGGGTCACTTTGGGTTATGTTTTTATCTAAGAGGTCAAACATGTAAAACAATAAGAAATGAAGTAAATGGAAGAAGAGGTAGAACTCGAAAGTCACCAAAAGCATATATTTATTGTAGAAACACTAAAACATCTTAAATTTTATATCCAAAAAATTATATTATATACTTGACATGTTAATTAATTATTTAAAAAATATATATAACTTTGTGCAGAAAGTGTTCCACGTCAACCGAACTGACCAAAGAAAAAATAGTTGTTTTCGCCCATTAATTTCATGAAATAAGGGAGAGAAAGAAAATTAATCTGACTGATTTGGTTGCATTAAATGTATAAAACCTCCTAAATCATTTTATTAAAATAAAAAAAAACATATTATTACTTAAGATTATAATATTTGTAATCATACTTGAGACACCTATTATTTATAAAAGGAATTAATAAATTTGGAGAAAAAGTTACAAAAAATTTCCTGGACCCGAATTGACCCGTTACCCAAGCAAACTTAAACATATGCTCGAGGTGTACACGCTTTAGACCATGAGTTTAGTTCCTACACATTCTATGAAACTCACTAGTTATTAGAAGTCCACTAAAGAACTTTAAGATTCTAAGGGCGTTAAGTTTTAGTTATTTCTAACAGATTCCTTCGTTCATATATTCGCAGGATCGAGAAATCTAGAATGAGATTTCTTAGGGTGGGGGGGCTATGATTCTTGATAACATGCCCACCAACTTGCATACATTCTCTAAGACGTGTGAATCTTGTACATGTGAGATGTTTTTTCATATATGTGCGTATGTATTCATTAGTTAAGTCCAAAAAATACATTGTGAACCCATAAAAAGTCCCATGAATTTTGATTTTCATAATTGACCTAATACAAAAGGCAAGCAGATTCGATATATAGGAAGGCTGAATGGGCAAGGCGGGTTCAGTTACGGGTCAAAAGGTTGAACTGTTGAAGCATGCCATTTTTTAATTTGGTACAAACACGACAAATCGGTTTGGGTTAACGCCCAAACAATTGTTCTCCGCTTTTGAATTTTGTATAAGTAGCTAATACCTTAGCTATGACTGTCAAAACAGCATTGCTATAATAGAAATCTAAATCTTTGAATAAAACGATCATTAAAATAGACAAGGTGACTTCAACATTTTTGACAATTTGACCCAGTGGGCTCTTTTCGGCTTTCCCTCTGCTAGATTATTTGATTGGCCCATTTGACACGTTAAAATAAAATACAACACAATTCAAATTGACCCATTTCATGGTTAGTAATAAGTTTCTGCGAATATCTGTCTACTCTCTCTCTCTCTCCCACAGACGCACTCACACCCACACACATACACTTATGCTAACTTATGAATGGGTCGATATGGGTTACTTCTAACCTCAAACTAACAAGCTATATAAAAAAACTAGCTATAAAGGGAATGGGTCAAAGGGGCAGGATGGATCAAACAGATTGGAAGTTAGCAGAATTGTATCTAAATTGTATACAATTTCCTCAATACCCTTTGATCAAAGATCTAGATCATTATAGTAATCAGTTATAATGCATTTGTTATTTGTCAAAAGTTAAAAGTTTTGACTGTCGAAATTGATGAAACTAATGTTGGGATCAAAGGGAATGAACACACACACATTATAACACTACGCAGAGATTACGTGTAGTGCATTTCATCAAGATTCAAATGTTAGTTTACAAAGGTATTTATAGGTTAGGATTTGACAGGTAAAGACACCGACCCATTTATGACCCAGCAGGTTAAGTAACCGCCATAACTACCTTACCTATAATAAACCTAATTATACAATATGTCACACTAACTAATAATAAACTATAAATAATCTAAAAAATTAGTTTAGTCTTCAACAATTAACATAAAAGTTGAATTTAGAGATGAAGATAACAATTCTTATATCATACACAGACACATTGGCACTATGAGATGAGACTATGGAAAATATGATCCATGTGCCTACCTATAAAAAGGTTGATCTGGGTTATGTTTATCTCTAACGGGATAGTGGGTTAAGCCATGAAACACGTCGAATGAGTTGAACAGGCTTAAAGCTTATTGAAGTGCATAAAGACCTCCTAAACACATCATTATTAAAACTTTGTATAGCTTTTGCAACCATATATAGTCTTACATTATTTAGGAGAATTTTAAAAACGGATAAAGAAGTGTTTTGTGGGTTGGCCCAAACCCACTCTGACCAAACTTATAGTTTACCCATTCCGACACCAACCACTCTTGACCCGTTACCCAAACCGTCAATTTTAACAAGTTGCATGATTTAAAGCAAAGTTGAACCAACACTGTAGGGATCAAAGCATACACGACTCGTGAAGATCGACTAAGCTTAATTAGACTAAGCATGACTAGATTAATAAGTATAATGATCCAATGTTACATATCATTAAGTTAAAACTTATTTTTATTTAATATTTCATTAGATTTCAAAATTTACCTTTTTTCTATGAACCTACTATGCATGAAACTCAAGAACATGAAAAGTTGTTTGAAAGATTCTAAGTTAAGCAAAGTGTTCAAGCATTTGAGTTTTTCCTATGTCAAACTTGGTGTTGTAATTAACTAATTATAATTTAATTTATTAACTTAATCCGAATACGGAAAATAATCTTAATTAAACTATGAGTTGAAACTCAAGTTGACCCTGATCAGTTATATTCCATTCATTCACAACCTCACATCCATGGACCCTGCATACAAAGTGTAGGGGACTAATGATGTAATTTTGTATTTTTCAGGGATTTGATAAGACAAAAAGTATTACAGGTAAATTCCAACCCATGTCAACGGTCAAAGGTGTAACAGACTGGTTGACTATTGTGTGAAAAGTCAAAGCACCAAGTCAATGGCCACAATTTTCACAACACCAACTCAAATGAGACTTATATTGGAAGCAGCAACACATCATTTTTTATCAAAAAGTATTGAAAAATGATAATTCATTTTTTTAAATTTTTTCCGGCCGTTAGAACAGAATCATTGGGATCATTTTCTCCCAAAATATGTCAGATTATCTTAAATTTGATGTGTTTTTTCAGTACTGATGTTAATCCTATTAATGATTGATGGCTTAATTATGTAAGTAAACTATGATAATTAAAAATAACATCAAGAAAACAATAATTTACAATAAAGTATGCATCTTGAAGAGCAGGAGTCAAATTAACAAAGTGTGACCCCTTTATATATGTACAGTCAACTAGTCAAGAAAGCATGCAAAAAACATCAGCTCTTAGTACACTTACAGTCATGTTATTCTAACACGACTATACGTTGTACACACTTTTATTTTCTTTATTAGAGCACGACTGGCTAAAACCAGATCGCCCTTGCTTCAATAAGCTTCTGTTTCAAGGTTCCATCCACATGAAGAGAAATGACATCACGGGCTGACCCTACATATTTACCACCTATAAACACTGCTGGAAGAGCAGGATTACAACCTAGGCGTCGTAAAGCCCACTCCATATCAGCATCATGATCAACTTCATGAATTGCAGGACTAGCACCAAGTTCGTAAAATAGCGCTTTGATACTATGGCACATGCAACAAGAACTCTTGGTGAAGATAACTGCAGCTGTCTTTGATGCCAAATCTGTTACTCTATCCATTTAGTAAAATTGTCTAAAAATAGGTGATCAAATGTAAGATGTTGGTGGTAGAATTTGAGGTTTCATTGCTTCTTATATAGGGGATAATAAGGAAGAATAAAATTTATAAAATATGATGAAAGAAAAGTTCTTTCTGGATAAGAATAATGCTCCTGATTATCTGTTTCAATAATAATCCTTTGTGCTATAACAAGTTGACATCTGGTATCTCTTCCTACTCACAATGCAAATCATATAATCATGAGAAAATAGTTTGAGTTATTCCTCCTTGCATCGAATAATAACAATTATGATGATAATAATATTAATAGTAATAACAAGAATAACAATAATAATATTTTTTTTAACTGGATTGACTTTACAACCAAAGTGAATCATAATAATGTACATCAAACAAGCCACGCTTGTTTGATGTTGTTATAATTTTCAATATTCAGAAACCTCATTGGTTCTTAGGGGCGAAACACTTAAGCGATAGGGGCTTCAACTTCCAAGGGGGTGTTGGGTTTCAACTTCCAAGGGGGTGTCAGCAGCCAGGTGAGTAGGGTCCAAAGGGTAGACCCCTTGGCTGAGGTCGAGCTGATAGCAGTTTCCACTCCCAATCCTTGAATACAAAAAACAATTTTGGTCACTGGTTCACGATATCATCACATATCACCATACTTTGTTCTTGAAGGTTCATTCTGAGTTTTATCCGATTGATAAATTCGACTGAACCATCAAATTGTTTCAATCTGGAAATGATACACGACTCTGAGAAAATCCTAAATTGATCTACGAATATCTCACAATGAGAAGTGGAAAAGTGGGGATGTATTCTTTAATAAAGTATACAAATATTTAATTTCTTGTGGTATTTTTAAAGAAATAACATTATTAAATACTACAGAGTCAATATAGGGAATTTCTCACTCCAAAACTGTAGGATGGTTAAGTCAAACACAATATCAAAAATTATGACCCATTCTTAGTAATTAGATTTCTTAGATGATCTTCTTCATCATGTATGCCTTTTCATCCTAATTTGTTTGCATTTGATCTTTCTGTTTTCAACACCATTCTGTGAGTTTTGGTTGGATATTGCCTCGTCGTTACTGACATGTAAAAGAAAACAATTTCTCTAATTTCATTCCAGTTTTCTGCATTAGACCACTCAGATAAGAACAATCGAAAATAGCATCCAATATTCAAGTTAAACAAAGTTTCTAAAGTATCATATTAATGGATATTAATGCTGTTTTCATCAAGAAATTAACTTATTAAGTAGCAACAACTAGCATTGAAAACTTTATCATGCAATCACTATCCATCAGAATCTCTAAGGAATATAAGGTTCTATTTGATTATTCTGGATGACTGTTCCTGTTTAAGAATCGCGGTAAAGTTATGAAAATTTCTAAAATATTCACCTCATGAAAGATATGTAAGGCCAATCGGAACGAGCCAACGATTCTTCCAGATAAGTCCTGATCTGTTAGTGCAATCATAGGATCTCTTGTATCCATCCATAAGTCACACGATAATTAACCAAAATTCTTGCTTTAAAAAATGCTGATTAAATGATTAATGATGAATGTGTATAGTACTGTTACTAGACATAACCATAAACATTTATATGTTCATGAAACTTTGAGATAGGTTGAGAATATGAATTTGATATAAAAATAACAATCTTAAAAAGAAAGAACAGTAAATATTTCATGTTCCGGGCTTCAAAAATCACCTTCTGATTGTTGGTTTCAGACCCAAGATCATCCTCAAACTTTTGCTATCATTCATACTTCAAAACTTCCATTATTCTATATAAACATAAACTCCTAAAAACAAGTGCCACTACTCAACTATCCCTAATACACGCCTACTACTTGCTAACTACTAAGACTAATTCAAAATAAAACTTGGTGCATACTTTAAATAAAACATGACTCAAACACTGGACTTGTGACCTGCAACTTGACCCGATCAAGATTAACCCAAACTTATCACTTTGATCATGCAGGCTGCAGTGGACTAAAACTATTGAGGAAAAGTGATTACATTCATTGATTCAATTAGAATAAATAGATCACAGATACATGATAACTATGGAATGCTACAAGCTAGGTAAGAAAGTAATCTGATCTTAAAATACAACAATTTATATTATTTTACAAGTAATATATATAATATTGTCGGCTAATACACCCTCTCAGTGAGCTGAAGACTAACGGAGGCACATATTGAATCGAAAGCATGTAAAGAGTTGGCGCGGAAGTCCTTTGATGAAAATGTCTACATATTGGTAATAAGTTGATATGTGAAGAACGTGGACTAAACCAACGTGAACATTTTCGTAAACAAAATGAATGTCAAGCTCCACATGTTTTGTTCGTTGATGCCAAACAAGATTTTTTGACAAGTATACCGTTGAATGTTATCACAATAGATTAAAGTTTTTTCATATTAAAATTTAATTTTGAATAAAATTATTCTGTAGGCTATGTCGGCTACATACAAGGTCCTGCAACATTTTTTTAATATTATAAGAAATAAAAATACAATTAAAAAAAAGATAATTTGAAAAAACCTATGGCAACTACATAGACCTTTTGTCTTCATTTATAATATTTTTTTTTATATTTTTCGTGATTTTTAAATAGTTACAACTTTATATTTTCCCAAATTTATATACCAAAACGAAACTAATATTTTAAAAAAATCAATACGAGTTACATACAAACGAAACTACCAATATACAAATTGTTTAATTTGATACAAAGCAAACAAACTACATATCTAATTGTCATCATTTCGGTTATCTTCATCGTTATCGAGATTCGATTTCCTTCTTTCTAATTCTTGCATTTGTTCTTACATTTCATGCATCTGTTGCTTAAGTGCTTCTAATTCCTCACCCCGATGTGATGACTGTCTGCTTGACGGTTCATAACGAGATATGTTTTTTACCTTTCACCCAACACCTATCATATGACAATGCATCTGTCCTCGTTTGAAACATTTCATATCATTTACTAGCGACTCACCCGTCTCTATTTTCATTTAAGCACATTAGTTTTAATTTTCCCCAACATTATTACACAAAAAATAATAATTAATCATTAATAGTTTTACTAAATTCGATGTAAAATGGAAAAATCAACAATCCAATCGTAAATAACAAAAATCACAATTCTTAAGTTTCAATAAACCAACAATACTAGCAATAAAATAATATCCAACTTTAGTCTATTGAGATATGTTAGGGTGAATAGGCACGTGGAGTTTGAAAAGTAAGTTTCACACCCAACTAGTTTTCGCAAAGCATTTTGTGTTTAGTCTCGGCACTTGAAGGGGATATGGTAGGCTGGTGTTTTGAAGACACGAATACAAGATTATCCCCTAAAAAGACATAGTAACCAAACATGGATCTATAACAATTAGGAAACCATATGGTAAAAGATTACCAGTTGTAGCACTAAGTTTAGATGCGGTATCCATGACAATGACAAAAGGTTTATAGTATGTCATATTCATGTTTATTTTGGATGTAGGAAACATCGACTGATGCAAGTGATATAGACTTCATATAAAAATAGGAAAGTTGGCGACCACATCATTTTTATTTATGATGTGGGAAACATCGGCTGATGCAAGGAAAACGTCGACAATTGCAACCTTTTGATATACGATGTGATGAGCTTTAAAGGAAAAAACAAAGTAGATTATTGGAGATAGTAAAAGGAAGAAGGAAGAAATGGTGTAACGTTTGTAATGTAGAAAGGTTTAGGTTTCAACAAAGTTACATCATTATTTAGGTAAAATATATAGGCTAGTAAATGGGTTCACTAATAAAACAACTAAAGTGGATTAAGTAAATGGGTTTATAAATAAGAGCTCACACTAAAATGGATAACTAACTTGATCCAAGTGATATATACTTCATTTAAAGTATATTTATTTTAATTTTGATGTCACCAGTGTTAGGATTTGAACAAGTTTATCAGAGTCATTTTATTCATATAAAATGAAAAACGCAACGGAATAAGGATATTAAAGCTTGTTACAGTTAATATATATAAACCATTTTATATATCTGTTAAAACCCATAATGGATCGTTATATGAAAAACATGCTTACAAACAACCATAGGGTGTTTAGAAGACTACCTCTCAAATAGGTTAGAGGAAGATAATCAGTGAATGGCAGCTTCCAAAGAAGAAGGCCTCAAGCTTGTCTACCCTCAAGCTTCCAACAAACATCCGGTTGCTAGGATTTTCACACTTTAATGAATTTCTGTTCTTGGTTTTTATTCGACTGATCGAGAAAGAAAACCCAGAAACCCGACGTGCACTTTTTGAGTGTGTTGTAAGTTATCAGAGAGAGTGGTTGATTGCAATCATATATTGCATGTCCTGTGAAACTGAATTTCAGACGAGGAGAGAGAGAAAAGTGAGCGGGGCCCAGCCCCTTATCCCATCCGCATTTCTCAAACATTCATCCGCATTAGTAAATGCGAATGAATAACCTCCTACCGCATTTGTAAATGCGGATGAAGAAATTTCATCCGCATTTCCCAAATGTACATCCGCATTTGTAAATGCAGATGAAGAAATTCCATCAGCATTCCCACAAATGCACATCCGTATTAGTCAATGCGGACAAACAGTTTCATCAGCATTTTCCCAAATGCACATCCGCATTAGTAAATGTGGACGATCAATTTCCACCAGCATTTTCACAAATGCACATCCGTATTAGTAAATGCGGATGAGGAACCTTCATCCACATTAGTTAATGCAGATGAGTAATCTTCATTCGCATATCCTCAAAAGCACATCCGCATTAGTTAATACGGATGAGTAATTAAGAAATGCGGACAAAAGACTTATATTGTTGTTCAACCATTTGAATAACAATACAGAATACTCTCTCAAAGATAAATTATCCATATAATTTATCTACAACACAAGTGCAAATATTTAGAAACCTAATTTCTAAATACTTTAAGTGTCAATATTTATTTACATGATCATATCATAAAATAAATATGGTAGGTGTTTGTCTAGCTTGTTATTGGGTATGACCCGACTTGGATCATAACGTACTAGCCACATCAACTCAATATGTGTCTTGGGCAGACCGTTTCCAACTTGTTATTGGGTATGACCCGACTTTAAGTGTTAATATTTATTTACATAAAGATGTTTAACCTATCCCATAAACTAGAAGTTGCAAAGGGTTGCAATTGTTAAAAGTTGACTACCTTGTTAATTTAAATAATGGGATAAAGGTCACCTAACCAGTATTTGAATGTAATGTTGGATTCTAGATTTTAATTATTAATTGTCTATGAGACATGAAATGGTATTAATAATTAAAATGTCATTTTGTAAGTACTAAAATTGAACTTTATTTATATTGTAGTAATATCCGCAAATAATAACAACGCTACCTCCCCGACCGTCCATAACCTGTCACTGAGAACTATCCTGGAAAAGGATCGTCTAAACCACAATAACTTCATGGATTGGTTTCGAAACTTAAGAATTGTTCTCAAGCAAGAAAAAAAATCATATGTGTTGGACGATCCTATTCCCGATGAACCCAACGCTGATGATGTTGATGCCTACGAGGATTGGGTTAAGCACACTGAGGATTCTATGCAAGTTTCTTGCCTCATGTTGGGAACCATGATTCCCGAGCTTCAAAAGGATTTTAAACATCACGGGGCATACGACATGATTACCCAGCTGAAGGAAATGTTCCTTTAACAAGCGAGGGTAGAGCGCTTCAAAACGGTTCGAGTGCTTCATGCATGTCGAATGGAAGAAACCCAATCTGTATCATCTTGTGTGATGAAGACGAAAAGCCACATTGATAGCCTTGAAAGGCTGAATTGTCCCGTCTTAAAAGAGTTGGCCACGGATTTGATCCTCAATGGTCTAACCAAGAAGTTTGAGACTTTTATCATGAATTATAACATGAATGGATGGGACAAGAGCATTGGGGAACTTCATGCAATGCTCAAAACAGCCAAGGCAATGATGGGTAAAAGGGTTTTACCAGTTCTCACGATCAATGAGGGTGGCAACAAGAAAAGGCATCACCCCGAACCCAAGGCAAATGTTGCCAAAGGCAAGGGATACATCAAAGGAAAGGGTAAGGGAAAGACTAAAACGGGACCACCAAAACCGAAGCTTAAGAAGCCAAAGGTTATGGAGAACGATCCATGCTTTGAGTGTAGTGAGATAGGATACTAGAAGAGGAATTGTTCAATCTATCTCAAGGAGTTGAGAAATAAGAGGGATGCTGGGCAGACCTCAGGTATAACTTTTATGATCCATATTGAACTTAATGTTATTTCTTCAAACACATGGGTATTAGATACCGGATGTGAAACTCATATTTGTAATTTGTTGCAGGGGTTCAAAAAAAATAAGCATTTTAAGAAGGGGGATACTGGTCTCTACATGGCAACGGAGCAAAGGTTGATGTCAAAGCCCAAGGAGACTATATCTTGAAGCTTCCAAGTGGTTTGGAAGTCATTTTAAAGAATGTTTTGTATGCTCCTAGTTTGACTAGGAATATAATTTCTGTATCCCTTCTGAAACAATATGGTTATGTATTAAAGTTTGTAAACAATGGTATTTATGTTTTTATGGATGATATATTTTATCTTAAGGCTATGCCTTTTAATGGTATTTATGAATTGGTTCATGATGACTCATCCTTTAATAACTCGTTATACCAATCAAGGACCAAGAAACTTAAAATGGGTTTAAGTAAATTATATCTTTGGCATTGTCGTCTTGGTCACATAAACAAGAATCGTATTCAAGCACTTCAAAAGAATGGTCTTTTGGAAGCAAATGAAGAGGGTTCATTTGATAAGTGTGAATCTTGTTTACAAAGAAAGATGACCAAGGAACCCTTTAGTGGTACTAACCAAAGGGCAAAAGACTTATTAGGAATCATACATTCGGATATATGTGGTCCTTTTAAAGCAATGACAAGGAATGGTGAAAGATACTTATTACCTTCATCGACGATTATAGTCGTTATGGTTATGTGTACTTGTTGAGACACAAAGATGAAGCTTTTGAAATGTTCAAAATCTTCAAGAATGAAGTAGAAAATCAACTCAACAAAACTAACAAAGTTCTTCATTCAGATAGAGGAGCTGAATACCTTAGTGATGCCTTTCAAGATCATCTTAGGAGTTGTGGGATTGTCTCACAGCTTGCTCCACCCGGAACACCACAGCATAATGGTGTGTCTGAAAGGAGAAACCGAAACCTATTGGATATGGTTCGATCTATGATGGCTAGAAGCACACTACCTCTGTCATTTTGGGGTTTCGCATTGCTCTCCGCGGCCCGTATTCTGAATATGGTCCCAACCAAGAAAGTGGATAAGACACCTTTTGAAATATGGCATGGAAGGGTTTCATCATTATCATATTTAAAGGTATGGGGTTGTGAAGCTTATGTTAAGCAGAACACCCCAAACAAGTTAGAAAGCCGATCCACTATGTGTATCTTTATAGGATATCCCAAAGACTCGATAGGATATTACTTCTACAATCCAACAGAGCAAAAGGTATTTATTGCTCGAAAGGCTGAGTTCTTGGAAACTAAATTCCTTATGGAAGGAACTACCGATAGAACAGTGGAACTTGATAAGGATCGAGAACCACAAGCCGATACACGTTTGGTTGATACTAGAAATTAACATGAGGTTATTGATAATGATCAAGTGGTTGATCAATACACACAAAACGTTCGCAGATCTGGTAGAACTAGCTATCCACCCGAAAGATATGGATTTTTCATGAATGGAAGCTATGTAGTTGACTTGGATGAACCGACTCGTACTATGATGCAATGTCCAATTCGGATTGTGATAAGTGGCTTAAAGCCATGAGCGTAGAGATGCAATCCATGTATGACAACCATGTGTGGGAATTGTTTGTGCCACCGCTTAACTCCAAACCTGTTGGATGTAAGTGGGTTTTCAAGAAGAAAACCGATATGCATGGAAACTTGGATACTTATAAAGCAAGACTTGTAGTAAAAGGTGTAAGATCATCTGAAGATTATGAGGCTGATGCAACCAACAAGCCAGAACAACCAAGTCTTCCATGCATGCACTAAGGAACAAAGATGAACTAGCTTTGGAAGTCTTACACTCTCAAATGTGTCTAAGTGTAAGATCTTCTGAAGCTAACAGTTCAGAAGGAGTTACTTCAAAAGTTTCACACTCAAATAGAAAAATATTCTAAGTGTGAAATCTTCCGAAGCCAAAGATGAAATCTTCCGAAGCTTCAGAGACAAAGTCTTCTAAAGCTGTGAAGACTGATTTCTTCAGAGGACAGAGAAAATATGCTTTCTCTGAATCAACTTTTGATAAAGCTGACACACTTTCCGCTGCCTACTCTGGTGGTTCACTTATTTTACACAAGTTGGTGAAACTTCCATGCTTTATCAAAAAGTAGGAATGGTCTTTGTCTGTAACTTACCTTACTTGTTCATGTAGATTTTTTGTATTAGGAAAAGTCAGTGAGCTATGGCATGTCATAGTCACTAGTAAAAAGGCAATCTGCCTTTTGACTTTAGATTGATTTTGTCGTCTAGATTAGTCAAATCCTAACTGTCTTTACATGTAAGTGACGGTTGTAGGTTGTAGTATAAAAGTGTCTCAGGTCCTTGTAATTTCTTTATGCTTTGTAACACTTGTAAAAGAACTTAAGATCAATATACAACATCCTTGAAAACCAATCTTATGTTCTTGTGTTGTTCTTAGTTCTGTCTCTTTAATTTACTTGTGTTCTTAGTAGCATCTGTTTTTAAGTTACCAGTTCCCTATTTGAATTGTTAAGTGATCTAAGATCTCTCCTCAATGTGAAACTAAGTGTTAAGTACCCTTACCTGGTCCTTCAAAAGGTTTCACACAGACTCAAGGGGTTGATTATGATGAGACTTTCTCACCTGTGGCAATGCTAAAGTCAATTAGGATATTATTTGCATAACTGCATATTATGGCCATGAGATTTGGCAAATGGATATCAAAACTGCTTTCCTTAATGGACATCTAGAATAGAATATCTATATGGTTCAGCCCGAAGGTTTTGTCGATCCATAATATCCTAATAAAGTATGCAAGTTAAAGAAATCAATCTATGGACTGAAACAAGCATTAAGAAGTTGGAATCAACGTTTTGATGAAGAGATCAAGAAATTTGGATTCATCAAGAACGCTGATGAAGCTTATGTGTATGAGAAAGCTAGTGGGAGCATCATCACATTCTTAGTATTGTATGTTGATAATATATTACTGTTTGGAAATGACATTCCAACCATGGAAGGTGTTAAAACCTGGCTTGGAAGTTGTTTTTCCATCAAAGAACTTGGTGAAGCCGCCTATATTTTAGGAATAAAAATTTATACGGATATATCAAGGCGGTTGATAGGTTTAAACCAAAGTGCATATATTGATAAAATCTTGAAAAGATTCAAGATGGAGAACTCTAAGAAAGGTTTGGTACCTATTCAAAGAGGGACAATATAGAGTGCATCTCAATGTCAAAGCTCAAAGGATGAGCAAGAAAGGATGAAGGAAATCCCATATGCATCTGTTATAGGCTCAATCATGTATGCAATGATATGCACTAGACCAGACATGTTATGCGCTTTAAGCATGACAAGCAGATATCAGCAGAATCCAAGTAATAACCATTGGATGGCTGTTAAGAGTATATTGAAATACCTTAGGAGGACTAAGGATATGTTTCTAATATACGGATCTTGTGAAGAAGAACTCGTTGTAAAGGGTTACACGGATGCGAGTTTTCAAACTGATCAAGATGATTCTTGATCACAATCAGGGTATGTCTTCATTATGAATGGAAGGGCAGTGTCCTGGAAGAGTTCAAAGTAGGATGTGGTAGCATTGTCCACTATAGATTCAGAATACATCGCCGCTTCATTGGCAGCACAGGATGCTGCATGGTTAAAGAAATCCATTGACGATCCAGGGGTAGTCTCTACCATTCAAGATCCCCTAGAGATCTTTTGTGACAATGAGGGTACGATTGTTCAAATCAAGGAACCCCGTGCACATCAAAAGACAAGGCACATTGAGAAGAGATTCAACTACATAAGGGATGAAGTTGAAAAAGGAAAGATATGTATTCGCAAAGTTCACACCGATCAAAATATTGCGGATCCACTCAAGAAGCTCCTTGAAAGGCCAAAGCATGAGAGTCATACTTGTGCCTTAGGACTTCGATATTCTAGTGATTGGATTTGGTCTATTTAGTATTTAAATATCTGAACAATTCTATATATATATATATATATATATATATATATATATATATATATATATATGATTATGATACTATGAGTTATGTTCCATTTTAGCATGTTTAGATCCATGAATACGTTTATTATTCTAAATGTCCGTAGTCGGTCATATTTGTGGGAACAAATATGAAGGTAAGACTATTATGAACTTGGATTGATGGATATTCATAAGGTATGAATATAGAGCAAAAGGTTGCTACCAAGGTTCATAGATATTTATGGGATACAAATATTGGACTGACCCGCTCTCAAATTTTACTGCATGGAATTATGTAATGATCATAAGTGTCACACCCTCAAAATCCACGTGTGGAGTTTTACCGCGAGACGTGTGAACAAACTAGGATCACAGTCAATAGTTACGAAGAACGACACTATATGCCACATTAAAAAATAAAACCAACCAAAGTTCAAACTTTAAAACCATGCGGAAGCGTTTTGTAAATAAGACAAATCCAAAATATAAAAATGCATATTTGGCAAAACATGCGCCAACCCAAACATTTAAACACTCGTAAATAGATATCAACAAACATGTCTTTAAAATAGAGTCTTAGAATGCATGCTGGACCCGTGTGGTGCTCCTAATGGCAAGCAGAGTTAACAACCTGAGAATAGCATACTAAAATGTCAACACGATGGTTGGTGAGTTCAAGAGTTTGCGTTTATCATAAACAATAACATTTGCATAACATAAGAAGTGCATTGAAATAGATAGCTAGTCTATATTCACAAGTAATAACCATAGTGATTTCGCGATCGAAGCTGACTGTGTTGCGTTTGTTGCCTCCCGTCACGACTTACCAGGTCGTGATGATATTTGTGTCTAGGACAATATTGCACCCGTTTGACATCGAGTCGCACAGGTGGAGCTCGTCAGACCCAGTAGTACTACCCAAGATTTCCCGCTAGTTACCATTATTAACGATCCGAAAGTGTGAGGACTTTCAAGGTATTAAGCACTATGTTAAAACAAACACAGCTTATAATAATAAAATAGCGTTTGAGTACAAGTATGATACCTCCCCCAAGAAGAAGGTTTATAAAAATAGAGGGGCATGAACTCACCTGGTGTGTAAAGATAATGACTAAAGAGAACTGGTGATAGGTGCAAAGACAACCCTTTAAAGGTTACCTAGAACACGAGAGTACATAAGTACGTGTACACAGAATCATATTGAAACCCTAAGTGCTTTACAAACCAAAGAACTCAAAGTTTTAGAAGACAAGACACATTTGACCCAGTTGACCCGTTTGACCCGTTGGTGACATTATAGGTGAAATTCCATTCAAACAAGCATAACAGCCTATCACACATGATTAACATACAAACAGATTACATATAACACTTCATTAACCACATGTACTAATTAGATCATCATACCGCCAGATATCATACAAGTCATGCGAATCTCAAACTATTATCATGCTCATAACATCTATAACACAAATAATACACCATACAAGGATCAAATCACGCATCACATGCCATGTGAAGCCACTCACGACTTCACACCCTAAACCCTGCCAATCCTACTAGGTAGGGGCCTCAGATTTGCACGTGTGTATGATGATCATTAACATACCAATTTCCATAGCTCATATCATCCAAAATGTTCATTCTTAATCAACCATCAATCAACAAAAGTCCTAGCTTACCTTTATGACTCATACCATGATTTTTCCACAAACAGGCCAAAATAGGTAACAAACCAATCAACATTCATATAACCTAAACAACACATTTAATCACCTTAGAAACCATCCATGAACACACTAGCATGGTCCTAATGTCCCAAACATACCCAAATCATCATATTTAAGAGATTTCACAATTAAAGTTTCCCTTTTGGGAAAGTTCATCCCAAATCCATCAAAAACCTAAAACATTCATGAATCCATCAATCACTTACTAATTCAAGTTCATAACAACATCTAGCATGATCAAAACACCAAGTCATCATGATTCATCACATTCAACATCAAAAAGTTACTATTTTAAGCAATGTATGAACTACCACGCATCTTCTTGATTTCCTAACATTCATATCAACCATCTAGCATCTAATCATCATCATAAGCATATCCATAACACCAATTCATCATCAATTCAACATTTCATGCAAAATAAAGTTACTATTCTTAGTAACCTATGAACCATGAATCAAAATCGAAGCTTTCTTGCAAAATCAACGTTAACTAATATGTATACAACCTAACTAGCATCATTACAACATCAAACAACCAACATTCAACATCCAATTTGATTAAAATTGCATCAAACTTTCGGCTAAGGGTTCATCACCCGAAAGAACAACCAAAAATCCAATCTTTATGCATACTTGACGTTAAATAACATGTAATCTATCTAGTAAACACATTAACATCAACAACTAAGCATTAATCAACCATCAATTACAGATTTCAAACCACAAACCCTCGACTAACTACAAAACATCCAAAGAAACATGAAATTACCCTTAAATTCGAAGAAAGAATGGAACTTTGATGCTTCTAACTTGATGTATTGCTTGAATCCGAACCCAAATCGTGGTATTTGCTTGTTCTTGGTCGATGATCGAAGTGTGTGTGTGTTTGAAGGTGAAGTCACGGCCGATCAAGGTGTTCTAGGGTTTGGTTTTTGTGTTTTAATCAATTAAGTTTTGCATAATTACCTTTTAACCCTTGCACTTTGTATTTTATAAAGATTAAGCTTTTAACACCCTTTTAAGATGTTTTCAATAAAAATAATAATAAACATATGAACTAATAATAACAATTATATGCTTTATCTTTACTAGTCACACAATGCCCGAATTAAATACACACGTTTCCATGTTATGCGATAAAATTTACAATAAACATTTAAATCACATAATCACAGCTAATAATCAACATAGTAATTATTTGTTTCACATTATTAATTATTATTAAGTCACCAACATTCAACGACAACTAGTGTGTGCTCCCGACACGTGTATGCAAGACTTAACGGAACTAACGGAGTTTGGTAATGGAAAATTACCGGATGTCACAATAAGTAAATTTGAGTAAAGGCGAATATCATAGTATCCTTCAACCTGAGATACATATTGGGTTTCAATATTCACCGAATATTATACTTTGATCTAGTTCTTCGCTGTTTTGAAATAATGGACAGTACACAAGGCTAGTTTTAGGTGTGATACAAGGTGATTGTGAGAAACATATGTAGTCAAGATGGGATTTGTTCCTCTTATTCGTTGAGAGTATGATGTCTAAGGCTTGATAAATTTAAATCAACAGAGAATGATCATTCTGTGTCTTTGGATTTAACATGACATCTGTAACAAAAGGATAAATGATAGATTCACCTAAATCATTTTCAAGTAAGGGACTTGAGGATGATGTTATTAAATGGCAATTCATCATGCATATTAGGGGTAGTACACCGTTGTTAGGTGGTATTTACTACTTGCATCAATTCTCTATGTATCTTGTGCAAGTGGGAGATTGTTGGGAACGGTCTGCCCAAGACACATATTGAATTGATGTGGCTAGTACGTTATGATCCAAGTCGGGTCATACCCAATAACAAGCTAGACAAACACCCATAATATTTATTTTATGATATGATCATGTAAATAAATATTAACACTTAAAGTATTTAGAAATTGGGTTTCTAAATATTTACACTAATGTTGTGAATAAATTATATGGATAATTTATTCTAGAGAGAGAGTATTTTGTATTGTTATTCAAATGGTTAAACAAACAATACAAGTCCTTTTGTCCGCATTTCTTTAGTACTCATCCGCATTTACTAATGCAGATGTGTTTTGAGGAAATGCGGATGAATGTTCCTCATCTGCATTTACAAATGTGGATGTGCATTTGTGGAAATGCTGAAAGAATTTCTTCATCCGCATTTACTAATGCGGATGAGCATTTAAGGAAATGCTGATGAAACTGATCATCCGCATTTACTAATGCGGATGTGCATTTGGGAAATGCTGATAAACTGTTCGTCCGTATTTACAAATACGGATGTGCGTTTGTGGAAATGCTGATGGAACTACTCATCCACATTTACAAATACGAATGTACATTTGGGAAATGCGGATGAAATTTCTTCATCCACATTTACAAATGCGGTTAGAGGTTGTTCATCCGCATTTACTAATGTGGATGAATATTAGAAAAATGCGGATAGGTTAAAGGGATGGGTCCCATCCACTTTTCTCTCACTCTGAAATTCAGTTTCACAAGACGTGCAATATATGATTGCAATCAACCATACTCTCTGATAACTTAAAACACACACAAAAGGTGTAGATCGGTGTTCCTGTTAGTTCTCTCTCGATCAGTCGAAGAGAACAGTGAACAGAACTCGTTCAAGTGTAGAAAATCCTAGCAATATGGTGTTTTGTTGGAAGCTTGGGGTAGACAAGCTTGAAGCCTCCTACTTTGGAAGCTGTCGTTCAAAGATTTTCTTCCTCTGTCCCATTCGAGAGGTAGAATTCTAAACACCCTATGGTTGTTTGTAAGCATGATTTTTCATATAACGATCCATTACGGGTTTTAACAGATATATAAATTGGTTTATATATATTAACTGTAACAAGTTTTTCATTCAAATTCCGCTGCGTTTTTCATTTTGTAAGGATAAAATGACTCTGATAAACTTGTAAAAACCCCAACAAAAGGATGGTGTTAAACTTGTTTAAAAGGGATTTTGTTTCTATTAATTCTAGTTATGAAAACATTTGGGACCTTACATTTGCATGCATTCAAATGCGTGGTACATTAGTGAAACCAATTTTCAAGGCTCTTTTAATAAAACCTAATTTTATTGCGAAAACATTAACCTTTAATAACACCATTTTATTACCCATGTTAATGTTTCCAAAAGAACCGTTTGAAGCTTGTTGTTGATTTTAAATTGTTTAACAGTGCATATCCAAATATCACATAAACAATAAAATTAAATCAACCACACAAGCATCACATACCACAACAAGTTCATAACCATAGCCAACTAATTTAACATCACTTGTTGACCGAAACAAATGAGTTAATTAGGTCCTTCCTAAGGGTAAAATGACACAACACTTGTGTCGGTGAACTCCCACTTGATCCCGCATCCAAATGCTTCAAGCATCCACTTTGTGTTGTGATTCTCCCATTCGATTTGGACCTCCAAATGGGCTTAAATTTCTGCACCAAACTCCTTTGGGCCTTCAAAATATGTTTTTGGTTATTAGCCTTAAATCCCATTAAGAGCTATAAAGCCCTTTGGGCTCAAAATTGGCTCAAACCCAAAAACATCCTTGTTGCATCTTCTTTTACAAAATATATCCTATATATATTTTTCTAGTAAAAGTAAAATGCAACTAACCTATTTATTTTACATACCAAATGAAAAATAAATAAATTACATAAACAAAAGGAAGAACAAATACATTTAATTATTACAACCCTTTGAATAATCAAATACAAATCACAATACATCCAAACACAAGGTCTCGGCTAGGTTATGAACATCAAAATATATATCCAAATATGTAAGCAAAAACCTAAGAGCTTCCCCTTGAACCACTGATTTTCGGTTAATGTATAAACAAACCGAATATCATGATTCTTGTCCAAACAACTAAATCATCCAAATGATTAAATTTTTCAAGATTACAATATACATGTAAAATAGAATCTTGAAAAATTCAGGGGAAAGTTCGACCAGAATTCTCGGTCTGTTGGTGAATCAACAGCAAGAAAACGAGATTTCAGTCCAGATGAAGCATGTATCCATATAACCGGCTCTTGATGCCATTGTTGGGATTTGAAAAAGTTTATCAGAGTCATTTTATCCATATAAAATAAAAAACGCAGCGGAAGAAGGAGATTAAAACTTGTTGCAGTTAATATATATACACCATTTTTTATATCTGTTAAAACTCGTAATGGATCGTTATATGAAAAACATGCTTACAAACAACCATAGGGTGTTTATAACACTACCTCTCGAATGGGTTAGAGGAAGATAATCAGTGAATGGCAACTTCCAAAGAAGGAGGCCTCAAGCTTGTCTACCCTCAAGCTTCCAACAAACACTCGGTTGCTAAGATTTTCACACTTCAATGAATTTCTTTTCTTGGTTTTTCTTCGACCGATCGAGAGAGAAAACCTAGAAACCCGACATGCACCATTTGAGTGTGTTGTAAGTTATCAGAGAGAGTGGTTGATTGAAATCATATATTGCATGTCCTGTGAAACTGAATTTCAGATGAGGAGAGAAAGAAAAGTGGGCGGGGCCCAGCCCCTTGTCCCATCCGCATTTCTCAAACATTCATCCGCATCAGTAAATGCAGATGAATAACCTCCTACCACATATGTAAATGCGGATGAAGAAATTTCATCCGCATTTCCCAAATGTACATCCGCATTTGTAACATACGGATGAAGAAATTCCATTAGCATTTCCACAAATGCACATCTGCATTAGTCAATGCGGACGAACAGTTTCATCAGCATTTCCCCAAATGCACATCCGCATTAGTAAATGCGGACGATCAGTTTCCATCATCATTTCCTCAAATGCACATCCGCATTAGTAAATGCGGATGAGGAACCTTCATCCACATTAGTTAATGTGGATGAGTAATCTTCATCCGCATTTTCTCAAAAGCACATCCACATTAGTTAATGCGGATGAGTAATTAAGAAATACGGACAAAAGACTTATATTGTTGTTCAACCATTTGAATAACAATACAGAATACTCTCTCAAAGATAAATTATCGATATAATTTATCTACAACACAAGTGCAAATATTTAGAAACCCAATTTCTAAATACTTTAAGTGTCAATATTTATTTACATGATCATATCATAAAATAAATATTGTAGGTGTTTGTCTAGTTTGTTATTGGGTATGACCCGACTTGGATCATAACGTACCAGTCACATCAATTCAATATGTGTCTTGGGCAGACCGTTTCTAACAAGCAGTTCTTAGATTCGATCTAACTGATGTGACTAGTGGACTAGTAAGATGACTGTTTCATCATTTGGTCCAGTTTTAAAAATATTATTAATATTAGCTCGAGCAAAAATATCATTGGCATATAATTACATTGAGAGATGATTAAACCATCATTCTATGAAGTAACATTAATACCAAGAAACTGGTGGAGGTTGCCATCAGACATGGAAAATTTAGCTGAGAGAGAGCTTATAATTTGATGAAGCAAAGTAGAGTAATAAATATTCTATTTTGGCACTGTATTTATAGACTATCAAAAAGGTATCACTGATGGTACTTTGAAACCCACACTTGGTAACATACTTTGCAAATCTGTCGTACCAGGCTCTCGGTGCCTATTTTAAATCGTAAAGAGACTTACAAGAAATAAAAACATGATAAGGGCACATAAACATGAAGCTTGATGGCTTAAACATGTATGTGTGTGTGTGTATATATAAAAATACATTCCCATTTCGATCACCATATATGAAAGTGTTTTTCACATGTATGCATGTGTGTGTGTATATATGATCTGGTTGTCGAGACTCGATCAAAAACAAATTAATTTATCGGTCTTAGCTACCTTTATTGTGTAAGGGTAAGTAAGGTCGTCTCCACAGGGAATATGTGGAAAGTGTTTAACGATTGCAACTCAATTAACGTAAAGACAAAAACTTTGAACTAAAGATTAAAAATTTGAATTAAATAATGAACACAATTGCCCAAAAGCAAGAATCTTTGAATCTGACTTAATTAAATAATACGAAACAATCACTTCCGGGGTTCAAGTTCTACAAGATCAATGGGTTATCACGTGTATTTTAGGGTTGCACAACACGATTCAAGATTTTAACTTTTGATTGAAGTGATAACCAAGGAACAATCTTTTAAGACTCGTTCATTCACAAAGTTACCAATTCACCTATATCAAGTTATCTACTTGTCTCAATGAGCTAACGATGCAAGGAAAACAAAAACTGATGATAAAGCAAATAACTTTCTTTATAAACAGATTGTTTAACTCAATCAAAACCTCTAATTACATTTAAGCACAAAGTATTTAACATGAAACCCTATGTATGAAGAACCACTTCACTTGTAAAGAACTATCCACCTGAAAGCAATCAAGACGGATCTAGCCACGCATCATCTTCACTATGCCTTTCATCTTGAATTAAAGAATGTTTGTGAATGATTTGAAAAGCTTTGGAACACCAAAAATCGCCTTAGGATCATCAAGAATTAAGCTTGGGAAGTTTTTTTTCAAATTAGGGTTGAATTATGTTTAAGTAGCTTGAAATTCCACAAAATCTGAAAGTTAGTTGAAGACCGGCGTATGATAGGCCCAAGAGCGGCATATCATACGCCCACTTTCTATAATTTCTGCCCAATACGCTCACACATACGCTAGCAAATACGCTGACCGGTGTATGATACGCCCCTACCCGGCGTATTATACGTCGGTTTAGGTTTTCTGGGCCATTTTTGTAACTTTTCTTTATTTTTAGCTCCAACCCTTATAGTTTCATCTTCTGTTCCTTTTTCTCCAAACCAGGCATTCCAACTCCAACTCCTACAAATTAAAACATAAACAAAGTGAACTTGTTCTACACTTATCATGCTGTAAAATCTTGCATTTAGGTTAATTACACATTGAATTATTGCCACGCAATCACATCCCCACACTTAACCTTTTGCTTGTCCTCAAGCAAAGTTCAGTTGTAATATATAAAACCACCCTTGCAAATACACATTACTAATCACTTATCAAGGTTCAGTTAAGATCCAAGGTCATATTCTTATTCACAAGACTTACATCGTTCAATAGATTTATATTCTAGCAAGTCAATTATAAGTAATTAAAAGAAGAATCACCCAACTAAGCTTGACGTGCCTTTGATTTTTAGTCTCATGTACGCACTCCTCACAATAATTCACTCCTCTCGGTTTATTTTATGGACTAGTAAAATATGCACTAGTGTAATCACTCAATAATCCATTATACCATTTTGTTCACATAGGCTTGTATAGCAATCACGCCTCCACCACTCGCATAAACGTTGCACATATCTAAAGGACTTATGAGTTTTTGGGCTTAGGTAAAGGTAGGAAATTTTTGACTTTGAGTGGCTACACATACACAAAACGAAACCAAACCCTTAACCAATCCTTATCAACATAACTAACAGAGCTCGATCACTTTGATCCATTCTAAATAACTGCTTTTTTTTATATAAGCTTGACTTCAGATGCTCTTTTACTTTGAACGGTTTTATGGTTGGTTATCAACTAACAACTTGGGCTTTATATATCAGGTTTAACAAAAGAATGGTTTAAGGCTCGACATGGCTACTAAGGGTTAGTACGAATAACAATAAACACGATAACAAGTAAAGGGGTTTCTAACTTTCCTTTTTCATTTATGTGTGAACGTCTTGCTTATGATCTTGGTATGCATCAAACAATACAAGTTCTGCAACAAAATTAGTATATGGCCTACCCTCAACAAATAAATATATATATTTATGTTTTAAGTAATAGGCTCAATATCTCACCAAGTAGGACTTTAGGCTATCGATATGCACATGAGTTTATTATATCAAAAGCTTGTTAACCCTAATCAGGCATCCTCAACATTTTCAAAAATGACCTGCTAGAAATACTTTATCATGCGACTTAAAGAATATGATCATGACCTAGGATCTATACCAATGTTTTGATAAGCAACAAGCTAGGTATTTACATTGAAAGTTTTAATCTTTAAAAACCTTAAACTTCACCTGAAAATTTGCAAAAAAAATATTTTTTTTTAACTTTTTCTGAAAACTTTTACCAAATCCTCTCATCCCCACACTTGAGGTACATTGTCCTCAATGTATGGTAGTTATTCGCATGACATAAAGAAAACCACAATTAGAAGTTCACTTACTTAGTATTCAAAGTTACCAACTCATTCCCCACCCCTCATTCATCATCCGTCCACTTAATATAATTATTTAATAATTTGTCTAAGTCACACACACAATATTGTTCATAACTAGAAAGGGTGGATCACATGGACCTGATCAGTGTGCAACACTCGATCAGCGAGTGCCACGGTGATTCTTGTTAGGGTCATCATATGGATCATCAACCTGTGGTGGTGGTAGTGGTGGCCCAAACCATTCGGTCATCAAATTCTGCATCTACTGGAAGCTGTATGGATCAGTGGTTCCTTCTGTTGGTGGCTCTTATGGTTGTAGAGAGACCTACTAAGATGGTTGTGAAGCTGGATACGTGTATATTGCATGCCCGTCATAGATACCCGTTTGGCTCCAGTCAGTTTCTCTCGGATATGGCACGTATTCTCTTCCTGTATAGAAATCATGGTAATGTCTTTATTGAGTTAAATCAGTGTACCTTTTGTTGAGGAACAACTGATGCTGATACGCCTGATTTCTTGCATATAAATTTTGCCTCTCCATTGCTTACCGCTGTAGTGCCATTGCCTCTTCATGTCTATCTTTTGCAAAGATTGATTCTCGGTTGGTCATGTCATATTGGTATCGAGCAAAGACAGACCATTGCCCATACTCATTAGGCCGCATCCTTCTCATCCTTTCTTCTATTGATGGTGCCTCAGATTGTCTTTGAATGGGAATGTGTGTGTGTTCTGAGCCATCCCCTTTTTCAGTCAATCCTTCATCCTCCTCATCATCTTCCTCTTCCTCTGCATCATCATCTTCCCCTGACGACATTGGCTCTAGTTGTTCACCTGGTCGTAGGGGTGGAGCATTTGGCCTCCTTCCCATGAGTACTTCCTTGGTTCCTTTATCCTTCAACAAAACTTGGGTGTTGGTCTTCTTGCAGTACCAAGATAATTTGCTAAATTTGTCAACCATAAAGAACTTGTGTGGCTTGACAATGTATTGAGTGTTTTTTCCCAACACCCCTTGTGTTCTCATAAGTGTTGTGATTAGTCTGCATTAGGGAATTATCTTCTTATCTGCACTCTCCCTACTATCCCAAACATTTATTAAGATCAAGTGTCTTAGTGACAGCTGCCTTCTTCCTGTTAACAATATGTGTATTATATGCACATCCGTTTGCCTTATGGTGTTCTTATCTCCCAGCTTTGGTATTATGTTGAACATGCTGATCAAGTTCAAGATTTTAGGCATGATATGCATCTGAGTCCCTACAAACCAACCCCCGCTACTGTCTAAGAACATTTCTTGCAATATGGCCATATCTTCCTGGGTGACAAACTCGCTATTCCAAATGACTGCTTCAATGGGATATTCATACTGATTTACTGGTCTTGAATCAAAATTCGCAACCTGTCGGATGGTATCGAATGACATGACCATCTCCTTTTTACCTACCCGCCCCCTCAATGCGGTTGTGTGAGGGGGGTTTTCACCATCTTCCCTATCTGATGTTGACATCCATTCCAGAATAGCCTTGCTTGGAATCTTGTCATTGTGGCCTTCATCATGGAATGTCAATGCTGCTTCCCATCCTTACCTTCTAAACTTGTCCACCACCCCCAAAGCCTCAAAATCTTCTAACAGTTCAGCCCGTTCACACACAAAGATGTTATCTATGTTCTTCACCCCTTTTTCAAATTCCCCATGTAAAGCTCCTTTTGCCATAGTGGGTCGTGCTCTGACAGCTTCTTTGCATGAGTGAAGCTTGGTCTTGGCCCCCTACCTTGATCAACTGGTGTCATGTCTTCATCTTGCAACTCACCTTGACTTTGCTTCTTCTGTTTCTTGGAAGACCTCGACGATTCGGGTTGCTTGCCCTTTGACTTGCTCATGAAGATATGCATAGTTCCTGAAGGGTGTTAAATTATTGAAAGTAGTGAACTTGTGTTGTATTGTAGAAACCCCCCAATTTTCCTGAATGTTCAACTTGTCAATTCTTACAAACCCTTGTGAGAGATCGAAATCTAACCCAAGATTCGTGTTTCTCTCGAAAAATTATCCGAAATGCGTATTAACAACGTTTGATTTGGTTGAGAATTGAAAGAGTTGTGTTTAATGGAAGGTTAGGGTTCTTGGTGAAGAGAGGGATGGTTGGGTGTGAAAGATGAAGAAGTTGTGGAAAAATGAGTGAAAGTGGTGTTTAATTCGTGGGTAGGTTGTTGGATGTGGATTGTGTGGTTGAAAATTGGTCAAAAAGTCAACTTTTTTGGTTGGCACATACCCGGCGTATGATACAACAACAGTTATCATCCCAGCATTGGTATGCCACCATATGAGATGCTATACGGTAGGAGGTGTAGAACGCCCGTGTGTTGGGGTGACATCGGGCAGAAAGGGTTGGGAAGTGTTGAGGTGATCGAGGCTATGACGGAGAAGTTAGAGAAGATCAAAGCCTTTATGAAGGCGACAAAAGATAGACAAAAGTCTTATGCCGATAAAAGGCGTAGACTGATTGAGTTCAACGTGGGCGATAGAGTCATGTTGAAGGTCTCACCTTGGAAGGGGATCATCCGGTTTAGAAAGAGGGGTAAGTTGAGCCCAAGATACATAGGACCTTTCCGAATAATTGCACGAGTAGGAGAGATGGCCTATCTATTGGAGCTACCCGATGAGTTAAGTGGAATTCATCCAACATTCCATGTGTCTCATCTGAGGAAATGTCTAGCTAATGAAGATATGATTGCACCACTGGAGGACATCAAAGTAAATGAGCGGCTTAACTATGTGTATTATATGCACATCCGTTTGTCTTCTTATCTGCACTCTCCCTACTATCCCAAACATTTATTAAGATCAAGTGTCTTAGTGACAGCTGCCTTCTTCCTGTTAACAATATGTGTATTATATGCACATCCGTTTGCCTTATGGTGTTCTTATCTCCCAGCTTTGGTATTATGTTGAACATGCTGATCAAGTTCAAGATTTTAGGCATGATATGCATCTGAGTCCCTACAAACCAACCCCCGCTACTGTCTAAGAACATGTCTTGCAATATGGCCATATCTTCCTGGGTGACAAACTCGCTATTCCAAATGACCGCTTCAATGGGATATTCATACTGATTTACTGGTCTTGAATCAAAATTCGCAACCTGTCGGATGGTATCGAATGACATGACCATCTCCTTTTTACCTACCCGCCCCCTTAATGCGGTTGTGTGAGGGGGGTTTTCACCATCTTCCCTATCTGATATTGACATCCATTCCAGAATAGCCTTGCTTGGAATCTTGTCATTATGGCCTTCATCATGGAATGTCAATGCTGCTTCCCATCCTTACCTTCTAAACTTGTCCACCACCCCCAAAGCCTCAAAATCTTCTAACAGTTCAGCCCGTTCACACACAAAGATGTTATCTATGTTCTTCACCCCTTTTTCAAATTCCCCATGTAAAGCTCCTTTTGCCATAGTGGGTCGTGCTCTGACAGCTTCTTTGCACGAGTGAAGCTTGGTCTTGGCCCCCTACCTTGATCAACTGGTGTCATGTCTTCATCTTGCAACTCACCTTGACTTTGCTTCTTCTGTTTCTTGGAAGACCTCGACGATTCGGGTTGCTTGCCCTTTGACTTGCTCATGAAGATATGCATAGTTCCTGAAGGGTGTTAAATTGTTGAAAGTAGTGAACTTGTGTTGTATTGTAGAAACCCCCCAATTTTCCTGAATGTTCAACTTGTCAATTCTTACAAACCCTTGTGAGAGATCGAAATCTAACCCAAGATTCGTGTTTCTCTCGAAAAATTATCCGAAATGCGTATTAACAACGTTTGATTTGGTTGAGAATTGAAAGAGTTGTGTTTAATGGAAGGTTAGGGTTCTTGGTGAAGAGAGGGATGGTTAGGTGTGAAAGATGAAGAAGTTGTGGAAAAATGAGTGAAAGTGGTGTTTAATTCATGGGTGGGTTGTTGGATGTGGATTGTGTGGTTGAAAATTGGTCAAAAAGTCAACTTTTTTGGTTGGCACATACCCGGGGTATGATACGCCCCTACCCGGCGTATCATATGCCGCCTGGCGTATTGAGTGGCGTATGTGCATAAAAATTCAGCATGTTTTTAGAGGGCCAGCGTATGATACGCCCACCCCGACGTATCATACGTTGGTGTAAGTCAATTTTTGCCTTATTTGCTTGATTGTTTCACTTGTTTATCCGCCACCCCCCTGTGTAGCCGTGTTTCGTCCCGATGCACATAAAGGACATATAACATACCTGAGTTTTGCTTTTAATCCCCACATTTATGGTTTGCCATGGAGTGGATGTGAATTGGGAGAACTTTAGGAGTATAACTAACAATGCACTTAATGGGAAAATAAAAGAAATAAAATGTAAGCAAGTAAACAAAAATTCAAAGCAATAGAACCTAACTCACTGTCATAGGAATCACGGTTGCATTTAGCGTATGCAACAAGCCTTTAAACCACTCGGTAGTCCCAAGTGGACGAGTTATAGTCTCGTGAGGGTTTGTAGTGAACACACCCACAAAGTTCACGGTTTGCCTCCCGTTAGCGCTAAGTTTAAAGTCTTCAGCTGGACTTATTACCTTATTTGTTTACGTAGGGGAAGGTTCTCCAACGTGCTTAATAAAAAGCTTTCAGATGCGTGAGATGGTCCATTGATATCATTAGCTTCCAAATATGGTTTTAGGCGATGACCATTCACCACTTGACGGAGATGATCCTCAAAATCCTCAATTTCCACGTCCCCATAGTTTTCTACCCGTGTAACAAGGTATGGACCTGTCCATTTGCTTTTGAGTTTCCCAGGAAAGAGTTTTAACCAAGAATTGTATAATCACACTTTCTGTCCTTCTTCGAAAGTCTTTTTCCTTATCTTCGCGTCATGCACTGCTTTTATTCTCTCTTTATAAGCGAAGGCACATTCCTAAGCTTCGTCTCACAATTCTTCAGACTTACGTATTTGAAGCTTTCTTGCTTTACCTGCAACATCATAATCCATGTTAACATTCTTAACATCCCACGACGCTTGATGAGCTAATTCAACAGGTAGATGACATCCTTTACCATAGACTAATCGATAACGGGTTGTACCAATAGGTGTTTTAAAAGCCGTGCGATACGTCCATAAAGCATCATCTAACTTCGTAGACCAATCCTTACGATCGGCTCACACGGTTTTCTGTAAAATTTCTTTAATTTTCGTATTAGACACTTCTACTTGGCCACTTGTTTGAGGGTGATACGGTGTGACTATCTGATGATCAACTCCATATCGTTTAACTAATTTGCCAAATTTAATGTTTTTGAAATGTGATCCCCCATAACTGATGATAACACGAGGGATTCCAAATCTTGAAAATATATTTGATTGAACAAATTTGCAAACTACAGCATGATCATTTGTTTTGGTGGCAATGGCCTCGACCCACTTGGATACATAATAAAATGCCACCAAAATGTATAAATTGCCATATGAATTGGGGAAAGGTCCCATGAAATCGATTCCCTAAACATCAAAAATGTCGACTACGAGAATCGGTTGCATGGGCATCTCATTCCGTTTGGAAACACTGCCCATCTTTTGACAATTTATACAGGTTTTTGAGAATTCAAAGGAATCTTTAAATAGAGTGGGCCAATAAAGTCCACATGATAATACTTTATGCCCTGTTTTCTGGCCACTAAAGTGACCACCACATGCAGATGCCCCAAAACCGATTGTATCTCATCGTCGTGTACACAACATCTGATAATTTGATCCGCTTTAAATAAATCTGGTTCATCCCATATGTAATGCTTTGCTTGTTCCATGAATTGTTGCTTTTTCTTCTTAGTCCAATGATCGGGAAGTGTACTTGCAGCCAAGTAATTAGCAAAGTTAGCATACCATGGAATGGTTGAAACAGATAATAAGTGTTCATCTGGGAATGTTTCTTTAATGTCTTCTTTCTGAACATCGCTTTGGTGCACGACGCGTGACAAATGATCTGCTACCATATTGTCACTTCCTTTCTTATCACGAATTTCCAAGTTGAATTCTTGTAACAGGAGAATCCATTGAATTAGCCTTGCTTTAGCATCTTTTTTTTCCATCAAATATCACACTCCACTATGGTAAGAATAAATGATAAGTTTACTTCCCCAAATGTACGACAGAAACTTGTTTAAGGCATATACTACCGCAAGTAACTCTTTTTCCATAGTTGTATAGTTTAGTTGTGCACCAGAAAGAGTTTTACTTGCATAGTATATAGTGACGGGTTTCTTATCCACTCGTTGTCCTAAAAATGCCCCGACCGCATAATCACTTGCATCACACATATTTTCAAAAGTTAAAGACCAATTTGGTGATTGTAAGATTGGGGTCTCGATTAGTTTTTGTTTTAACACATTAAAAGCTTGGACACATGCATCATCAAACACAAAAGGAACGTATTTTAGAAGGAGGTTACATAAAGGTTTTGTAATGACACTAAATTTTTTTTATAAATCTTCGATAGAAACCGGCATGCCCTAGGAAAGAGCGTACCCCTTTAATGCTAGTGGGTGGAGGTAAGGTCGAAATCACTTGAATTTTTGCATGATCCACCTCAATTCCCCTACTAAAGATCACATGACCTAACACAATTCCTTCTTGAACCATAAAGTGACTTTTTTTCCAACTTAGAACCAAGTTTGTTTCAACATACCATTTTAGTACTTTTGTTAATTGATCTATACTCAAAAGACGTGCCGAAAATAGAAAAATCATCCATGAAGATTTCCAACGACTCCCCAACCATATCTGAAAAGATACTCATCATACACCTTTGAAAGGTGGTCGGGGCATTACATAGTCCAAATGCCATTCGCCTAAATGCATATGTCTCATATGAACAAGTGAATGTGGTCTTTTGTTGATCGTCAGGATGAATAGCAATTTGGTTATACCCAGAATACCCATCTAGAAAACAGTAAAATTTCTAACCTGCGAGCTTTTCTACTATCTGATCAATAAATGGTAACGGGAAGTGATCCTTAGAAGTTGTTGCATTCAATTTTCTATAATCAATACAAATACACCACCCAGTTACCGGTCGAGTGGCTACCTCATTACCTTTATCATCCTTCACAAATTGAATGCCAGCCTTCTTCGGAACTGTTTGTGTTGGACTTACCCACGTGCTATCCAAGATTGGGTAGATAATTCCTGCATCAAGCCACTTCAGCACTTCTTTTTTAACGATTTCTCTCATGTTAGGGTTCAATCTCCTTTGTGTGTCACGTGATAGTTTGGCTCCTTCTTAGGTGATGATCTTGTGCATTACAATTGACGGACTTATTCCCTTTAAATCGGCAATACTCCACCCAATGGCTACTTTGTGAGCAATTAGCACTTCCATTAAAGCCTCTTCTTGATCCTTCATTAAGTTGGATGCAATGATTACTGGTAAAGTCTTGTTATCACCTACAAAAGCATATTTCATATGTTTAGGTAATTCCTTTAATTCCACTTATGGTGGTGAAACTAAGGATGGTTTTAAATGAGTATCAATATGCTCTAGTAAGCTTTCAAATTGGTGTGTCCATGTCGATTTGCATTCTTGCATTGCCTTCACTTCCCACTCCTATTCTTGTGCTTCTAATTCAATCACTAACTTTACTTCTTCCCTGTCACATAAAACACACAACTTTGTGGTGCTATCCTTATTTTCATGAGTATGGCACTCGTCAATAATATCCATCATGAAACATTTGTCATTAAATATAGGCTTTGGAACAGATGAAAATATATTTAATCTCAGCCTTCTATTGCCAAATCCCATGTCTACTATACCAGTCATACAATTGATCAAGCATTAGGCAGTTATCAGGAATGGTCTTCGCAAAATAATGTTAGGTTGCTTATCATTTGTAGGACTTGCATAGTCTAACACGAGAAAGTCCACTGGGTAATAAAAATCTTCCACCTTTATGATCACATCAGTTACTATTCCACGTGGAAGTTTAAGGGATAAATCAGCTAATACCATTGTAGTATCAGCTTTTTGCAATGGTCCAAACTCATATTGATCATATAAACTTCCAGGTAAAATACTAACACTTGCTCCAAGATCAAGGAGGGCCTTGTTAATTTTAAAGTCATCTACTTGGATTGAGATTAAAGGCACTCCTAGATCTTGAAGTTTTGATGGAAGTATACCTGATAAAACGGCATTAACACAATCAGTAAAATCAAGCTGTTTTGGTAGTTTATGTTGTCGTTTCTATGTACATAAATCCTTTAAATATTTGGCGTAAGCCGGTACTTGCTTGATTGCATCTAATAATGGAAGATTGATTTTTACTTGTTTGAAAACTTCCCATATCTTATCTTGTTGAGGCCCTCGTTTCTTAGGAAATAGTTTGGTCGATTCTTTTAATGCTGAGGGGTAAAGAATGGTATTATTCTCCATCCTTACTCCTTGCGATGCAATTGTGGTTGGTTTTTCTTTTTCATTAGTTTATTCATGAAAAGTTACTTTTTTGGTTGTTTTAGGTGTTTTAGGTTCCAAATCACTATCGCTTTCCCCATTCAAACCAAGGTCAACCACCACTCCCTCTTTCAATGGTGGTGGTGAAACAACCTTGTTGTCATAAGTCTTACCACTTCTTAAAATACTTACCTGGCCAACATGAGAACTCTTTGAACTAGAAGCATGATGTTGAGGATTCTTTGTCGTGTCACTTGGAAGCTTCCTAATTTCTCGCCCGGATAATTGTTCAGCTAGTTGTCCTAATTGCTTAGCAATAGCTTCGTTAGTCTTCTCTTGCACTTCTTTGAATTGCTTGAATTCTTTCATATCTTTTGCTAAGTCTTGAATTGCTATTAAAATCATGTTATCATTACCGTTATGAGTTGACAACCCTTGTTGATTCCTTTGTTGATACTGACTTCCTTGTTGATAATTTCCTTGATTGTAGTTGTTCCTTTGATAGTCGCCTTGATTGTAGTTTTGTTTCCGGCCTTGGTATTGATTATTTCCTTGATTTTGTACGTGAAAAGGGGGATTCAACTGGTTAGTATTATTTCCATATCGAAGATTTGGATGATTTCTAAGACCAGGATGATATGTGTTAGAGTTCATGTCATATGTCTTCCTTTCTCCTTGGCCTTGAACTTGATGTATTTATTCACTTTTCCCCAAATTCAAATAACATGTGATCGATGTGTGGCCGATATAATTGCACATATCACATACTTCATAGTCATTGGATATATGTGCCACACCACTTTTCCCCACTTTGAGACTTGCAATTTCTCGTTCTAGAATAGTAATTCTATCCATAGCCTCTTAATCATTCACCATCTTAACATTTGCACCTCTTGACCTTCGACTTGATTGTGCATGTTTTTAAGATATCACACTCATCCTCTCCAATATGTTCCAATCGTCATCCTCATGATTCAAAGTAAATGTGCCCGCACTTGTAGAGTTTAGATCTCTTGCATCTTCTGGAGAGAGACCATCATAAAATGCTGAAATTAATTCCCACTTAGCTATCCCATGATGTGGACAAGTTCTCAACATCTCCTTGAATCGATGAAAAGCTTCATGAAATTGTTCGCCTGACTGTTGCGTAAAACCTCGAATTGCCCGTCTTGCGTCACTTGTTCTTTGAGAAGTGTAATATTCATCTAAGAATAGTTGTTGCATTTGAACCCATGTGTGGATACTTGCGGATGGCAAAGATAAAAACCATTGCTTGGCTTTATCTTTTAGTGTAAATTGGAAAAGTTCCAATTAAACTTCTTCCGATGAAAAACCCTGACCACCTATAGTACTACATGATGCTTTGAATTCGGATATATGCAATTATGGTTCTTTAGTATCCATCCTATAGAAATGAGGAAGAATGCCTAAACATTATGGTCTAACTTTAAAAGCTCTCCCTCGTTTTGTTGGTGGGACAATAGGGGATGAGTTGATGGCAATGGCGGGGCGGAAATGACTATCCACTCCATGTGCAGGTCTGGTGAGCTCCTGGATTAGCTGGTATACCATTGAATGGTTGACCTCCTAGATTGTGGAATTCGGGTGGTTGTGCATAACCATTTCGATCATGGTTCGGCTGACGGTTCCGATAACCTGGTTGATTCCCATAGTTTTCAAAATTTTGTTGAACCGGACCTTCCATATCTTCTTGATCTTCAATCCAGTCCTCCACGTAATTAGTGTGATGAATTCCTTCCAGTGAAAACCGTTCCTCATTGCTATGATGACTACCTTCTCCGTTATGCTGAAAACTTGGATTACGAACCCAAAAGTTTGGCATTCCTTGGAAATTTATGGGAGGTGGTTGGTTTTGCACACCTTGATTTACAGGGATCGAACCCTGAGGTTGAGGTTGCACAGGTTGTGGTTGAGGTGGAGGATCATCAGGTTGAGGGAATACTAGAAATAGGATATCTCCCTCAGGTTGGTTGGGTTGTGGCCCTCCTTGGTTGTCTGGATTATTCATCATTCTTGATTGGTTACTTTCAGGTGTTCTTGAAAGTCTACATAGAATCCGATGACCTGTTGCTGATGACGTACCTTCTTCCGATCTTGTTTGACCACAAATTTGAGAAGTTCTTGACGTTGGTGCTTTGTGAAACACATGATTCTCCCTTGCAGTCTTCTTGATTTCCGGATCAAATTGCAATGGTGAGATCCTTCCTGAAAATCTTGTATGCATTAATGTAATGGTTACCTGCAAATAAGAAAACACAAAATACCTCACGTAATATTGAACAAGAAAACGAATAAATTAAAAAAAACAGAAAAGTAAAATCTTTTTGGTTTTTTTTTTAATTTTTAAGAAAGCAAAAATAAAAACTATTAAACACTAAGCGCACTAATTCCCCGACAACAGCACCATTTTGATCTGGTTGTCGAGACTCGATAAAAAACAAATTAATTTATCAGTCTTAGCTATTTTTATTGTGTAAGGGTAAGTAAGGTCATCTCCACAGGGAATATGTCGAAAGTGTTTAACGATTGCAACTCAATTAACGTAAAGACAAAAACTTTGAACTAAAGATTAAAACTTTGAATTAAATAATGAACACAATTGCCAAAAAGCAAGAATCTTTGAAACTGACTTAATTAAATAATACGAAACAATCACTTCCGGGGTTCAAGTTCTACAAGATAAATGGGTTATCACGTGTACTTTAGGGTTGCACAACACGATTCAAGATTTTAACTTTTGATTGAAGTGATAACCAAGGAACAATCTTTTAAGACTAGTTCATTCACAAAGTTACCAATTCTCCTATATCAAGTTATCTACTTGTCTCAATGAACTAACGATGCAAGGAAACCAAAAACTGATGATAAAGCAAATAACTTTGTTTATAAATAAATTGTTTAACTCAATCAAAACCTCTAATTACATTTAAGCACAAAGTGTTTAACATGAAACCCTAAGTATGACTAACCACTTCACTTGTAAAGAACTATCCACCAGAAAGCAATCACGACGTATCATACGCCCCCTTTCTATAATTTCTGCCCAATACGCTCACACATACGCTGGCAAATACGCTGACCGGCGTATGATACGCCCCTACCCGGTGTATCAAACGCCGGTTTGGGTTTTCTGGGCCATTTTTGTAACTTTCTTTATTTTTAGCTCCAACCCTTTTAGTTTCATCTTCTGTTCCTTTTTCTCCAAACCAGGCATTTTCCAACTCCAACTCCTACAAATCAAAACATAAACAAAGTAAACTTATTCTACACTTATCATGCTACAAAATCTTGTATTTAGGTTAATTAAACACTGAATTATTGTCATGCGATCAATATATCAAGCTTCATGCTGTAGGAAATATGGTGGAGACAGTAGGATTAGGAGTGGCGGAGGTATTGGATCTAGAGTGCTCAAAGTATTGACACATATCAATATTGCTAGCAAAGTTCATCCTTTAGAGTCACACATCAATTATCATATCAAAGGAACTAATCTAGTGCGAGCATTATAGTGAAAATTGACAATTGATTATCTGAAATAATATATTTTATAATTAGATAAAGTCTATTAGTAGATTAGACACTTTGTAATTATCCAAAGGTTGTTTATGTAAATTAGATGTATATAAGTAAGTTATAATTATTATTAGATAGTATACAAATAATTAAAAGAATTATTATTAGATAATAACTGATAAATATATTATCTATATTATATATAAAGCATTTAGGAGGGGTATTTTAAGATACCTTAAAATTAAGAACACATACTTTAATTAATGTATAAGGTATAATCATTTTTAAGGGTAAAATAGTAATTATATCATTATGTACGGATTACCCCCTTACAATTAGTTACATAATAACCCTACACTTACTAACACTTACATAAAAGTTTAACAAATTTGAATTATTTGATATTTTAAATTTGTATTATTTTAGGAATTTAAGAACCAATAATTCAACCCTATCCATCATTTTAGGCATTTAGTAACCAATTATTAGATGGAACATATAAGCATTTTGGTTACTAATAAGTGAAGTTATTTTCTTTTTATTAGATAAAGTTTAAATTATGAGGTAATAGTGAATAAAAAACTAACCTTAAACCTTTATACTAACACTTACGTAAAATTTAACAAATTTGAATTACTAATAAGTGAAGTTATTTTCTTTCTATTAACTGAAGTTTAAATTATGAGGTAATAGTGAATCAAAAAACATCTTTAAACCTTTATACTAACCGCTGCCGTAAAAATTTAACAAATTTGAATTACTAAAGTGAATTTATTTTCTTTCTATTAAATGAAGTTAAAATTAGGAGGTAATATTGAATAAAAAAACAAATTTAAATATTTATACTAACACTTACGTAAATATGTAACAAATTTGAATTACTAATAAGTGAAGTTATTTTCTTTCTATTAAATGAAGTTTATATTATGAGATAATAGTGAATAAAAAACATCTTTAAACCTTTATACTAACCGATGCCGTAAAAATCTATACTATACATAAAGCTTATGAGAGGGGTATTTTAAGATACCATAAAATTAAGAACAATTATTTTACTCAATGCATAAGATACAATAACTTTTAAGGATAAAATAGTATTTTTAACATTATTTACAAATTACCCCTTACAGTTAGTTACATAATAACCTTACACTTACTATAATTTACATAAAATTTTACATTATCAACCCATAAATCAAAAAATCTTAATTTGTTTTATGATTTCAGTTATATATTTTAATCTATCATGTTTAAAAACTTTTTGAGACTACAATTACAACCTGTGTATTTTTTAAACATTTTGATGTAAACTTTTTGCTAATTTTATGAGGTACAATAAGTTAATGGGTAAATATAGAAGTCGTCATTCAAAACTCATTTATTTGGTTTTTTAAATTTTAGCTTAGAAAAATATAATAGACTTTTGTAAAATTACTACAAGAATAACAAAAATTAGAAACACGTGTCGGATGTAATATATCGCCCCGCCGCATTGCGCGGGCACTCTTCTAGTAAATATATATGTGTGTATATATATATATATATATATATATATATATATATATGTGTGTGTGAATAAATTTAGATGATTAATTAATTACTAGATAACTGTTATGAGATGATAGTTATTTAGTTATATATTTTTAATTAAATGAGAATTATATATATCCCCCTATAAATTTCATCAATTACATATATACCCAACTTAAATTTTTAATTATATATATCCCCTTATAAAACTTAGTTAACTACATATATACCCAAATTAAAAGTTTAGTTACATATATCCCCTTATAAAACTTAGTTAATTACATATATACTCAAACTAAAAGTTTAATTACATATATACTCAAACTAAAAGTTTAATTACATATATCCGATTCATTAAACATAAATATTACATATTTACCCATTTTATTATTTTTATTAAAAATGACATATATAATTAGTATTTTACTCTTATTTTTATTAAACTATAAAACTATGTTTTTCCTTCTTTACTTGCTTTTCAAGTTTTGATTATTTATTAATAATTAATATTTTTGTACTTCTTTTTTGTTTTTTAAACCTTTTCATGCTAATTTTTTCCGGTATCTCTACAAGACACTTCCAGTCTCATTATGCAACATAAAATTATATGTTCGGATCATGTTGCATAGTGAGACTGGAAATGTCTCGTACAGGAACCTAAAAAAATTAGCATCAAAAGGTAAAATAACAAAAAGAACATAAAAAACGTTTAGGTACAGAAATATTAGTAAATAATCAAAACTCGAAAAGCTAGTAAAAAAGAAAAACATAATTTTATAGTTTATTAAAAATAAGAGTAAATTACTAATTATATAAGTTATTTTTAATAAAATTAATCAAATGGATAAATATATAATATTTATGTTTAATAAAGCATATGTAATTAAACTTTTAGTTTAGGTATATATGTAATTAATTAAGTTTTAGAAGGGGATATATGTAACTAACTTCTAATTTGGGTATATATGTAATTAACTAAGTTTTATAAGGGGATATATGTAATTAAAATTTTAAGTTGGGTATATATGTAATTGATGATGTTTGTAGAGGGAAATTTATAATTCTCCCTTTAATTAATTACTAGATAATTGTTATATGATAATTATCTAGTTATATTTTAATTAATTAAATTGTTTAGTTAATTACTAAGAAATTGCTATGTGACAATAACTAACTACATATATATTTACCCGTGTAAATTTGTAAGTATAAAAAAGTTAATACAAGTATAAGTTACACTTACACCTCTAACTATTCATAAATATATGTTGATGTAAGTGTAGCTTACACATTTTTAACTTTATTACAATTATGAATTTACACATGTACATAAATACACATAATGTTGTATATGTGTAATTATATTATTTAAAAAATAAATAAATTTTTGTTGGTCTTGATGCGTTAACGTGGGTTATCACAAAAAGAAATATGTATATATAATTCATAATAACAGGGTATTAATCGTAGCAAGTTGCAAGAGCAAAAATGATACTTGTTTGTTTACTCCTAAAATTTTTCTAAAGCTTCTCCTATTTCTAACTTTCAACTTTCTTTTAATTTAGCTCTTCAACTTTCAACTTGCATCAATTTCTAAATTTCTCACTCTATTCTTGTTTCGGCATAACAACAAACCAATTTTTTTTCTTATGTGTTTACTTCTACATTTCTTTGTTTAGAACTTACTGCTTTTTCTTATTAAATTTTTTTAAACCAAAGATGGATTCAAATCATCCTTTTGCTTTCTCGATCAATCTTCTTCACCGTCTCACAGGCTTTGAACTACTCCTCGCTCTGATATCGATTACTGGACTTAACTAAATCAAGCAACCCAAACAAGCAACCAATTTTTTACCCAAATCTAGATCAACCCTTTATATATATTATTACTAGATTTAGTTATCTGTGTATTACACGGTAGTGTGAAGGTTTAATTATTAAATAATATAAAAATAAAAATAAAATCAAGTGTGTTATATATTAAATAAGACATAACAACTTTTGATTATAAGGTCATGAATGAGCAAAAACATCCTTGTAAACTACATTTTTGTTAACATTAGTAGGTTTACACTCATTATCTAAAGCAAAAAGCTTCAATCCATCTTTACTTTTAACTTGTGACAAGATGCCATAAAGCTGACCATGCGTAAAAATAGGTTCTTTCAAGTATAAACCGACACTTGATAGAGCTTAACCTTAACTTTTATTTATTATCATAGTGAAATATGCAGTCAAAAAAATTGTCTTCTTTTAGACTTAGAAGGAATACTTTTGACGGGTCAAATCGCGAGCTAGATATTGAGTGGTTGTGAGGATATTAGTATGAAGAAATTAAGATTTGAATAATATACACTGAAAAGTTATGTGTAATAATTAGATTAATTTCGAATTATTTTGATCCTGTAATCAAATATAGAGATATAGTATTGAATCCGGTTGGATCGGGCTACAAATGTTCATAGTATCTCTGATTAGTTGTTGATTATTATTTATTTAATACTAACTTTACTAAACCCGTATATTATACGTGTTGAAAAAATAAAATATTAAATATAATAAAATTTTATGAAGTATAAAATGATAATCTAAAATAAGATATGATTAAAATTACATGTGAGTAATAAATACCAATTTTAAAATATTTTATACTTAAAAAAAAGTTAGATGTTTTAGAAAAAAAAATAGTTGTATGAAAAATTATTTTCTAGAAATAACATTAATAAAAAGATATCTTTCTTAATTTATTAAAAAAAGAGTTAATTACATAAATGGACCCTGTGGTTTATTCAAAATAACAGGTTTTGATATTAAGGGTTTTTTATAACAGGTTAGGGTATTGTGTTTTTAATTTTGTAACGAGTTAAGGTATTTAGACTAACAGATGTTAGTTTTTATGTTAAATCTAAGGGTATTTTTATCTTTTTACTTTACAAGGACCACAAATGTAACTTAAAAGAGTTGTTTGTGTCATTTAATATAAAAAAATAAATTGTTTGGGTAATTAAATACATACGCACACACACACATACACCCACACACACACACACATACATATATATATATATATATATATATATATATATATATATATATATATATATATGTGTGTGTGTGTGTGTGTGTGTGTGTATATATATGTGTGTGTGTGTATGCATATATATTGAGCTACCCTTTATTTCCATAATCATGTCGGCCACCACCGCCGGCCACCACCCCGGCCACCACACCGTCACATTGTCTTCACCACCACCATCATCTTCTGGTCGTTAATGAAACAACAACAGCACCATCGACACCTCTTCATAGTCATCACCACCATCTCACTATCATCATCATCATAGCATCGTCACTATCATCTTACCATCACCATCATCGCATCATCACCACATCGAACCATCCATCCTCGATTCATCTCCATCGAACCACCAGTGTTGCTGGTTTTGATCTTCGGTTCAAAGCTCTATCTACAAGCCCTAAAATCAAGAATCCTCGATTTAAGGTTTAGAAGCTTTGGGGTTGAAGATGATGATGGTGGTGAGGATGATGTAAGGGATACGGTGGGTGGTAACGATAGTCGGTGGCGGCGATGGTGGGCGACAACAATTGTGGGGGGTGGCGGTGGTGGTGGATTAATTGGTGTATTGGTCTGATATCGCTGTTAAACCTTCCCCCCACCGTCGCTAGCCATTGAACCATCTCTACCCCTTCTTCATGAACGATGTTTAATTGTTAATGAAGATGACGACGATATTTCCCTAGCAATCGGAGATGGTGGTGACGGTGGTTAATATTTCCCCCTTTGATGATTTTAGGGTTTTCGGTGACGACTTTAGGGCGGTGGTAATGGTTTGAATGGTGCTGGTGGTATGAAATGGGAATGGGCAGCGGTGGCGGTGTGCTGCGGTGGTGGATTGAATAATGGTGGTGGGCTACAGTGGTGGATTGAATGATGGTGGTGAGCGGCGGTGGTGGATTGAATAGTCTTGGGCGTCGACGGTGGTGGAAAGAAGGGCGGTGGTGGGTGGCGGTGGTGGATTGAATGGTGATTGGTGGCGACAGTGGTGGATGAACGGTGATGGGCAGCGGCGGTGGTGGATTTAACGGTGGTGGTGGCCTGAAAAGGGCTACGATAGTGGGAGGATGGGTTGGGGTTGGTTATATTAATTACACAAATAGTCCCTGAATTAAAAAGAGATAAATTTATAAAAACAGACCCTCAAAGGGTATTTTAGTCATTTTAACTAAAATTAACAGAAAAGTTAACGTCTGTTCTTAATACCCAACCTTGTTACAAAATTAAAAACATAATACTCCAACCTGTTATTTTTTTGGCTTAGTACCCAAACCTGTTATTTTAAATAAACCACATTGACCATTTATGTAGTTAACTCTTAAAAAAATTAATCTAAAGAATAATTATAATTATTTAATATTTTTTAATTTAGGTAATTATATAAGAGGAGATAGAGGCGAAAAAAATAAACTTAGGGGCCTAGAAATGTGTCAAGTGTCCCCCTAAGTTACTCTTTTAGTATTATATATATATTAATACTAACTTTAGTAAACCCGTGTATTATAAGGGTTGATAAAATAAAATATTTAATATAATAAAATTTTATGAAGTATAAAATGATAATCTAAAATAAGATATGATTAAAATTACATATGAGTAATAACCATAAGTAATAAAATAATGATATCAATTTTTAATTTTTTTTTTTAAACTTCCTTTCCAAAAAAAGTTAAACATTTTTTTTCAAAACAAACCATATTAAAATGTTATTTTTAAATTTTTTTATTATAACTCCTAATTTTAATTATTTTAAGTTTATAAAAAAGTTTATTTTTTTAAAAATACCAATTTTAAAATATTTTATATTTTAAAAAAAGTAGATGTTTTTGAAAACTTTTTTAATTGTATGAAAAATTGTTTTCTAGAAATAACATTATAAAAAGACATCATTTTTAATTTATTAAAAAAATTAATCTAAAAAGAATTAAAATTTAATATTTTGTAATTTAGGTAATTTAGGTAATTAAAAAAATCCTCTTTTTGCTGACTTTTCTTTATTTAGTTTATTGAATGCAAGTATGCCTACATTTAATTGCTCAATCCTTGTGTGGATTGTCTTTAGCAGATTTCTTTGTTTTGGTGGATAGGGTAGTTTAAGTTCATTTAGTACCTTTGGAATTGAGTATTCTTTTAACACAGTTTTATCCTTACCCAACCCAGCATTATTAGTCTCAACCTCTTCATCTAAGTCATCACAGTTGTCATAATCAAATTCTGACAGCTCGGAGTCTGATGAACTAGATTCAGATGACTCAGTATTATTAAGTTATCTGCTGACTCAGGTATGAAGTGATTAGATAAACTGTTGGTCATTGACTCAGGTAAAGGAATATAATTGTTGGTAACTCGTGGTGCAACTGCATGAAATCCCAATCCTGACTTGTTCTTAGACTCAATATGAGAGTTTAACAGTTTCTCATACTGTTGTGATGACAATTGAAATTTTTGCAGTTTCACCTTAGTAGATGCATGTTCTGACATAGATTTGGTTAAAGATGTAGTCAGATGCTCAACTTGTGCTTTTAGATTGTAATTTTCAAATACAAGTTTATCTAAATCCTTTTGTAAAGAATTAATTTTGACTTGATAAAGTTTGTGTTCTCTAACATGAGATTCATTAATATATATATATATATATATATGATTTTCCTAGGTCCAAATCCTAGATGTAAGCATGCTTCAAAAGATAATCATTAACCTTGTGCATTTCCTGAAACATGTTAAAAATAAAGGGTCAACTTTGAAAGTTGGTGAGTTTCCATGGGTTAGGCATACATATATTTATAAAAATTTACAAGTAGCAATTCATGTCAATGGTTACGAATAAAGCAAGTTTATAGATAACATATAGCTACAATCAAACCTTGACAGATTACAAGTTTACAAAATTAAACGATTAGCTAAGTGTACTCGGTTCCCATAGTGCTCAAGAATACGACACTAGGAGCCGGCAATACCTCGGCTTTAGCACCAAATAGGCTTGTCAGGCCCATAGATCTATGACGTCGCCAGGCTAGCAATAGTTAATGATTGTCAACATATAATATTCATCATATAAGGCTCACACTATTACAAATAACCATTACAAAAAGTAAAGATGAATTGCATGTGCGTTTACAAGTATCAAGATGTTTACAAGTGCAAGTTTATAAAGTTAACATGTTTCACCCCAAAAGGTGTGAAATAAAGTAAAAGAGGGGCATGGAAAAACTCACATGATATATATATATATATATATATATATATATATATATATATATATATATATATATATATATATATATAGGATGATAACAAGAAATAAACGGTGCTCCAACGATTCCTTTTTCAAGTTACCTAACGTATATATTTCAAGGTTAAGATTAGAGGTAATATTAACGATTAAACGTGAACTAGGGTTTCAATAGGAATTTGGGGTTTTTACAAATAAGGTTAACTATGAAAATCATATATATATATATTTTTTAATCCAATGAAAGAAAAATACAATTTAGGTAAGTTAATATGGAGAGGAAATAAAATCATTTATAATAATTTGTAAAGTTAAATTATAAAATATAAATAAATTTTATAATTATCATGATTAAACTATTATTAAAGGTAACGTGTTAACCAATAATAATTTAGTGATTTAAACTATTACTTAAAGTTTATTTTTATAAAAATAAACTAAGTATAACATGTGTTAAAAATATTTTATAAAAAATATTAAAGTAACAAATTTACAGAAAATAATTTGGTGTCCTTAAAAATATTTAAAGTTTACAAGAATAATTTTTATAATTATTAAAATTTTTCCATAATTTATTTAAAGGCTGAAAAGCCTTAAAAAAATGTTTGAGGTTGCCCGGGTTCGAACCCGGGACCTCAAAGATGACATGGGAGTGGTTTACCATTAGGCTAGGGCGCCTATGCCTGAAAGAAAGTGGTTTTTAATTGTTAAAAGCATTAACTACTCGAAACCCCCAAATCCAATGAACCCTAACTTCGGATTTCATCAAATTGATCGATAATTCGTATGTTTCAGCCGAATTAAACTTAGGGCTTTTGTTTGTAATGATCATACGAACATGATAATATGTATATTTACCCGGATCGAATTCAAATCGATGATGAGCAAGACGAAGAACAAGTCTTGGCTGTGTCGAGATTGGTTCAGGTTGCAAATGATGTTAATAATCAAATTCGTTGCACAGAAAGCTTCTACTGGTCTCGATGATTGAAAGCCCTTTATCAATTTCACTTAAGAACGACCGAGGGTTAAAGAACACTACGGTTGCAGGTCGCGATGAAGAGGATGATCGAATGTAATGTTCGTGTGAGTTTCAGGTGAAATTGAGATTGATAGCAGCTTAGGTTTAGTTATACGGTCGTTTAGGTTCAATTAATTGGATTATTATTGGGTTTTAATTCCCGAACGTTGGGTGTTTGATGATCGGCGGTTACTCGAGTTAGAATACTCTCTTAACCGCCGTTAAAACCCAATTAAAGTCCTTCAATGAGTTCGAATCACGCCCACGAAACGGTTAGAAATGATTGGGGTTCGATTTTACGCGTTTTACTCGCGTTTGGACTTCGCCGGAAGTCGGGCGAGGGTGGCCGGAGTGAGGTCGACGGTGAGGGGGGGGGGGGTTTGGGTTGATTTATTAAAAAGTTACACATTTGGTCCCTGCAGTTTTAATTTTTATTATTTTATGCTTAAAACTTTCAAATTTATCACAAAGGCCCCCTCAACTTAATTAAACTTTAAGTTTTTAAACATTATTCTAACTTATTAATTATTTAACTTTTACAAATTATTATTTCTATTATTATTATTATTTTTATTTTATTTTGACTATTATTATTATGTTTATTATAGTAAAAACAAATTATTAACTCTTAAATTAATGAATTAATGCACAATAAGAGGAACATTCATAAACAACTCATATAGTTTCTTAAATGACATAAATGGTCCTTATAAGAACATAACAGGGTTAACTATTAATTAACAAAAACACGAAAGGTTACAGTCTCCTCAACTTTTAAGAATTTCGTCCCGAAATTAAGAATGAACTAAACAAAAAATACGGGTATTTCTTCTTCATATGCTCCTCACGCTCCCAAGTAAACTCTGGTCCACGCTTATTTTCCCAACGAACCTTGACGATTGGGGTAGTAGTGGTCCTAGTCTTCTTCATAATGCGGTCTATGACTTCAACGGGTTTCTTAACAAAATGTAATGACTCGTCGATCTGGATGTCATCTAATGGGACATACAGACTTTCATCAGCCAAACATTTTCTTAAATTTGAGACATGGAAAATAGGATGAACCCCGCTAAGATCGGAAGGTAGTTCCAGTTTATAAGCCACTTTTCCAATCCTTTTCAGGATCTTGAAAGGTCCTACAAATCGTGGAGCTAATTTACCCTTCTTCCCAAAGCGAACGACTCCCTTCCATGGTGAGACTTTAAGAAGAACCATATCCCCAACTTGGAATTCCAACGGCTTGCGTCGTTTATCGGCATAACTTTTTTGTCGACTTCTAGCCACTTCAAGGTTCTTGCGAATCATGGAGACTTTATCGGTTGTTTCTTGTATGAACTCAGGACCAGTGATGAAATTTTCACCAATGTCAGTCCAGCAGATTGGGGAACGACATTTACGACCATAAAGCGCTTCGAAAGGTGCCATCTTGATACTCGAGTGGTAACTATTATTATATGAAAATTCCGCGAGAGGTAAATGCGTATCCCAGTCACCACCAAAGTCAAGGACGCAAAGACGTAGCAAATCCTCTAGGATTTGAATGGTTCGCTCGGTTTGACCATCAGTTTGAGGATGGTAAGCCGTGCTTAAATCCAGTTGAGTACCCAAAAGTTCTTGCATAGACGACCAAAAGTCCGAAGTGAAACGAGCGTCTCGGTCGGATATGATATGCAAAGGTACGCCATGACGACTCACAATCTCATCAATGTATATACGAGCTAACCTTGACATTTTGTAGGTGTCACGTATGGGTATGAAATGTGCCGACTTGGTCAATCGGTCAACGATCACCCATATGCTATCATGACCATGAGAGGTGCGAGGTAGTTTGGTTATGAAGTCCATGGATATGTGTTCCCATTTCCACATGGGGATCTCGGGTTGTTCAAGCAATCCACTAGGACGTTGATGTTCAGCTTTAACCTTCGTACACGTAAGACACTTAGCTACGTAAGTTGCTATGTCTTTCTTCATTCCAGGCCACCAGTATTGACCACGCAGATCCATATACATCTTATCGGAACCAGGATGAATTGAGTAACGAGTTTGATGAGCTTCATTCATGATAAAGGTACGAAGTATATCACGGTTTGGAACCCAAATTCGATTCAAGAAATACATCAACCCATTGGGTTTCGTTTCTAGTTGAGCTCGAAGGTTGTACTCCAATTCCTCTCCTATTTTTCCTCCTTCTTGAAACGCTTGTTGAGCCTCCATGATACAAGTCTCGATGTCATTCTCAATCCTCAAATTTTGCAGCAGCACCGTAGTCTCATTAACATCTAGACGAATCTCAGTATCAAATTCTCCCAAGGTATCAAACCATTGTCGTCGATCACGAATTTCTTGAAACGAGACCATCTTATTATGAATCTTACGACTTAGTGCATCGGCTACGACATTTGCCTTTCCAGGGTGGTAACGAATGTCACAATCATAATCACTAATCAACTCAACCCAACGTCGTTGTCTCATGTTGAGATCCTTTTGATTGAAGACGTGTTGTAGGCTTTTGTGATCGGTGTAGACTAAACATTACGTCCCATAAAGGTAATGCCTCCAAATCTTTAAGGCAAAAACCACAGCACCAAGTTCAAGATCATGTGTCGTATAATTCACCTCATGGACCTTCAATTGTCTCGATGCATATGCTATGACCTTTCCTCGTTGCATGAGGACACAACCAAGGCCTTGTTTAGATGCATCACAATATACGGTGAAATCCTCGTTTCCATCGGGAAGGGTCAAGATAGGAGCATTACACAACTTGTGCTTTAAGGCTTCAAAGGCTTCCTCTTGTTCAGACCCCCACTCGAATGGTTTATTCTTTTGGGTCAAGGAAGTAAGCGGCTTCGCGATTCGAGAGAAATTGGCAATGAAACGTCGATAATAGCCGCAAGACCAAGGAAAGAACGAACTTCGGTTGGAGTTGTGGGAACACACCAATTTTTCACAGCTTCCACCTTCGCAAGGTCAACGTGAATTCCTTGACTATTCACCACGTGTCCACGAAATTGGACCTCCTCAAGCCAAAATTCGCACTTTGAGAACTTTGCGTATAGTTGTTCTTTCTTCAATAGCTCAAGAACTTGTCGCAAGTGATGTTCGTGATTGGTTTTGGACTTGGAATAGATATGTATGTCGTCAATAAAGACAATCACGAACTTGTCTAGATACGGCTTGCATACTCGATTCATGAGATCCATAAAGATAGCAGGAGCATTCGTTAAACCAAAGGGCATAACCATGAACTCATAGTGTCCATATCGAGTCCGGAACGCAGTTTTTGAGATATCATCATCATGAACCCGTAATTGATGATAGCCAGAACGTAAGTCAATCTTTGAGAAAATAGCAGCTCCTTGAAGATGGTCAAAAAGATCATCGATGCGAGGAAGAGGGTAGCGGTTCTTGATGGTAAGTTTGTTAAGCTCACGATAGTCGATGCACATACGAAATGATCCAAATTTCTTCTTCACGAACAGAACAGGTGCACCCCAAGGCGATGAGCTAGGACGGATAAAGCCCTTGTCGGACAGTTCTTGGAGTTGACTAGCTAGCTCTTGCATTTCTGACGGTACAAGTCGATATGGTGACTTAGCCACGTGGTTCGCTCCCAGAATTAAATCGATCTTAAACTCGACTTCACGCACGGGAGGTAAACCGTTAAGGTCATCGGGAAACACTTCAGGAAAGTCTCGTACAATCGGGACATCCTTAAGATCGTTCCCTTTGACTTTCGTGTTGACCACGTAAGCCAAGAAAGCTATGTAATTCTTGCTTAGGCATTTTCGGGCTTGAGTACACGACATGAGTTTGAGTCCTTTAAAGGATTTTTCACCGAACACTTTCAATGTATCCCCCGAGGGTAAAGGAATTCGAACGCACTTCTCGAAACAAATAATTTCCGCATGATGTTTGGCTAGCCAATCCATGCCAATGATAACGTCAAAGCTTCCAAGTTTCATAGGAATAAGATCGATAAAGAAATCATGCTCGTTTAGGCTCAAAATGCAATCATGAATAATGACATCAACAGTGATGGGTTCTCCATCGGCGACTTTGACAGTAAGTGGTCTTTCTAATTTCGTATGTGGCTTAGCAAGTATAGGCTTAAATTCTAACGAGACAAAACTCTTATCGGCTCCAGAGTCAAACAGGAAGTAAGCATAAGAATTATTAATAAGAAACATACCTGTTCAGTTTTAAAGACGTTTAACGATACAGGTAAAGCAACAAAAGAACTTAGATCATAAAGTTGGGGTTGGATTTGACATACCGTTCACCACATCGTTGTTTGCTTGTGCTTGGTTTGCATTGATGTTGAATGCACGTCCTCGGGCTTGTGGTACGTTACCCGCAAGACGAGGGCATTGTGGGTGAAAATGACCAGGTTCCCCACAGTTGTAGCAAGCACGATTAGCAACTAACGCGGCATTGTTTGGTGCACGGTGACAAGTAGCCACCAAGTGTCCATACTTACCACACAATGTACAGATACGGCACGGGGTATTACCCGCATGATGATACCTACAGACATTGCACAATGGTAGAGGACCAGCATAGGCTCTAGCAGCAGGTGCTTGTGTAACAGGAGCGGGTTGTCTTTGAGGTACCTTGGGTGTAGCCACAGCGAAATTACGTGCCAGTGTGAACTTGCATTTCTTGTTGTTGTAAGACGGTTCATTCTTACTCTCCTTAGCTGCTTCAGGGACCGCCTTTTCAGTCTTTTTAGCCCCTTTGACAGACAAGGTGCCCGCTCGAATATGGTTTTCAGGAAGTTGAGTGGTGATGGTAGTGGCATCTTCCAAAGTTGTGGGTCTACTTCCCACCACGGCATCTTGGATTTGAGGTGGCACCCCCTTGATGAACTTCTCAATGTTCCTAGGAACAATGTCAACCATGTGAGGCAACAGGATGCTCAACTCGTGATGCCTAGTTGAATAGGCCAAATGATCTCCACCATCTTGCTTGAGATTCCAAAACTCCTCCTCCAGCTTTTGCAGCTCACTTCTCGGGCAGAACTTTTGGATGGTAATGTTCTTGAATTCTTCCCAAGTTAGTGCCAACACAGCATCAGCACCACGATTCCTCTTCTCACTATTCCACCACGTAAGTGCTCTTTGTTGAAGAACACTTGTGGCATAACGGACTTTGAGTGCCTCGGGACACTCACAGTTGATAAAGGTGTTCTCCATGCTTTCAAACCACTCGAGAAGTCCAGTGGCTCCTTCCTTCCCACTAAAGCTAGTGGGTTTGCACGAGTTGAAGTGCTTAAACATGCAGGTTTGGTTGTTTCTTCCTTGATTTGAACTATTCTCTCCTTGCCCATTGCCATTAGTGTCGTTGCTAGCGTTGGTCATCAAGGTGCTACTCAGTTTGGCAACCATGGTCGGAATGACTACAGCCATTTGACGGGCAATCATGGCGGCTAATTTGCGGTCGGAGCTACCACGCTTTCCATGATGACGAGACATGCTGGATACAAAATAAGTTAGTCACAGAAATTTGGAGGTAGAAAATAATAAATCAAACAAAAATTTTTCAAGACTTGTAAAACACACATGGAATGATTCCATTTAGTAACGCATTACCATTTGGAAATGTTGACACGTCAAGGTGAGTTAACTCCAATTGCCTTAGAAACTTGTGTATATTGACCATACTTTATCACTCATCCCAGAAATCCCCAGGTAAGCATAACTAGTCCCACGGGATTTATGCGAAATGCTTACCTTAGCCTGAAGGCTTTTTGCCAGGAAATCCATAATACAGGTGTCTATGTGTCACACAATATTTCTTTAGGTTCATGGAATTAAAACCTTGATGAGATTTTCATAGATTAGACATAAAGTCTAAAGATTTGAACCTTTCGATATAAAGCTTACGTTCCCACGTGTCGTCGAGAATAAGTTTAAGAGATTTCATCGTCGAGAGAATAAAGGATTAAGAATAAGTTTTAGAGGAGACAAGGCAACCAAGTTTCTCAATTATAAGGAAATCCTAACTAATGGCATCAAGTTGCACATTAAGAGGCCCTCCTAAACAAGTAGCATTATGTAGCATGCAACAAAATATATTACAAGATCATAAAGATTTTTTTTTTCCTATGAGGTTCATGCATCAACCATAGTCTAGGTCACCATTTCTAATAACCTAAATCCCTATAGTATGGGCTCTGATACCAATCTGTCAAACCCCAACCTTAACGGCGGAAACGTCGAGATGTGAGAGTTAAGATTGTTCACAGCCACATAACACTACCATTAATTGTAAATATGATTATCATAAGATTAAATAAACATTACATCCAAGAGTCTCAACGAAATAAAGATAACAAATGTTCCAGTTTCCAAGTTTCGAGATATATTATTTATTTTCCTAGGTCCAAATCCTAGATGTAAGCATGCTTCAAAAGATAATCATCAACCTTGTGCATTTCCTGAAACATGTTAAAAATAAAGGGTCAACTTTGAAAGTTGGTGAGTTTCCATGGGTTAGGCATACATATATTTATAAAAATTTACAAGTAGCAATTCATGTCAATGGTTACGAATAAAGCAAGTTTATAGATAACATATAGCTACAATCAAACCTTGACAGATTACAAGTTTACAAGATTAAACGATTAGCTAAGTGTACTCGGTTCCCATAGTGCTCAAGAATACGACACTAGGAGCCGGCAATACCTTGGCTTTAGCACCAAATAGGCTTGTCAGGCCCATAGATCTATGACGTCGCCAGGCTAGCAATAGTTAATGATTGTCAACATATAATATTCATCATATAAGGCTCACACTATTACAAATAACCATTACAAAAAGTAAAGATGAATTGCATGTGCGTTTACAAGTATCAAGATGTTTACAAGTGCAAGTTTATAAAGTTAACATGTTTCACCCCAAAAGGTGTGAAATAAAGTAAAAGAGGGGCATGGAAAAACTCACATGATATATATATATATATATATATATATATATATATATATATATATATATATATATATATATATATATATATATATATATATAATATATATATATATATATATATATATATATATATATATATATATAGGATGATAACAAGAAATAAACGGTGCTCCAACGATTCCTTTTTCAAGTTACCTAACGTATATATTTCAAGGTTAAGATTAGAGGTAATATTAACGATTAAACGTGAACTAGGGTTTCAATAGGAATTTGGGGTTTTTACAAATAAGGTTAACTATGAAAATCGTATATATATATTTTTAATCCAATGAAAGAAAAATACAATTTAGGTAAGTTAATATGGAGAGGAAATAAAATCATTTATAATAATTTGTAAAGTTAAATTATAAAATGTAAATAAATTTTATAATTATCATGATTAAACTATTATTAAAGGTAGCGTGTTAACCAATAATAATTTAGTGATTTAAACTATTACTTAAAGTTTATTTTTATAAAAATAAACTAAGTATAACATGTGTTAAAAATATTTTATAAAAAATATTAAAGTAACAAATTTACAGAAAATAATTTGGCGTCCTTAAAAATATTTAAAGTTTACAAGAATAATTTTTATAATTATTAAAATTTTTCCATAATTTATTTAAAGGCTGAAAAGCCTTAAAAAAATGTTTGAGGTTGCCCGGGTTCGAACCCGGGACCTCAAAGATGACATGGGAGTGGTTTACCATTAGGCTAGGGCGCCTATGCCTGAAAGAAAGTGGTTTTTAATTGTTAAAAGCATTAACTACTCGAAACCCCCAAATCCCATGAACCCTAACTTCGGATTTCATCAAATTGATCGATAATTCGTATGTTTCAGCCGAATTAAACTTAGGGCTTTTGTTTGTAATGATCATACGAACATGATAATATGTATATTTACCCGGATCGAATTCGAATCGATGATGAGCAAGACGAAGAACAAGTCTTGGCTATGTCGAGATTGGTTCAGGTTGCAAATGATGTTAATAATCAAATTCGTTGCACAGAAAGCTTCTACTGGTCTCGATGATTGAAAGCCCTTTATCAATTTCACTTAAGAACGACCGAGGGTTAAAGAACACTACGGTTGCAGGTCGCGATGAAGAGGATGATCGAATGTGATGTTCGTGTGAGTTTCAGGTGAAATTGAGATTGATAGCAGCTTAGGTTTAGTTATACGGTCGTTTAGGTTCAATTAATTGGATTATTATTGGGTTTTAATTCCCGAACGTTGGGTGTTTGATGATCGGTGGTTACTCGAGTTAGAATACTCTCTTAACCGCCGTTAAAACCCAATTAAAGTCCTTCAATGAGTTCGAATCACGCCCACAAAACGGTTAGAAATGATTGGGGTTCGATTTTACGCGTTTTACTCGCGTTTGGACTTCGCCGGAAGTCGGCCGAGGGTGGCCGGAGTGAGGTCGACGGTGAGGCGGGGGTTTGGGTTGATTTATTAAAAAGTTACACATTTGGTCCCTGCAGTTTTAATTTTTATTATTTTATGCTTAAAACTTTCAAATTTATAACAAAGGCCCCCTCAACTTAATTAAACTTTAAGTTTTTAAACATTATTCTAACTTATTAATTATTTAACTTTTACAAATTATTATTTCTATTATTATTATTATTTTTATTTTATTTTGACTATTATTATTATGTTTATTATAGTAAAAACAAATTATTAACTCTTAAATTAATGAATTAATGCACAATAAGAGGAACATTCATAAACAACTCATATAGTTTCTTAAATGACATAAATGGTCCTTATAAGAACATAACAGGGTTAACTATTAATTAACGAAAACACGAAAGGTTACATATATCTTTCTACTTCATCTATGCAAGAAGGGGAACACAACCTTTCTCTTACCTCAGTGGCCATTGGAGGGACTTTGTTTTCCATATTGGCCATCAAAGCTTGGTTTTCAGCAAGTACTTCTTATCATACATGCTCCAATCACAAGTACCATCCTGTAAAATAATTAAACCAGTTTCTTTAGTGTTAGAGATACCTGTTGTATTGTTTGGTGAGGATGCATTGGTTAATAGTGGTTGTGTGATACTCTTTTGACTAGGCTGTCTTGAGTCAGTTGACTGCTATTGGCTGTTATTGCACTCCTTTGAAAAGTTTCCAAATGCACTTAAAGCATCTCACTTTGGACTTATCTACACCAATTTTTGTTGTTCTTCCTCCAACAGACAATCCTTTATTTCTTTTCATGTACATCTTGGCTCTATAGGCAATCATTGCCATTTGCCATTGCAGATCCATCTCTTCCACTTCATCAGGATGAAGTTCTTCTAGATCTTGCTGACAAAAGTGAGCAGGAGTCAAGGTGCTTCCTAGATAAGCCTAAAACCTTGAGCTAAAAGCTGCAAAGGCAGCTTTCTGTTCTTTATTCTCTAGAACCACAGTAATTGGTTCTGTTTGATTGTTATTCTTCTTGCTTTTGGATTCATCAGCCTTTCCTTTTGTCTGTTTATGCTGATTGCTTTGAGTTCTTGATTTTGAAGACTTTGTTGCGTAGAAACTTGTTTCTCCTTCCTGTTCACCTTCATCACTGGAGTTGTCTTCATCTTCATTACAGATGAATGCACTGCCAGTATTCTTCAGTTCTTTGAATTGATAAGGTGCTATAGGTGCTTTCACACTTTTGTTTCTTGTCTTTTCATCCAGCTCCAGTGCTTCTACTTTTGCCACTAGAGTGTCTAGACCTATTGTTTTTAGATCAATAGTATTTTTAAACATGGACACAGTCTGTGTCCAGTTTTTAGGCAAAGAATGAAGCATCTTTTTATTCAATTCTTCATTGTTGTACTTAAGTTCAAGGATGTTCATCTCTGTAACAAGTTGCATGAATCTTTGCAATTGTTGAGGGACTGACTCACCCAGAATATGATGGAATGTTTCATATTATGCATGGAGAGTATCCTTCTTTATGCTTCTAATCTCGTCACTACCTTCACACATAGTGTGCAGGATTTTCCATAACGAGTTAGCTGTTTTGTATGATTCACACCTGATCAAGAGTTCTTCACACAAAGCCATAGTAAGCATACTATAAGCTTTGATGTCAATCTTGACTCTCTTGGCATCATCAGGTGATAGATTCTTTAAACTAATGGGTTGATTATTATCCTTATAATCCGCTCCTAAGGCAGGTGGGATATAAGGTCGTTCGGTAATCGAAGCCCATAAGTCAGAATCTGTGTAATTAACATGATTCCTGAATCGGATTTTCCAGGTTTGAAAATCGGATTTGTTTTCCAGTTTAGGAGGTTGATAAGCACCAACAACTGAATTACTCATGATAATTAATTTTATTTAGAAAGCAATAATTTTGTTTTAGCAGAAATCGATTAAATAAATCAAAGCTGATAGATCAATTGATCTGGATCAATGAGCACCAGGCTCTGATACCACCTATGAATCCAAGGATCATTCAGAAATTATCAGAAGTGATTTGAACAAGTATTCATCGCGGAATTATCAATACTTGGTGTTTAATATATTAATAATACTAAAATCAATCAATCAAACAAATAAAATAAGAATAATCAAACCGAGAGAACTCAATAATGTTGATCGTAATGCTTTCATGTTGCTATTGATGTTGCTGATCTTGAATACAATGATTCAGATAATGATTACTGATGATTCTAATGATTCTCAACTATTGTTGTTATTATCTATGTTGTTGATCTCGTATATATATAGAGATCTAATTCTGTTCTATTGCTAGCTATTTTGTTGCTATAATTAAGCTAATTAAACTTATCCAAAATCCTTGCCATGTTTATTGGCTTAGGAATTTGAGATATACAATGAATCTAATATGAATAAAGTTGTGGATGTGACGTGGAATATTCGCTTGAATAATATGTCTTACATCGCCATTGACTTGATGTTATTGCTCTGACATGTTGACTTGTTGACTATGTCACGTACTTGATATAAAATCATACACATTTGTTAGTCTTCCGTAGGAATTTACTCTTCCACAGATAGTCAGTCTTCCACAGCAACTGTTCTTGTTCTTGTGCTTCCGCAGGAGTTCTTGTCTTCCGCAGCAATCCCTCCAGTACCTTCACTTGTTCTTTTCTTGTTCAGCTGAAGTTATTCTTCTGCAGGAGATCCACGAATGTACACTTCAGTTAGGTTCCTGAGAACATCTACGGAAGAACATTTTCTTCGTCCGCAGTTGTTCCAACACTTGGTCAATTTTCCAAATTGACACAGTTTAATATTTCCTGCACATTCACACATACATTCTGAAATATATTATATCATAGATGAATATATATTATGAAGTACAAAATAAATGTTATTTAATTCACAAATACAATTATAATCAAATATATTCATTTTATATCATCAAAAACAATAATTACAATAATGATTACATGAGTGATTTTTATCATCTACACCTATATAAGAGATCTATCCCTAACAGTACTCCCCCTTAGGTTTAGACTCTAGTAATCATTGGTTTAGTACTCTAAGCTCATTCACTCTTGTCAAAATCTTCTCTTTAAAGTAATCAGCAGTCACTTGTTGGTCTTCATATTTAATCTTGATCTTCCTTCTTCTCAACCTCCTCGGAGTTTTATATTTCAATCCCAGGACATCCTCTTCAGTGGTGAGTGTTGTAACAACACTGTTATTGGACACCACCTCCAATTCGTCTTGTTCTAAAATTCTTAGTTCTGTGACTGGCTCAATCTCTATACCAATAAGCTGACCTGCTTCATACTTCCTTCGTTTACTTGCATTGGCATGCAGCTTGTCCATGACTTGAATTAGATGAACATATAAGCATAAGTCATTTTGTGCAGTTTGATCTTGCAGCCTTGGGAAGTGCTTGTCATGGAGGTATGATGTATAACTTGGGTGCAGGAGTTTGATTTCCACAGGGTCAAATAATCGTATACTTTGTCCTTTCCTCTGTGGATCATTCCTTTGAAACACCAGTTCTTTTGTTTTCTCTACATACCCCCATTCTGTTATTGGTCAAGTAAATTGATTTCCATTTATGATCTTCAGTGGTGCATTGGTCAAGTAAGCATACCCAGTTCTTTGCTTAAGTTCAGCATCAACATGATGAGAACTAGTATGTGACCTCCTTTGAATTCATCTGGTGTGTTCAGCATCCACTTGATAAGCCTCTTTTAGTACACTGCCTTTACTCCTGTGGCTTAGCTTGGCTACCAATCCGGAGGAATCTCGACCCCTTGGACTTATAGGATAATTGGTGATGGGAATGGTTTGTAAAGTATGAAGGTCAACATCTCGCAGGGCTAGTAGAGTTTCTACTCTGTGAAAGTATTGCACCATGCCAGATGCCCTCTTGATGAGTGTGCAATCCTATTCCCCATCATATTTCCATCCTATGATCTCCTTTCTCCAGCTGCTATTGGGAGTGTCATTTGTTCAAATAGCTGAATTAGACTTGTTTTCTTCTCAGTTATTTCCCTCACAGGGGTTCCCAGAGGCCACACCTTATGAGGAATCACACCCCTAGGCTCAATTATCATCTGTTCTGTGCCTTGGTGGATGTCTTTGACTTGAATTACAGTTGGCTTGGGAGGAGATGTTGTTTGTTTATAAGCAGGATTAGGGGCTCCGGACCTGAATCTTACTCTAGTGTTTAGTTCAACTGTCATTGCATGCTCCATCATCACCCTAAGCTCACCAACTGTTCTTCCTTTTAGCTCATGGGGCAGATAATTGTGGCTTTGCAGCCAGCATGTCATATTATACTTAGTAAGCTTGCTTGTTTCACAGTGTCCTAATTCCTTCCTGATCTTCTCCATAGCTTTGAATTTGGAGAATGTTTCATAAGTGCAGACTGGAAGCACCAGTCTTGCAGCATCAAATTCTTTTAAAGCTTCAATCATTTCTCTTATATTCATCTTCTCGACCAAGTCATATGGAAATCCATGATTGATTAACTGCATGAACATGGATGACTGTGGTCTTTCCTCTACTATGTCATCAGTAGTCAATAGCTTTTCTAGTTTGACTTCTTCAGACTTTTCCTTTATCAGCTCTTCCTATTCAGAGTCACTTTCTTCTACTTGTTGCTTCAATGGGGTTTGATGCTCTGTAGAATCTGGTTTAGCTCTTTTAGTTGATTCTCCAGATGCATCAGCTGTCTTCCCTAAGTATTTTCTTTTCCTGTTGTAGGTGATCAGTGTTGAATCACTTTTGTCCTTTTCAGCTTCAGTCTACTTCTTCTTCAACCTTTCAATCTCATCATCTTTTAGTTTCAGTCTTTCAGCTTGTTCATCGACCAAATCATTCAAAGCATCAATTACTTCATTATTCATCACTGCATCTTCCCTCAGACTCTTCAATCTACTCTCCAGCTTCTCTATTAATTCATCTTTCTCTTTCATCTCCTTCTTTAACCTTCTTAACTTTTCTAACTTTTTGTTCCCTTTCAGTACAAGATTGTTGTATTCTGCCACCAAGTAGCTTTTGCTTACATTGATTTCTTCTTCATTCAGGTCATTCTCATTGTAAGCAATGACATCAATGTAAGCACTCTCTTCTTGCTCAACTTCCTCTTCCTTATCTTTCTCTTCTACATCAATACAGACTTCTTCTGTATCTTCATCATTAATAGGTTCAGTAGTAGTGGGTGAGATGGTTGGTTCAGTTAGTGGTAGAGGAGATATGGGCTCTGTGGCACCAGTATCAATTGATGTTATGGAGATTGGTGAGTGTGGGAGTAGAGGTTAAGTCCCATCCTAACCAACTACTTCAGTAGAAGCAGTGTTGATTGATATTGGTGATTGGCCAGGAGAGATGGGTTCAGTATTCTCACTTGAAGATGTCAAGTGGATGGGTGATAGTGGTGGCTGTTATTCTTGTTTGGGTGATTTGGGTGAAGCATGTTGTGGTGTTTCAGGCTGGGAGTGTGTGGCAGATGGTGCTGATGAGCTTTCAGTTTGTGGTTCCTCAACCCACAACAGCTCCTGAGGAATGCCCTCATTCTCATCTCGTACATGAACAAACATCTCCACACCTCCTCCTTCATACTGTCTTTTCAATTTGTTGAGAATGGATTTGCTTAAGTGGCTCTGTACACCTATATCTCCTTCTCTCTCCACTTCGGGGATTTGTTCATTTATAATCAATTAGAGGAACCGAGGGAACATGAACATCTTGTTCTCCTTTTGCACTTGCACATGATCGCAAAGGCAGTTCATGATGTATTTTGGATAATTATAGGTTCTTCCTTCAAAGATTCCTATGATCCCAGATGAGATGTGGCGAGAGAATCTATCTAACCTAGACTTTCGATTGGAGATGCACTTCAGGTAAGTGTGGCAGAGGAACCGATAAGGCTTGCATAGCCTACCCTTCTTGATTTCTCCGTGTTAATAGTCACCATCGTAGCCCATCAAATTGAATACCTTCTGGATGTATTCATGGTCGAATACATCCAAATGACCTTGTTCATTCTCTCCCAGTTCTAGGGCACTATGGATTATTCCTTCGTTTACCCAAAGGGGTAAGTTCCCAATGGTCACAGTGATCATGGTTCCTTCATCTCCTTCGACTATTATAGCTGTATTCCAGAAATCTATCATGTGGGATAGATAGATGACTGAGTCAGCAGTCAGTGCATAGAAGAGTCGTGTTCTTCTAAAGTATCTTATGATGTCTCTGCATTCATCCTCCACATCTGGATTCAGAAATGCACAGATATTATGGTCTTTTACGAACCGATTGACCATTGTTTCAGTGGTGTTAGCCTAGTGTTCAATGTAGACGATGAAGAAGAGGATTTTGGATGAAGGGATTTTTTAGGCCGGAGTGTTTTGAAAATGAATAGAAAGGCCAACGGTCAGAGTACCTTTTTATACCTTTTGCTGTCTACCATGTGGGACCTATTTACATTGTTTACCCCTCCGAGGTTATTAACTATGCCTAATAAATAATTAATAGCAATTAATGATCATATAATTAAGCAAAGTATAATATCCACGGAAATCATAGTTTTTTTTTTGTTTCTTCCGTACTTTATCTACGGAAGAGGACCCATTCTGTCTTCCGCAGAAGCATCTGCGGATGAACAGATTTCACTGTATCTACGGAAGATAGCTTCATGTCTTCCTTAGTACGCCTTCGGTTTTGATTAGTTATACTGCTCAGATTAAGGGAATTAATTGATCAGTTATACTTACTCCCCCTAAATTTGTGATTACTCATCTACGGATGAGTTTATCAAAAATGTATACAAAGATCGCATGATCAGTGAGTGTGTAACTGAAAATCACATGAGTATAGTGTTCTGTGGCAGGCAATTGGTTGAGAAACTAAGAATCATACTATAAATCAGACACATTCCTGCTTAGTTTGGTTGAGAGAAAAGCCTACTAGATCTAGTGCAAATTGCAAATATGGTGATCCGCAGAAGTTCAACCTAGAGTGTATGTTGGGCATGTCCAGCTAGTTATCATGTTTTGGTAAGAATTAAAGATAAACAAGGATGAATGCATCATACAAGGTGTATGAAAGTCTGTCTCCCAAATTGTGATCAATTCATCACTTTATCACACATACCATGTTTCGTAGATATAAGCTTTATCTTAAGATTTCTTTGAAATCTTATTAATACGTTTTATGAATGATCTTTGAGTACTATGTAGTTGATACTTTAGGATTCTTTTAGGAGCAGTTCTTTTTGGGAACTTTTAATGATCAGCATCAGGTCACCAGGTTTTTACTTACGTAAAACAGAGGTGGCCTTTGACCCAGGTCTTTGCTTATGCAAAACAGAGGGTCATGATGCGCAAAGATAGAGGTTATAAGGTGTTACAACATAGTAAGTGTGCATAAGTGATGAGTTGTGTACTTTCTGATGAGACTTACTTGTTAACTCCTCACAAGGACTTATCCATACTAAGTCATCTTGGCTTTATGTTGAGCATGGCATAGCTTATTTTCCACTCAGGATGAATCTATTCACATATTTAAACACATCAGATCAGTAAATAGTTGATTGGGTGCAGGCAGGATATATGTCATGTTTATAGCATACTATCATATCCGTAGGTTATCCAAATCCTTACACATAAGTTTATGTTGTATCCTCATATGATCACAGTTAATGAGCCTATATACCTGTTGTTAATGTTTTGAAATTATTCTAAGTTGATCATGCGTAATGATTCAATTAAGAACTTAAATCTTACTGAATCAAAGGCCTTAGTGAATAAATCAGCAAGCTGATTTGTTGTGTCCACTTTGATCAACTTAATTAGTCCCTTTTCTGAGCAGTCTCTTAGAAAATGGTATCTGATTTCTATATGCTTAGTTTTACTATGTTGGACTGGATTAGCAGTGATAAACATAGCAGCTGATTGTCTGTATATATTGGTGTCTGGAGAAAATTATAACCATAATCAAGTAATTGATTTTATAACCATAGAATCTGGGAGCAGCCTGCTGAAGCAGCTATGTATTCAGCCTCAACTGTGGATACTGAAACATTTGTCTGCTTTTTGCACTGCGAAGACACAAGTCTTGGTCCTATGAATTGACATCCTTCGGTTGTTGATTTTCTATTGTTGTTGCATTCTCCGTAGTCACTATTTGAATAGGAGTAAAGCTTGAAGTCTCCTTCTTTGGGATACCAAAGTCCAAGTGATGGTTTCCTTTCGAGGTATCTGAATATTCTCTTTACTGCATTCAAGTGGGACTCCTTTGGTTCTGCTTGATACCTAGCACACACACACAACAAACATTATGTCAGGTCTACTAGCAGTTAAGTACATTAATGATCCTATCATAGATCTATATAATCTTTGATCAATAGCTTCCCTATAGGATCTGGTACAATTTTATCTATAGTTAGATGCTGGTGTTTTGCATGACACACAGTCTGCAAGGTTGTATTTCCGTGTTTGAAGGGTATACTTTTCTTGATTGATGAAGATGCCATCTGTGTTTTGATGAACTTGTAATCCTAGAAGAAGAAAGTTAATTCTCCCATTGAACTCATCTGAAACTCAGTTGCATTAACGCTTCAAACTCTTCGTAGAGTCTCTGTTGATCCAAATATGAAGTCATCAACATATACTGAACAACTAAGAGATCTTGATGTTCATGTTTGAGGAAGAGTGTCTGGTCAATTGTTCCTCTTTGTATCAATGTCTTAGGAGAAACTTGGAAAGTGTTTCATACCATTTCTTGGTGCTTGATGAAGTCCATATAAAGCTTTATCAAGCTTGTACACCCTGTGAGGGTAATCAGGATCTTCAAATCCGGGGTTGAGAAACATAGATCTCTTCATCAATTTTACCATATAAGAAGGCACATTTACATCCATTTGGTAAATTTTGAACTTCTTATATGATGCATATGCCAAAAACACTCTTATTGCCTCAATCCTTGCAATGGTGCAAGACTTCATCATAGTCTATGCCTTCCTCTTGGTGTAGCCTGAGCAATCAGCCTTGCTTTGTTTCTGATTATTATTCCCCTGTCATCTAGCTATTTTAAATAACCACCTTATGCCAATGGGATATTGGCCTTCAGGGAGATCAACTAGATCCAACCCTTCTGTTTCCTGAATTGTTGAAGTTTTTCTTGCATTGCTTAATCTAGCTGTTGTCTTTCAGGCTTCTGTTATGTTAGGAGGACTACTTATGATAGAAAACAGGAGAATAGACACGTGTTTGTAGCTCCCCCTGGTCTTTGGTAGTTTGTTGTGAAGGTCACCTATCATGTTATCAATTGGGTGATACTTATTGTGCTCTAACTGTTGGTACATCATAACTTGGATGGATGAATCCGGTTTATGATGTTGGTTGTTGGAGATGAGGGAGTTGTTGTGATGGAGGGTCAATAAAGTAGTTCATCTCATTTTCTGGTACAACTGTTTGAGTTTCCGCAGAAACATGTAGCCTTCCGGGGTAGTGGACATGTCTTCCGCAGGACTTGACAGCTGTAGTTTTAGAGCAAGATATTTCTGTGGGTGACAAAGGTGTTGAGTGATTTTCTGATGTGGTTTGATTATTAGGGGATCTCAGTCATCATCTGCAGGAGTAGGAACATCTACGGAAGTAGATGGTACTTCAGCTGATATGATGGTGTGAGGTCATCAGAAACATCTTTACTAGTTTGTGCTGATGCATCAGGATCAGTGTTACTTTGGTTCTCCAGGGGGTGACTCTAGGTGGGTCAGGCTGTCAATGGTACACCCATATTTAGAGGAACATAAGGGTAAATGTATCAGTAGCACAGGTCATGTTAAGATAACCAGAGTTAAATGAGTTAGTTAATGCATCTATATCAAAAGCCAAGATGATCCTTTTACTGACTGGGAAATAAGGATTCATCGAAGGATACATTAGAGTTTTCTTTCACTATGTTATCATGTGGAATATAGACTCTATATGATTTAGATGTTAATGAGTAACAATAAAGAAACTATCATAGGCGTTTTCAGCAAAATTTCCTAACTGTTCTTTTGTGTCTAATACAGATACGTGACACCCAAAAGCTTTTAGATATCCTAAAAGGTTCCTTTTAAACAGAAGTTCATAGGGTGTTGTTTATATATCTTGACAATCAAAGTTCTGTTTTGAACAGTGAGGCTGTGTTCACAGCTTCTGCCCAAAAATATATTGGCAGTTGTGAGTCAGCTAGCATTGTTCTTGCTACTTCAATTAGAGTTCTGTTTCTCCTCTCAGCAACTCCATTCTGTTGAGGAGTTCTTGGAGCACTAAATTGGCCTAGATGCATTTATCCCTACAAAATGAGTCTAAGACATAATTAACAAATTCCAGTTCCATTATTACTTTCAGTATCTTGATCTTATAGATCAAGTTGATTTTCTATCTTAGTGATGAACTCCATTAAAATTTCTGATGTTTCACTTTTAGTTTAAGAAAAATACCCAAGTAAATCTAGTGAAATCATCAACAATCACCAAACAGTATACGCCTTTTGCCCAATGCTTAACACATTGGTAGGACCAAAAAGATCCATGTGCGGTAACCTTAGTGGTGTTGTATTTGTGTTAATTGTTTTGGACTTATGTGATTTTATGTTTGTTTGCCTTTATAGCATGTATAAACAGTGATTAGAACAGTAATATTCTTTCTTGGGAACACCAATGACTAAGTATTTTTTACAATTTATTCATGTTCTTCATGTTGGAATGAGCCATCCTTCTGTGCCAGAGTTGTGCTTCATCTTCTGATGATTTAGAGATCAGGAATTTCTTGCTTGTTAGTGCAGTGTTGTTCATATCCAACAGATAGGTGTTACCTTTCTTGGTGCTTTAAGAAGGATCCAGTCTTCTGGAATTTTGAAACCTGGCTTAAGAATGTAGCAATCAGAGTTTAAAAGAAAATAGTATAGTGTTGGTCATAGATTTGTGATACACTTAGTAAGTTAAATTGTAAGTTTTCACAAAAAGTTAACTTTTTCAAACAACTTTAAAACACCATTGTACCATTCTTCACCAGTAATTTTACCTCCCTCTTATCCCCACCAAATGCTACATATGAAGCATTCTTATGTTTGAAGTCCTGCAAGAGGGTGCAGTCTCTGTCATATGCTGGAAAAAGTACTATCAATATACCACTTGTTGTCAGCCCTCCTTGGATGTTTCTATAAACAAGATGAACTTAGTTAGACTTAGGAGCCCAAGCCTTGCTGGTCTTGGGCTTGACATTGTTATCTAATGTATCAACTTTCATGAATAAGACTTGAATTTTCTATATTAGCTGTACAGTCAGTTCATCAATGTTAGTTTGGGGTGAGGATGTAATGGTTGATGAGGTTGAGGTGATGTCTCCTTGATTCATACTGACTTGGGTAGTCATTTTTGTTTGAGACTTCTTTTTTAATGTGGATGATGAGGAATTGCCAGAAAATGTTTCTGCATCTTTTGCTTTGGACTTAGGCACATCATTGCCCTTGTCAAAGTGATCAAAGAAGTTGAATTCTTCCTCAAGTGCTACCTTTTTGTGTGGTGCATTCTTTGCACTCGTGATTTCTCCTTCTTATTCTTTAATTGACCTCAGTAATTTGTTGTTTTTCTTAGTAACTTTCTGTTCTTGTGTTGTTTCTTTTGATTTGAATCTCTATCATCTTCAGAAGATTGTGAGTCTGACTCAGAGGGTACCTACTTTCTTTGTCTTGACAATCTTGTTTTTCTTTTGTTGAAGTAGCATTCCTTTGTAGTATGGTTGTTTTTTTGTATATTGCATAGTATTTGTTAAAGTAACAATCTGAAGTCATATGATTGTTCATGTACTATTGAGCAATAGCTACTAAAGTAGCATTCTTCTGTGTTGTGGTTGTGCAGTGTCACCATTTACAGTAAACTTCATCTTTACTGTCAGATGCATTCCTTTTCTTTGCCTTCTTCTTGCTCATAAGTTTTTGCTTCTTTATCCCTTTTCAAATATAGCTGCTGATGAGTCTTTTCCTCTTCCATACATGATATAAAAGGTTCTGTGTGTATCTTTTGTGTCCTTTTTCTAGTCTGTTCTGATTTCTTCCGCAGATGATCTGTGGAAGTTATGTTCTTTTCTCCTGATCCTCTTTTTGCTGACTTTTCTTTATTTTTTATTGAATGCAAGTATGCCTACATTTAATGCTCAATCTTGTATGGATTGTCTTTAGCAGATTTTTTTGTTTTGGTGGATAGGGTAGTTTAAGTTCATTTAGTATCTTTGGATTGAGAATTCTTTTAACACAGTTTATCCTTACCCAACCCAGCATTATTAGTCTCACCTCTTCATCTAAGTCATCACAGTTGTCATAATCAATTCTGACAGCTCGGAGTCTGATGAACTAGATTCAGAGATGACTCAGTATTATTAAGTTTATCTGCTGACTCAGGTATGAAGTGATTAGATAAACTGTTGGTCATTGACTCAGGTAAAGGAATATAATTGTTGGTAACTCGTGGTGCAACTGCATGAAATCCCAATCCTGACTGTTCTTAGACTCAATATGAGAGTAACAGTTTTCATACTGTTGTGATGACAATGAAATTTTTGCAGTTTCGCCTCAGTAGAGGCATGTTCTGACATAGATTTGGTTTAAAGATGAAAAGTCGATGCTCAACTTGTGCTTTTAGATTGTAATTTTCAGATACAGTTTATCTAAATCCTTTTGTAAGAATAATTTTGACTTGATAAAGTTGGGTTCTCTAACATGAGATTCATTAAAATAAGGTTTCTTTACTTTATCAGCCAATTGTTGAGCTTGTGTTCTATATCTTCTACTTCATCTATGCAAGAAGGGGAAACAAACCTTTCTCTTACCTCAGTGGCCATTAGAGGGACTTTGTTTACCATTTAGCCATCAAAGCTTGGTTTTCAGCAAGTACTCCTTCTCATACATGCTCCAATCACAAGTACCATCCTGCAAAATAATTAAACCAGTTTCTTTAGTGTTAGAGATACCTGTTGTATTGTTTGGTGAGGATGCATTGGTTAATAGTGGTTGTGTGATACTCTTTGACTAGGCTGTCTTGAGTCAGTTGACTGCTATTGGCTGTTTATACTCCTTTGAAAAGTTTCCAAACAGATTGCACTTAAAGCATCTCACTTGGACTTATCTACACCAATTTTTGTTGTTCTTCCTCCAACAGACAATCCTTTGTTTTTTCATCATGTAAATCTTGGCTCTATAGGCAATCATTGCCATTGCCATTGCAGATCTATCTCTCCACTTCATCAGGATGAAGTTCTTCTAGATCTTGTTGACAAAAGTGAGCAGGAGTCAAGGTGCTTCCTAGATAAGCCTGAAAGCTTGAGCTAAAAGCTGCAAGGCAGCTTTCTATTCTTTAGTCTCTAGAACACAGTAATTGGTTCGTTGATTGTTATTCTTCTTGCTTTTGGATTCATCAGCCTTTCCTTTTGTCTGTTTATGCTGATTGCTTTGAGTTCTTGATTTTGAAGACTTTGTTGCGTAGAAACTTGTTTTCCTTCCTGTTCACCTTCATCACTGGAGTTGTCTTCATTCATTACAGATGAATGCACTTCCAGTATTCTTCAGTTCTTTGAATTGATAAGGTGTATAGGTGCTTTAACACTTTTGTTTCTTGTCTTTTCATCCAGCTCCAATGCTTCTACTTTGCACTAGAGTGTCTAGACCTATTGTTTTTAGATCAATAGTATTTTAAACATGGACACAGTCTGTGTCCAGTTTTTTAGGCAAAGAATGAAGCATCTTTTTATTCAATTCTTCATTGTTGTACTTAAGTTCAAGGATGTTCATCTCTGTAACAAGTTGCATGAATCTTTGCAATTGTTGGGACTGACTCACCCGGAATATGATGGAATGTTTCATATTGTGCACAGAGAGTATCCTTCTTTATGCTTCTAATCTCGTCACTACTTCACACATAGTGTGCAGGATTTTCCATAACGAGTTAGCTGTTTTGTAGATTCACCATGATCAAGAGTTCTTCAAGCAAAGCCATAGTAAGCATACTATAAGCTTTAATGTCAATCTTGACTCTCTTGGCATCCTCAGGTGATAGATTCTTTAAACTGATGGGTTGATTATATCCTTATAATCCGCTCTAAGGCAGGGTGGGATATAAGGTCCTTCGGTAATCGAAGCCCATAAGTCAGAATCTGTGTAATTAACATGATTCCTGAATCGGATTTTCCAGGTTTTAAAATCGGATTTGTTTTCCAGTTTAGGAGGTTGATAAGCACAACAACTGAATTACTCATGATAATAATTTTATTTAGAAAGCAATAATTTTGTTTTAGCAGAAATCGATTAAACAAATTAAAGCTGATAGATCAATGATCTGGATCAATGAGCACCAGGCTCTGATACCACTGTGAATCCAAGGATCATTCAGAAATTATCAGAATTGATTTGAACAAGTATTGATCGTGGAATTATCAATACTTGGTGTTTAATCTATTAATAATACTAAAATAATCAATCAAACAAATAAATATAGAATAATCAAACCGAGAGAACTCAATAATGTTGATCGTAATGCTTTCATGTTGCTATTGATGTTGCTGATCTTGAATACAATGATTCAGATAATGATTACTGATGATTCTAATGATTCTCAACTATTGTTGTTATTATCTATGTTGTTGATCTCGTATATATATAGAGATCTAATTCTGTTCTATTGCTAGCTATTTTGTTGCTATAATTAAGCTAATTAAACTTATCCAAAATCCTCGCCATGTTTATCGGCTTAGGAATTTGAGATTTACAACGAATCTAATATGAATAAAGTTGTTGATGTGACGTGGAATATTCGCTTGAATAATAGTCTTCCGTCGTCATTGACTTGATGTTATTGCTCTGACATGTTGACTATGTTGCGTACTTGATATAAAATCATACACATTTGTTAGTCTTCCGTAGGAATTTACTCTTCCGCAGATAGTCAGTCTTCCGCAGCAACTGTTCTTGTTCTTGTGCTTCCGCAGTTCTTGTTCTTGTGCTTCCGCAGGAGTTCTTGTCTTCTGCAGCAATCCCTCCAGTAGCTTCACTTGTTCTTTTCTTGTTCAGCTGAAGTTGTTCTTCCGCAGGAGATCCACGGATGTACACTTCAGTTATGTTCCTGAGAACATCTACGGAAGAACATTTTCTTCGTCCGCAGTTGTTCCAACACTTGGTCAATTTTCCAAATTGACACAGTTTAATGTTTCCTGCACATTCACACATACATTCTGAAATATATTATATCATAGATGAATATATATTATGAAGTGCAAAATAAATGTTATTTAATTCACAAATACAATTATAATCAAATATATTCATTTTATATCATCAAAAACAATAATTACAATAATGATTACAAGAGTGATTTTTATCATCTAAACCTATACAAGAGATCTATCCCTAACAATTATGATTAAAAAAAATATTAAATTACATAAAAGAAACCTTTATATTTGTAACTAAATCTATTTTTCAACATTTATCTTTATTGATTACACGAGACAAGCTTTATATATATGGTTTCTTTTATCTTTGATCCTTTAATTTAAAGGTTGTTATTTTGCATCGTTAAGTTAGGTCACATGGTTATTACATAAGGGTATATGTGTAAAAAGCATCCAACCGGTATAATTCTAAAACGAATTGACGTATTAGGGAAATATGATGTGTAAAACGTTGAGCCTGACGAGTAAAACCTCAAACAAAATCTATATCTTTTTATCATTACTTTTTTAAAGCTAGTTCTATAAAACTATATTGTTTCATATGATTTAGATATCAATAATAAACTTAATACGTAGAAATTAGAATGCAAGACATGTAAAGTTATTTAGGAAAATATAACGAGTAAAACATTGGGACCGTCTGGTAAAACCATAAACAAATTTTATATGTTTTAGTCATCACTTTTTAAAGTTAGTTATATTAAAATTTACTGTATTATATGATTTAAGTATCAATTAGAACTAATATATCAAAATAAAAATGCAAGGCACGTGAAGTTATTTAGATGCTCTTGTTTAAATTATAACGCTAGTTCTATAAAAATTTGTTGTATCGTATGATTTTCATAATGATATGATTGTGAAAAGTATCTAATAATGTGGCTTGCATTCAAATTTTTATGTATTAAGTTTATTATTATTTTTTGAACGGAAAATTAAATTTAGAGTTAATCTCGGTTTTGGTACATGAGTTTTGCAAATTGTCTCCATTTGAGTATCAACTCTTAAATTGTCTCCATTTTTGCCCGAGTTTTCAAAATTGTATATGTTTTCATCATTTTAACTAACAGTGTTAACATTTTCTAACGGTGTTAACATTTTCTGATAGATTTTTCTGAAAAGAAGAAAATACCCTTGGGGTTGAAATGGTTATTACAAACTTATTTTTTCTTTTTTTTATTAAATCAAACCACCACCTCAAATCTAATTTGAGGAGATGATGCATATAGTTGGATGATGATGAAGGTTTCAGATTTAATTTCAGGAAAAGTTTCAGATCTAATTTCAGGGAAGATTGTTGCGATTGTAGGTGGTTGTGGTGGTGGCCAGTGTGGTAGAGGTGGTGAACTCGTGGTGGTGGTGGTAGGAGTCTGTGGTTGCAAAAGGGACGGGTGGCGGAGGTGCAGTTGCTATAGCGGTGGTGTGGCAGAGGTGTAGTGGCGGTGGTAGTTGTGTAGCGGTAGTTGTGGTATGGCAGAGGTGCGGTTGCGACAGCGGTGGTGCGACGGAGGTGCAATGGCGGCAGTAGTTGCAGTGTGGCGAATGTGCGGTGGCTGTCAGAGGTGCTATGGGTTAGGGTTTGGATAGAGAGAGACAGATTTAAGTGAGTAGGCAGTGGGTTTAGCGGAACCTTATCGAATCGCAATGTTTTAGGGTTGCTGGAGGTTGGCCGGAACCTTGCCGGAAAACATTTGAGGTCGACTAACACCGCCACGAGTTGGAGAACACCACCACGACCACTGGTCTCAGAGAACCAAGAGCTACAAAGTGGAGTATAGCACTCGCTGGAACCCTCCCCCCCCCCCTCATGCGTCGCCGCCAGTCACCACTGCATCACCACTGTTCGCCGCCTACCACCATCGCAAGTAGGGATGTGGTTACCGCTAGCAACCCAATCTCTGATCTCTTTCTCTCTCTCTCTCGAGTTTGCTTTCTCTCTTTGAGTTTGTGTGTTTTTCATGGTGTATGGAGTGGGTGTGAAATGAGGCTAGGGGTGTAAAAGGGGTATTTTGGTCATTTAACATGCATTTAACACTAACTTAACAAAAAAAAATGTTAACGAAGTTATTAAAATGGACTAAAACAGGCATGATTTTGAAAACTCGGGCAGAAAATGGAGATAATTTAAGGGTTGGTACTCAAATGAAGACAATTTGCAAACTCAGGGACCAAAACCGAGATTAACTCTTATATTTTTTAATGATAATTAAATCATACGATACAATCATTTTTGTTTGAGGTGTTAGTCATCGGTCTCAACGTTTAACTGATCATATTTTCCTAATACATCGATTCGATTTTGGATTATGTCGTTTGTGTATGTTTTTTTACACATCTATTCCCATATGATAATCGCATGACCTAACTTAACGACTCACACTCACAATCGTTAAACTGAGGGACAAAAGATAAAACAAACCATATACATAAAGGTTGTTCAGTGAGTTACTGAAGATAATTGTGGAAAAATGAAATTAGTTATATAGATAAACATTTTTTTATTTAATTTACTCTAAAAAAACACAATATATAAAACTCAATACAATGACCTCTGTGTTCACTAAAAAAACTTTCTCACCTAGCTATGTTATTCCTAACTGATACAATCTCTCGTATTCTATTGAGATATACATGCCATAATAATAAAACAGTACCATAACTAAAAAAACTCTAATTAAACATTCAAAATCTATATGCCAACTTCACTCCAAACTCGGCCAAACACTTTTGTTTTATGTCCGTTCAGCCCCTCAAGTATTTGGATGGCCCGCCCCCTCAACTATTCGGACGATTAAGATTAATTCAAACATACAAATACATATACATAATTCCTTTGGCTTTGTATCATGTCCATGTTGAAATTAGCTTGATTAGTCTTCTAAAGGAAACATAATAACAGTTTATCCGTTATCTATTCCTGTTAGGTGATCGGTGTACACGTTAGACTTGTTGTCGCGTCTAGATAATAACTGGAATAAAGTTAAATGGGCACTTCCAAATAAACCTACCCAATCAAAACCCCTTGAGTTGAGTTGAAGTCTCATTCTATGTGGTCATATCAGCGTTCAGAACATAGAATAATTATCTAAGCTCACTGATCATTGGTAAGTGTAAACCTCAAGATTTTGATAACTAGTGTAAGCATAATATGATGTAAACTTTATTCCTGAAACAGCTTTTCTACTGTGATGTTCCATCTAGTGTTCTCAAGCATAAATGCAGCATCACACCAAGTGTACAAAGCATTTTCCTATTAATTTGTCTCCACAGAATATAGGCAGATATTGCATAACTAGAATAAGAAAGAGTGAGACGAGGAAAAATGAACCAATCAAATTGCAGTAAATGTGCACATACTGTTAAGTATCATAAACTTGCAGACATATACAGAAATATGGCCTTACAAATACAGTGATTGACAAATAATATTCTGCTTCATGTATTGTTTTTCAAGCATTATGTGCCTTCGAAATACGTATTCATAAAAATGTACAAGTTTTAATTGACTCTTCGCTTTGTTTTGAGCCAATTATGTGAATTCTTCCTCCATACTACTATGACAGATTGTTATTCTTTAGTTTTTAAAGCTGCAAAAAAGGAGTTCATGGTATCTAACATGGTATGGGTCAAAAGATTCTGTTTTGTAGAAAATCTAAAACATTAATTTGTAACACTTTACACCATCTTAATTATCATGAATTAACATATCTTTGAGAAACATGATGAAAGATATTAATAGTCTATTAAAGGTATTCATATGTTCAAGACCTGCAAGCTAGGAAGATAAAGGAAGATGTGTAATTGCATGCATGATTCGAGTAACGTATGTCATCAGAACCAAATGTTATAATCAAAGAAATAATGAAACATTCGATGCCTAAATGAGCATAATTCGTAAGAATCATTTGATGTGAAACAAATAATACGCACATCTTGCACAGCCTTATGTAGTGATGTGGAAGGAAATCATTCCCTGTGATCCAAATGAATAAAGTAAATAGTGTTAGGTATATGTTTGATTATCAAGTGGTTTTCATCATTTTATGATATTTTAGTGCCACGACATCTTGATTCGAGAGCTTATCTCTAAGTGCTCATTCGGTGGTCGTGCACTTTTCACCATGTTCCTATAACTTAGAATATTCCATTGAGAAAGATCTTCCACCTCAGCAGATGTTCTGGTCCATATACATAACTACCATACTGCCCTTCCAAGAATGATTGCATAAAAGAGCTTCTTAAACACTCTATCAAGGTTATAAGTGTCATTCTACACGTAAGATGCTGCCGTGCATATCAATATACGGAAATGCAAGTTGCTACACTACACTGTGGTAATAACATCACTCAAGTTGTGAAGCATGATACATGATGCTATAGTATCTACTAATGAAATAAGAATCTCCTATTTACACTTGGTTTTCTGATCTATATGTAGCGTTAACAAGAGCGCAGCATAACAAGTTAACAACATCTGAAGTTTCTTTTTACTAATTTACACTTGGTTTTCTTATCATTTATTGCTTTAACTTCAAGATAATATGGCTATGGTTGCAGCTTTGGTTGCTGATAGATCAGTGGTTATATTCAGCAAAAACTCTTGCTGCATGTGTTACACAATTAAGACATTAATAAGCAGTTTTGGAGCTAATCCCACTGTTTATGAGCTTGATGAGCATCCAAAGGGACATCAAATAGAGAAAGAACTCGAGGTATTAGGGTGTAAGCCAAGTGTCCCAGCTGTGTTCATAGGGCAAAAGTTGATCGGTGGGGCCAATGAGATAATGACACTTCATCTGCAGGGTCAGCTGGTGCCATTGCTACTCAGGGCTAATGCTATATGGGTCTAATGAAACTTGTTCAATAATATTAAGGTTTTTTCATTGTAGAGTTAGAGTTGTGCTAATACAAATGTAGACGCGGTTTGATGTTTCTGCAGTTGCTAGAGCAGAAAGACGCGAGTTGTTTTTCGGCCTTCTTTCCTGCGGTTATTTATTTTTTTTTTTTGTTTTCCTTTTTTTTTCGACTTTCATGAGTTGATGACAATGTATGCATGTACCAACTTTGACATGTATTTTTCTACTTCTGAGAAGCAACTAGAATTTGCTTATAGTTGCTGTAATAAAATGTCAAGAATGCAAGTTTTTACTGTCTTTTAGCTACAAAAATAGTAAAATAACAAGGGATTGCTGATAGACATGTGAAACTTGTTGAGAAGAATATCATAGAGAAACTAATTCATTCAGATATTAAAACATTAGATGATAATTACCTAAAGCATAAGTGAAAGAACCGACCCGTACCTTATTCTTGTGTAGAGGTGGCAAAATAAGCAGATCAGTCATGTCGTCACAGAGCCAAATGTATCATTATTGTACATGTTAAAACAGGTCTACTTCTAGTCCAAGATTTTCACATTTTCTATAAATAGCTAGTGTGTCAGCTATATCGTTATTACAACAATAATATAATATGTTCTAGCAAAATGAGTTTTTCAGGTTTTTGGAATAAGATTACAAACTTAGGAGACTTTCTACCCATTTGACCCGTTTCTCAAAAGTAAATGGGTCGAAATTGTCACATATACTTGTGGGCATTAGAATTGTTATTGAATAACATGCTGCAGAGTAAAAAAAAATGTGCATCTCAACAAGTCGCTTGCAAAAAGCAGTATACCTTCTCATGGGATAGAAAACAAAGTGATGTTATTAACCAGAAAACAACACATCACCAAAATGTGCACCATGATAACCAATTATCGCTGATCCGTATCCGAAATTTTGAGAAAGCCCAAGATCTTCAACTGAATAGTTCATGAACATGTTTACGATACGTGCGTGAATAACATAAACCTTCGAGTTGGCAAATATTTATCCTTTACTGGAAGTAGAAACGTCAGTGAATAACAAGCCCATCAATATACAAAGTTATAAAAAGGACAAATGGTATAAATGTAGATCTGCTGGTGGTCATATATGCCACACCATTCAGAGACTGATATGCAGCTTTGGGGCTAACCCAACAGGTTATGAGCTTGATGAAAACCAATAATGTTAACTAATAGAGAAGGAACTCAAAGCGTTAGGGTGTACGCCACATGCGCAGGTTGTATGTATAGGACACGAGCCGGTTTTTTGGTTGCATCCAAACCGAAATCATTAATTTGGTAGTTTCACGTTACCGTCAGTTTTTTGTACACCCTTATATTTTAAACAAGAGATTTTAAGAAAGATGAATAAAAAAATAAAAGGTTAACCGTTGGGCCAAGAAGGAGTCCACCTTAGCCGAGAGAAAGGGGCGGTCTAGCTCTATTATCGTGTCGCCTATCTAGGCTTCACTAGCCAAGAATCAAACTCCGCGCCATGACGTTGATATCGTGTAGCCCAAAGTTTGGGCTTCACGTACAAGCCAAGGATCAACCGCAACAAACCTTGCAAACCTGGTGCGCACCTCATTCTCGGTGTCAAACACATCACATCACCTACTCACCGAATCTCTCCCGTGCGAGCTAGTCCCAACAGACTTCGAAATCTAAAGTGGCTCCTAGTTCTTAACCCTTCGTATAACTTTAATGCCCCCACTTACACTGTGTTTCCGAGTTCATTTAAGGAGAGAAAAGAAAGGAATCGGAAGGAAAAAAAATTATTGCATTCTAGAGTTTTTTTTTTTAACGAAGAAAATGGAAGGAAAGTAAGAAAGTTGTGTTCCCGAGTTCATATAAGAATGGAAATAAAAGGAAATGAAAGGAAAATAAAGCCTAAAATGAATTTGGAAGGAAATTGAGAGAAAAGAAAAGAAAGGGAAATAAAGGAAAAGAAAAGAAAGAAAAGGAAACGACTCGAGTCGTATATGAAGTTAATGAAACTAGAGTCGAGAACAACTTTAGCAATAGAGGGTGAAGCAAATGAACTTTTTCTGCGGTTCAGGCGTTCACCGTCTCCAGTCAGCAAAAAGTCACAAGACTGCGGTATGAAGTTAATGAGACTAGAGCCGAGAACAGCTTCTGAGAATCGTCGAGTTAGCATGACAAAGAGTTGGATTGTTTTGCTGCAACAAGGTGATGTTCTAACTGCTAATGCATTGAAATCATACTAACTGAGAAGGTTTTATATGCAGTTGTGTTTGTGTAACACAATGATGTTAATATTTAAACTATATAATCACAAGATTTCTTAGGTATAATTGTATATGCTTGTTAGTAGCAAAATGATAATAATAATATCATGTATAAGGTTTTTTATGTGGTTGTGTAAGCCAGAAAGATTATTAAACCAACCTGCATACAATATGTGAGATGATGTGGTATGTGAGATGATGTGATGATATTGGCGTTATGCCATGTAAAAAGGTTAATTGTCGGATATCCAACCGAGGTAAAAAGGTTAACTGTTGTGTCAAGGGGTTTAACGTTAACTGATAAAACGTATAGGCTTGTAGTTTGGAGTTACACATTCAAACTCCTTATTTTAGGGAACTTGGGTAGCCCGCCACACGAACAAAAGCGACTCTTAACCTTCCATTTAACCTTAATGCGCGACTTGGGTCACAGGACCGAGCCCGACGATAGTTTGAAGCATCAAAATGTGTTTCTAAAAATAACATTGTTGTTCTTTGGTTTACCGATGTGAAAAGTTTGGTAACAAGTACACCTAAAATTGGTGGATCAAACTAAAAAGTTACGATATTTAATGGTTATATTAATAGGGTCAGGATCATTACAGAATCACTTTTTATTTTCAGAACCAAAAGAACCATTGATTTACATAAATGTAAATACGAATCATTGATTTACATAAATATAAGTTAAAGCTGGTGATATTTAGTTGTTTTACATAGTTTATTGTTCATGTCTGATATACACATATGTAAAATAGATTAAGTATCACCAAACTTAATTTACACTTATGTAAATCAATCATTCTATGATTCTGAAAATAAAAAGTGATTCTGTAATGATCCTAACCCTATATTAATATTGTTATATATGTAAAGTTCAATAAAAACGTTACTATGCTGATATGCAAGTTATTAGTTGCTGGTATTACAAATTAAGTTTGATTATTTAACATATTTTCATCTTATAATAAAGTTAATTTATTATTAAAGGCAACACCAAAAGTATTAATGTATCATTGCGTTAAAAAGTGATGAACTTGTCAATATAAAATTTTACTAGGTTTTCTCAATTCGCACGTTGTGAGAGAAATTCCATCATAATCCCAAATATTAAAATGCGAATACAACACACGTAGCGGCAATATTGTACGTGACGTAATAACGTGTGGACTAACAACAACCCGACTTCTCTTTGGACTTATTTTATGTGAAATCGTAAACTAACTCAAATTTATACCGTTGAACGAAAACGTGTTATACTTTACCCGACTCTTTTCCAAACAAAATTATGTCGAAACGTAAATCAGCTCAAAACGTATATAAAGAAGAATTCCACCATGATCCCAAATATTAAAATGCGAATGCAACAATAGGTTGTGGTGTTATTGTACGTGACGTGATAACGTATAGACTAACAACCGACCCAACTTGTCTTCGGACCAAATTTACATCCAATCGTAAACTAACTCGAATTTATAATGTTGAACGAAAATGTGTTAAACTTGACCTGAATTTTTTCCAAACAAGATTATGACGAAACGTAGTCCAATCTAGAACGTACATAAAAAACACGCGTAGCCATTACGGTCTTCCTGACTCAATCTGAACAAAATTTATTTTAAGAGTTAGAGTAACTAGGATTTATACAGTCGAATAAAAACGTTTTATATTTGATCCCACTTATTGCTGAACAAAATTTATGTCAAAACATAGGCGAACGTTGAAACGTTGATCATCTTAAAGTATGTATAAAAATATACACGTAAATGTTTTATATTTGACCCGACTCGTACCGACACGTAAACCCGAAACTTTAAAAATCTAAGCGGGTTAAAATAACATTTTACAAAGTATTAAGAGCTTGTTAGAATGCGAAGGTGTCAAAACTGACCATGTAATACGTTTAATAAACATTCAAAAAACAAATTATGCGTATATTATTATCATTTAAATTTATTATTATTATTTTATAATATTATTACTATATATATATATATATATATATATATATATAATTGTTTTAGTTATAATATATCCACATCCAAGCGGTGCTATTAATAATTGACGTACACAATATTTTATATTTATCTTGTAACGTATGATTTTAAATTAACCTATATATTTCAATTTTCATTAAACGTGTATCATATATATCATTTTATATTTGGATAATCAGTCATCTATATCAGTGGGTGACTTTCTATAACTAAAGAAAGTATTTGATGCTTGACTTATCACTCGTTTTATGCAAGGTTTGAAGAGGGACGTGATTTATGATCTGAATATCTAATATACACAGTCTGAGTTTAAAAATTAAAGAAAACAACGTTCATGCATATGGAGATATCGTATATAAAGGGAATGCCTACCTTTATGTGCTTGGTCAGGGTCGTGTTATAGGAAGCTTACGTCTTTGTGAGGGGAGGTAATGATCATGTACGATGATGTTGAAGAGCGTTTGGATTCAAAACTTTTTTGGTTATAACAATCTAACCAAGCCAAACAAAGCTCAAACTTATTCGAGACAAAATTTTTTAGCACCAAGTTGACAATGTTAAAAACGAGCCAAACTCTAACTCAAGTTTTTAGCTTGATTTGAGATTGATCTAAGACGAACGAGGTTGGTTTGAAATTCAAACCATTAGCATAATTCTACTTCCATTCAAACCGACATAACTCTACTAGCATCCAAACCGAAATTTAATCTAATTGTTTTTGGTTACTGTTGAATTTATGTACACCCATGTATATTTGAGATAAAAAAAATTTTATGAAAACATGAATACAAAATTTAAAAAGGTTAATTGTTAGGCCAAGAAGGAGTCCACTTTTCGCCGAGAGAAGGGGCGGCCTAGCTGCTTCGCTTCTGGACTTACAGACAAATCTCCAATCTCTGCTATTCAACGTAGATATCACCTAGCCACTCTCGGCTTCACTAGTCAAGGCCAACCCTAAACCTTGCTATAAACTGGTGTGCACCTCATTCTCGGTGCCAACACCTCACCTGGTCCACCAGTTCTCCAGGCATGCTACCCCCCCACAAACTCCCGAAAACCAAAAGGTGCTCCTACAGTTCTCCTTGCATGCTAGCCCCCACAAACTCCCGAAAACCAAAAGGTGCTCCTAGTTCTTAACCATTTGTATAACCTTAATGCCCTCACTTGAGTCACAAGCCCACGTTGTTTCGCTTCTGGACTTACAGACAAATCTCTAATCTCTGCTATTCAACGTAGATATCTCTTAACCATTCGTATAACCTTAATGCCCTCACTTGAGTCCAAGCCCACGTTGCTTCGCTTCTGGACTTACAGACAATCTCAATCTCTGCTATTCAATGTAGGATATCACCAGCCACTCTCGGCTTCACTAGTCTAGGCCAACCCTAAATCACTAGTCTAGGCCAACCCTAAACCTTGCTATAAAACTGGTGTGCCCCTCATTCTCGGTGCCAACACCTCACCTTCCGCCAGTTCTCCAGGCATGCTAAGCCCCACAAACTCCCGAAAAGCAAAAGGTGCTCCTACAGTTATCCTTGCATGCTAGCCCCCACAAACTCCCGAAAACCAAAAGGTGCTCCTAGTTTCTTAACCATTCGTATAACCTAATGCCCTCATTGAGTCACAAGCCCCGTTGCTAAGCCCCGGCAATTTGAACCATCAAATAGGATCTAAAAACTGCACTGCAGTTCTTAGATTCACCGATGTGGGATAAATAAAGGTCTAGTAGTAACACGAAAATTTTTAACACTTGGAAACTTTTAAAACCAGCGTTCCGGTTTGCACAAACTCACAAGACGATGGTATGAAGTTAACGAAGTCACAAGCCCACGTTGCTAAGCCCGGCAATTTGAACCATCAAATAGGATCTAAAAACTGCACTGCAGTTCTTAGATTCACCGATGTGGGATAAATAAAGGTCTAGTAGTAACACGAATAATTTTTAACACTTGGAACCGTTTTAAACCAGCGTTCCGGTTTGCACAAACTCACAAGACGATGGTATGAAGTTAACGAATCTAGAGTCGAGAACAACTTCTGAGAACCATCACGTGTCGAATTTGCATAACAAAGAATCTGGTCACTTTGCTGCTGAGGTTTGGTGTGTAACATGCAACATATACATTCACAGTAGCACAAGGATAATGATGATGATGATGATGATAATAATAATAATAATAATATAATAATAATAATAATAATAATAATTATAATTATTATTATTATATTTTATTATATTATTATTATTATTATTATTTTAATTATTATTATTATTATAATACCCAGATTGGTTATTAATTATAAACGCTAAATAAGGTTTTAAAATGGATTAGGTATCCTATACCTAATAAGAAAGATTTATTAGACAAATTATACGAGTCAAATATATTTTTTAAATTTGATTTAAAGTCAGGATACTGGCAAATTCAAATTGAAGAAAAAGACAGGTATAAAACTGCTTTTACAGTACCTGTTGGGCAATACGAATGGAATGTTATGCCATTTGAATTAAAAAATGCCCCTTCAGAATTTCAAAATATTATAAATGACATATTCATTTCTTATAGTGATTTATCATTGTTTATATTGACGATATCCTTGTATTTTCAAAGGATATTGAAACTCATTTTAAACATCTAGAGATATTCAAAAATATAATTTTAAAAAATGGTTTAGTTATATCTAGACCAAAAATGTCTCTTTTTCAAACTAAAGTCAGATTTTTAGGTCATAATATTAATCAAGGAAATATAGTTCCAATTAACTGCATCTAAATTCCCAGATGAGATTTTAGATAAAAAACAATTACAAAGATTTTTTGGAAGTTTAAATTATATTCTTCCTTATTATAAAAATTTAGCAGAAGATACTGCTTTACTATACGATCGGCTAAGGAAGAATCCTAAGCCATGGTCTATCGATCATACTAAAGCAGTACAAAAGATTAAGCAAAAGGTTCAAAACCTTCCTTGCTTAACAATAACAAACCCAGAATGGGAAAAGATTGTTGAAACTGATGCCTCAGATACAGGCTACGGAGGCATATTAAAACAAATATCTCCAACCAATAAACAAGAATATCTTGTTAGATTTCATTCTGGAAAATGGAATGAAAGTCAAAAGAATATGCAACTGTTGCAAAAGAAATTCTTGCAATTGTCAAATGTGTTTTAAAATTTCAAGATGATTTATTCAACAAAAAATTTATAATTAAAACTGATTGCAATGCAGCTAATATATGTTTAATAAAGATTTTAAACATGATGTTTCTAAGCAGATGTTTGCTAGATGGCAATCACATCTTGCACCATTTGATTTTGAAATCATATACAAAAAGGGAACTGATAGGGTTTTAGATAAAGCAAGCTCATCTCAACAATACGCGGATAATAACCCAATAATATTTCACAAACTAATGAAGGGTCAGTTCAAATACAATTTGAAAATAATAAAATAAAATATGAACCCTCTCTGTCTAAATCGGTGTCATCACACTATTACATTTCTCCTGTAGATTACACAGTTAGAAGTCTTCTAGGCATCAATATCTAGAATCAGAGAAAATTTCCTGAAAGAAAAATAGATGAGTTAAGAATAAACTCTGATAATATAGTTCGAGGAATTAGAATAGAAGAAATAAAATTTGTATAAATATGAATCAAAAAGAAAAATTAAATTTTACCCCGGATCACCGTAAAGAAGAAATTTCTAAAGAATTTCTCCAACCCCAATGGAAGTTATTCAGAACATGGTTTTTCAAAATTTTGAAAAAACAGATAAGAATTTTCAGAGAAGAATATTATAATGAATATATGAAAAACGAAATTATACCTTTGTTCCATGGTTTATTGAAAATATACTAATAGTATTATTTCTGGTTATAGAAAGAAATTTTAATATTAATGGAAATATAGTTTCAAATATTTTCCCTCCTACTAATAGTTTTAAAATTGAAAACAAGGAGAGGAAGATATTATCAAGCTTTTCAAAAACTTCTGGAAGTGAAACCCTACAGATAACGAGTTCTCATATAAATGGTTTAATAAAACAACAAAATTATTCAAATCTTTATTTGATAATAATTGGAGAACAACTCCAGATATTTCAAAGAAAATGGATAAAATTTTATGCCATTTCAAAGAAAAAAAAGGTCATAATAAATGACCAAATAAGAGTATATTGCTACTCCTAGTATTCAATTACCTCCTAAGGTAACAGATTTCAAAACTCTGAAGAAAATCTTATGCAAACATTAAATGATTCAATTAATATATTAAAAAATCTGAAAATAAATACATTAACAGATTTTGAAGATAGTCTAAAAGAAGAAGATTATAAGCAAAAGATCAATGATGAAATCATGAAGTTATCTAAGTTTGCTGATAAGCCAACTCAGATGATGTATTACTATCCTAGGCCTACTCCACGGGATGTTCTAATAGAAGAACAGGAATACGTAATTAGTAATTCATATAGTGGAAAAATGATCTATGAATGGAACATAGATGGTCAAACAGAATGACCGATTATAATACTGTCCAAAGATGCTTATGTATAGCACTATTTGTCAAAACAATAAGAATACGACTAAGATGATAGCTCAGATGATTATATCAGTTTTATAGTCCAACTTAAAGGTTTGGGGAATAATTATCTATCAGATTTCAATAAGACAAGAAATCCTCAACAGTACAAAAGTAGGATAACGGTAAATGTTGAAAACAACTCATTTACACTTTGATAGTTAATATTATCATAGAACACTTTACAGGCAGATGGTCTGATAATTCGGAGAATATCAGAACTCTTTTACAAAATCTTAAGTGTAGAACCCTAACATCTTTTAGGTGGTATAAGGATACTTTCCTAAGCAAAGTAATGGAACTCCCTGAGTCTAATAGCTCACATTGGAAGTCAAAATTCGTAGATAGCCTCCCTTTTTCATTTGCAGAAAGAGTTAGGAATAACCTAAGAAAAGGTGGTATTAGTATAAATTATGATGATTATACTTACGGCAAGTTAATAGGAACTTGTATTCAAGAAGGTTTAAATTTATGCGATGAAATTAAATTAAACCAACAACTTAAAAAACATTCTCTAAATGAGAAGAAACAATTAGGGGAATTCTGTAGTCAATTCGGTATAGAAGGAACCTCAAGTAATTCTAAAAAAATTAAAAAATTAAATCCCTACTAGCATCAGAAAAGAAAAGGAAAAGGAAAGATAGAAAAAATAAAAGAATTCAAAAATACGAGGAACATAAACCTTCGTATAAGACATATAAGTCAAAATTAAGCTGTAAGAAATGTGGTAAAATAGGTCATACAACAAAAACTTGTTGGGTTAGGAAAAAGCTTATTAAGCTAGAAGATGAAGATTTAATAAATCAAATATCAAAGATATTATTAGAATCAGATACTGAATCTGATCAATCTTCGAATAAATATTTAAATATTTAAGAAAATGAGAGCCTATACTCTTCCTCTGAAGAAGAAAACTGTTGCAAAAATAACTGTTGCAATAATACTTCAGAAGAAGAAGAAGAAGAAAATATTTATCAAATAATTTCACAATTCAAAAATATGGAAATAAACGTATTAACAAGTGAAATAATAGAATTATTAAAAGTAGTAGATGATCCACAAATTAAAGAGAAGATAATCTCTTCATATATGAATAAGCAAGAAGAAGGTTCTTCTTGTTCAGATTCTAAAGATAAAAAATCATTTTCTTTGGCAGAATTAAAAATTCAATTAAATCAGAGAAATAAAGATAAAAAACCTGTTGATATACAACAATTAAAAAGAGAAATTGATAATTTAAAATCAGAAATAAAGATTTACAACAAATAATAAAGAATTAGACAATAGAAAATATGTCTAGAAAAAGATAAATTAAATATACAACCAATAGAAGAATCAGAATTATATCTGAAAATATAAGATGGCATGGAAAAATTAAACTACTAATAGAAATGATTTTAATAGAAGTAATTGCACTTTCGATAATGGTGCAGATTTAAATTGTATACAGGAAGGATGATTCTACAAAGTATTATTATAAAACTACTCATACTTCCGTCATGCGGGAAAGGAAAATTAGAGGTAAATTATAAAATCCCTAAGCCTTTATTTGTAAAAATAATACTTGTATTAATACAAGCTTTGTATTGGTAAAGAATCTTAGGAAACCAAGTTATACTGAAAGTCCTTCTTGACAAAATATTTTCTTTAAAAAATGTAGACCGTACTGGAATAACGGTACGTATGAAGGAAATAAATATATTTTAAATTCATTCTCATCAATAACAAGAACATTAAACAATTTAAAGATGAATTGTTAAAAGCAAAGAGAAATCAAATAAAATTTTTACAAAAAGAAAATTTTCTTTAAGTATTCAAGAAGATTAAATAAACCAAAATACAAGAAAAGATTAAATTAATAGAACACCAATTCGTTTACAAATTGTAATGATCATCCTAATGCCTTCTGGGATAGAAAGAAACATATTGTTTCACTTCCATATGAAGAAAACTTTAATGAAAGTCAGATTCCGACCAAGGCTCGACCTTGTCAAATAAATTTTGAATAAATGGAATTATGTAAACTTATAAACATGAATTTAATAAGAAATTCAAAGTCTCCATGGTCATGTAATGTGTATGACACGTTTGTATTACAATCAAAAAGTAACAGTAAAGCTAAATAATGTAGCATCAAACAAAATGTTGTCGGCCAATATATGGTGATATTGGTCCCTCTTTTCTTCCTTGTGGGGCCTATTGTTTGATTAAACTTTGCTTTCCAGCCGATTTTGCTGGTGCGATTCTTTATCCAATCTGCCATCATTTGCTCATAGGTTCACATCCAAGGTTCATCTTTTGTTGTGACATCGGTAATTTTCCGTTACCAAACTCCGTTAGTTCCGTTAGTCTTGCATACACGTGTCGTGACACACACTAGTTGTCGTTGAACGTTGGTGACTTAACAATAATCAGTAATGTTAAATTGATGATAATTAAGTTAACAATGTGATTATTAAGTTATGTATGTGATTTAAATTAACTGTAATTTTATCGCGTAACGTGAAACGTGCATATTATTTCGTGTGTTTGTGATAAATGGAAATTATGCATGAATGTTAATTGTGACTATAATAATGGTTTAGTAGTTAAAAACTATTTAAAAACTATTCAAAAGCCTAATCTTTATAAAATACAAATTATAAGGTTAAAGGGTAATTATGGTTATAAAATAAAATAATCAACCCAACCCTAATCCCACCCCATCGGCCGCGATCGACCTCTCCTCCCTCTCCTCTTCGAATTCAGCCAAGAACAAGCAATCATCTTCGTTTTGGTCGATTACAAGCATAGAACAAGTTGGAATCATCATTGCGCCATTACACGTTTAAAGGTTAGATTTTTATATGTTTTTGATGATTCTTCTGTGGCCGAATGTTCATACGAAATCTGCAATTGATGGTCGATGATGCTTGTTTGTTGTGTTAATGTGTTGTTAGATAGTACATGTTAATTAACGTCAAGTATGCAATAAAGGTGGATTTTTACAAGTTCTTATGGGATTTACATTAGGGCCGAAACCCTAATTCGAAATTGCATTTGGAGGCGTTTATGATGTTGTTGTGTTATTATGTTAGTTGGATTGTATATATGCTAGTTAACGTCGATTATGCAAGAAAGCTATGATTTTGATACGTTGTTCATAGGTTACTAATAATAGTAACTTTATTTTGCATGAATTGATGATTGGATGATGTATGAATGTTATGGATGTGTTTGTGATGTGATTAGATGCTAGTTGATGATATGAACAATTAAAATCGAGAAGATGTCTTATAGTTCATACATTGCTAAAATAGTAACTTGGTTGAATGTTGATGAATCATGATGATTAGGTGTGTTGATCATGTTTAGATGTTGTCTGGACTTGAATTGTATATAATTGATGAATTCATGAATGTAGTGTGAGTTTGATGAATTTGGATGAACTTTCCAAAGGGAAACTTTATTGTGCAAATCCTTGAATTGATGATTTGAGCATGTTTGGGATATTAGGACATGCTAGTGTGTTCAGGATGGTTTCTAAGGTGACTAAATGTGTTGTTTATGTTGTATGATGTTGATTTGGGTTGTTACCTGTTTTGGCTGTTAGTGGAAATCATGGTATGAGTTATATAGGTAAGCTAGACTTTTGTGGATGATGATTGATCAAGAATTTTGTGTTATGAGCATGATAATAGTTGAGATTCGCATGACTTGTATGATATCTAGTTGTAGATATCTAGTTGGTCATGTGATATGAAGTGTTATAGTAATCAGTTGTATGTTATCATGTGATGTACTGTTATGTTGTTTAATGAATTTCACCTATAATGTCACCACGGGTCAAACGGGTCAACTGGGTCAATGTGCTTGTCTTCTTAAACCTTGAGTCCTTGGTTTGTAGAGCACTTAGGGTTTCATGTTGATTCTGTGTACACGTGCTTATGTACTCTTGTGTTCTAGGTGACCTTTGAAGGTTGTCTTTCCCCTCTTCTTTCAAGTTAAGCTCTAAGTTAATTCTTGCGCGCATCAGGTGAGTTCTTGCCCCACTCATTTTACATAATCTCTTTTGGGGAGATAGCATACTGTGATCACAAACGCTTTTATATAGTGTGTATAATATTATATAGTGTGTTTACCATGGAAAGTCCTCACACTTTCGGATTGTTAATATTGACTAGCGGGAATTTTGGGTAGTACTACTGGGTCTGACGAGCCCCACCTGTGCGACTCGAGGTCAACGGGTGCAATTTGTCCTAACAATATTCGTCACGACCTGGTAAGTCGTGACGGGAGGCAAAAACGTAACACAGTCAGCTTCGATCGCGAAATCACTATGATAATATTTTATGTTAATAGACTAGCTATCTATTGCATACACTACTTATGCTCTGGAAACTGTTGATTGGTTTATATTTTAACGCAAACTCTTGACTCACCAACATGTGTTGACTTGTTTAGTATGCTATTCTCAGGTTAAGGTTGCCAGTTGCCTAGGAGCACGCACGTCAGCATTTTGAGTTGTCTACATTTGCCTTGTTTACAAATTTGGGATTATTTTCATATTAAACATTGTGTTTGGGGCGCGTATGTTTTGCGCATTCTCTTTACATACTACTTGTTTTGGGTTTTCTGGTTTTAAAAACGCTTCCGCAGTATTTTAAACGTTAACTCTGGTTTTGTTTATTATCATATAGAGTCGTTCTTGGTAACTAATGACTGAGATCCTGGTATGTCACGCGCCTCGCGGTAAAACCCCGCACGCGATTTTGAGGGTGTGAAACCGCACAGTGTTAGTTACTTATCGCTTACTCTCCTTACTGTATACTCATTGGCATACGCAACACGTACTTCGCAGCATGGCATCGTCGTCCAGAATTTAGGCAAGAGACCTGCACGATCTGAGTCACCTCCTACTTCTCCCGTACCGATAGGGGATTTAACTGGCCCCGACATCCTTATCTCCTGGCGAGATAGACTGGATCAGCCTTTCATACCTCCTGAGCTCGATCCTCCGCGAAACTGGGATTTCTCCACCTACATAAACCGTATGGCTATAGAGAGCGCGTACCACCGTAGCACCTACACGACCTAGGACTAGGTCATCGACCGCCTCTACTTTGCCTACACTTCCTACTTGAGCATCCTCTGGAGCAGGCATTTGCAGCCCTAGTAGCCACACTGGACACAGAGCGACAGCGGATTAGAGGACTCACTGATGAGAACTCTGCATTACGATCTGAGATGCGTCAGCTGCGTTTCCAGGTAGAGACGCTTCAGGAGCGACTCTCGATGGCCATTGGTGGACATCATACTCTGGCAGGCAACGTGGTAGCACTTAGTGGGCGCATGGACGCACAGGATCACCATAACATAGTGATCGATGATAGGTTTGCTGATTTAGAGGCACAGCTAGCAGCACTTCAGGTGTTGAAGCCCCTGCACCTTTGGGGAAGCCTAATGAGGAAGAACCAGAAGAAGATCCGAGGAAGAACTGATGAAGTCCAGAAGTTGGAGGCTTTCTGGCAATTAAAGATGGAAGGATCTGAGATCGAGGTTTACACCATGAGGTCTCACGATTGGCACGCTTTGCCCAGGCATGATCAATCTGCCGATCAATGAATTGAGCTTATCAGCGTGGCTTGGTTCCGGAGATACAAAGCATGGTGACTTTTGAACCTCACAACTATCCAGCAGTTATTCGATTGGCTCACAAGCTTACTGACCAAGCAGTGGAGCAGGAAAGCTACCCAAACAGGGCGCTATGGCAAGCGTGCCTGACAATAAACGCAACTGGGACAACTCTCAATAAGGGATCTTTGTCAACAACCAATCTCAGCAACAACACACACTCAACAGCATCAGCATCCACAGCAACAAAGAGGTTGATAACAACCGAAATTCAATCAGCATCCTCGGCATCGGGACAAGGAGGCTATGGGGGAAAGTCCTAAGTGCAATCGATGCAACTACCACACACAAGGGTGTGATAACTTCCGATGCCAACGCTGTGGGAAAGTTGGGCATGCGCAAAGACTGCCGGGGTGAACTGATGAGAAGCCTCAACAATCACGAACACTCCGAAAGGTTGTTTTGAGTGCGGAAAGAAGGCCATTACAAACGCAACTGTCCCCAGCTTAAGAGGAATGGTAATGGCAACAACAACAATGGGAACAACAGCAACTAACAATGGCAACAACAATAACAACAACAATGGTAATGGCAACAACAATGGAGCCAAAGGAGAGCCTTCGTCATTGGCTCAGGTGAGGCTCAACGATCCTACAACAGTAACTGGTAAATTTTCGGTTAATGGTTGTTTTGCTACCGTTATTCGATACGGAGCCGATAGAAGTTTCGTGTCCACTAGGTTCTGTAGTCTTTAGTGATATGCCCTCAGCCTTAGAATCTAAATACACCGTGAGTTAGCTAACGGCACACAGATTCACGTAACGCATATTCTTAGAGACTGCAAGATAGAGCTTGCTGGTCATACATTCACCATAGATCTCATGCCTGTTACACTAGGATTTTGATGTGGTAGTAGGCATGGATTGGCTTTCCGATAAACAAGCGGAAGTCATATGCCACGAGAAGATCATACGGATTCCCATTGGTGAAGAAGTCCTTACGGTCAGAGGTGATAGAGTGGTGCGGTGATAGGCATCATCTCGTTTATGAAGCACAGAAGTTGTTACGAAAGGGTCGACTGGCCATATTAGCACTCGTCACAGATAAACAGGTCGAGGAAAAGAAGATAGAGGATATCCCCGTAGTTCGTGAGTTTCCGAGGTGTTTCGGAAGACCTGCCTGGATTACGCCTCATCGTCAAGTGAATTCCAGATTGAGTTGACTCCAGGAGCCGCTCCAATTGCGAGAGCACCGTACCGGTTAGCTCCGAACGAACTGCAGGAATTATCCGCCCAACTACAAGAGTTGTTGGATAAAGGGTTCATCCGACCGAGTTCGTCGCCCTGGGAGCGCCAGTTCTATTTGTGAAGAAGAAGGATGGTACATTTCGAATGTGCATTGACTATAGGGAACTGAACAAGGTTACTATCAAGAATAGATATCCGTTACCTCGTATCGATGATTTGTTTGATCAACTGCAAGGATCAAGCTATTACTCTAAGATTGATCTGAGGTCTGGGTATCATCAGCTGAGAGTTCGAGAAGAGGACATCTCGAAGACTGCTTTCCGTACACGATATGGTCACTATGAATTTTGGTCATGCCATTGGGTTGACGAATGCACCAGCAGTATTCATGGATCTCATGAATCGCGTGTGCAAACCCTATCTTGATCAGTTTGTTATCGTCTTTATTGATGACATACTGATATACTCAAGGACCGAGGAAGAACATGGAAGCACTTACGTTTAATCTTGGAATTACTTAGAAAGGAACAATGTATGCAAAGTTTTCTAAGTGTGATTTCTGATACGTGAGGTACAATTCTGGGTCATATTGTCAACGAGAAGGGAATACATGTTGATCCTGCTAAGATTGAAGCGATAAAGAATTGGTCTGTTCCTAAGACACCAAGTGAGATACGACAATTCCTTGGATTAGCGGGATATTATCGATATTCATGAAGGATTCTCTAAGATTGCACAACCTCTCACAGCCTTGACTCACAAGGGAACAACATACAAATGGGTGAGAGTCAGGAATCTGCTTTTCAGTTGCTGAAACATAAATTGTGTAGCAACAATATTAGCGTTACCGGATGGTAGTGATGACTTCGTAGTCTACTGCGATGCGTCTATTCAAGGACTTGGATGCGTTGATGCAGCGGGATAAAGTGATAGCTTACGCCTCTAGACAGTGAAGATTCATGAGAAGAACTATCACCCATGACTTGGAACTGGGTGCGGTAGTTTTGCCTTGAAGATCTGGAGACATACTTGTACGGTACCAAATGCACCATCTACACCGATCACAAGAGTCTCCAGCACATCTTTGAGCAAAAGGAGTTGAACATGAGGCAAAGACGCTGGGTGGAATTGTTAAACGACTACGATTGTGCTATTAAGTACCCCCGGGGAAAGCAAATGTAGTTGCTGATGCGTTGAGTAGAAAAGACTGCTAAACTCGACGTGTGCGAGCTCTGCAACTAACGATTAGTACGCAATTACCTGAACAAATCCGAGAGGCTCAAACAGAAGCTTTGAAAGCAGAAAACATTGGGTCTGAATCGTTAAGGAGTATGGAAAAACAATTGGAAGTAAAAGCGGTGGGATTCGTTACTTCATGGATAGACTATGGGTACCTCTACACGGAAATCTGAGAGACTTGGTGATGAGTGAGGCTCACAAGTCCAAGTATTCTATACATCCTGGATCTGACAAGATGTACCACGATTTGAAGGCGCACTATTGGTGGCCTAACATGAAAGCAGATGTAGCTACTTATGTGAGTAAGTGTCTGACCACCGAAGGTTAAAGGGAGTATCAGAAACATCTGGTCTACTACAACAACCCGAGATCCCTATGTGGAGTGGGATCAAATATCAATGGATTTTATTACTAAGTTACCTCGTACTTCTACGGGTTGTGATACAATAGGGTTATCGTGGATCGATTAACAAAATCTGCTCATTTCCTAGCGATAAAGGAAACAGATAAATGGAGAATTAACCCACTTTATTGAAGGAGATCGTTTCGAGGCATGGAGTACCGATCTCAATCATTTCTGATCGCGATTCTCGTTTCACATCACACTTCTGGCAGTCACTGCAGAGATCTTTAGGTACGCGATTGGATATGAGTACTGCTTATCATCCACAGACTGATGGTCAAAGCGAGCGTACTATACAGACTTTGGAGGACATGTTACGTGCTTGTGTGATTGACTTCGGGAATAACTGGGAAGTTCACCTACCATTGGTGGAATTTTCTTACAACAACAGTTATCACACTAGCATAAAGGCAGCACCTTTTGAAGCTTTATATGGGAGAAAGTGTAGATCACCAGTTTGCTGGGCTGAAATTGGTGATAGTCAATAACGGGTCCTGAGTTAGTACACGAGACTACTGAGAAGATTGTCCAGATAAGAAACCGCATGGCTGCAGCGCGAGACGACAGAAAAGCTATGCTGACAAACACGAAAACCTTTGGAATTTCAGACAGGTGACAAGTTTTATTGAAAGTTTCCCGTGGAAAGGCGTAGTTCGGTTTGGTAAGCGAGGAAAGCTAAATCCGAGATACGTTGGACCATTGAGATAGTGGAAAGAATTGGTCCAGGCTTATCGACTAGCCTTACCTGATTCATTGAGTGGAATCCATGATGTATTCCATATTTCAAATCTAAAGAAATGTTTAACGGATGAAATGATGGTCGTACCACTGGAAGAAGTTCAAGTAGATGAACAATTACGTTTCATTGAGGAACCTTCGAAGTGATGGATCGTGAGGTGAAAACGCTTAAGCAAAGCAAGATACCCATTGTCAAAGTTGTTAGAACTCGAGACGTGGACCAGAATTCACGTGGGAACGTGAAGACCAAATAAAGCTTAAGTACCCTCAGCTATTCGAAAGGACGATGCCAGCCGGCGAAGGTATTGATTAAATTTCGGGACGAAATTTCTTCAACATGGGGATGATGTGACAACTCATCCAAAACTCACCGATTTTGATTTCCTTGTGCCAATGCAGTAGACCAGTGATGGAACACTCACCATGTAACGCAATTTTCGGGACGAAAATTCTTTCAACATGGGATAATGTGACATCGGTAATTTTCCGTTACCAAACTCCGTTTGTTCCGTTAAGTCTTGCATACACGTGTCGTGCACACACATAGTTGTCGTTGAACGTTGGTGACTTAACAATAATCAGTAATGTTAAATTGATGATAATTAAGTTAACAATGTGATTATTAAGTTATATATGTGATTTAATGTTAACTGTAATTTTATCGCGTAACGTGGAAACGTGTGTATTTAACCTGTATGTTTTGTATCTAATAAAGGTGAAATATATAATTGTCATTGTTAGTTTATATGTTTGTGGTTGTAGTTAAAAACCTTTTAAAAGAGTTTAAAAGCTTAATTTTATAAAATAAATTACAAGGGTTTAAGGGTAATTACCATAATTAATAAAACAAAATCCCAACCCTAGCCCCACACCCCCTCTCGGCCGCGACACCTTCAAACACACACAACCTGCGATTTCAAGCAAGACAAGCAAGAAAGCTTGGTTTTGATCGATTACAAGCATACAACAAGTTAGAAACATCAAAACTTGTCCATTACACGTTTAAAGGTTAGATTTTTATATGTTTTTGATGATTTTTCATGTTGGCCGAATGTTCCATGCGAAAACTGCAATTGGTGGTCGATTGATGCCTAGTTGTTGATGTTAATGTGTTTACTAGATAGATTACATGTTAATTAACGTCAAGTATGCAATAAAGGTTGGATTTTACAAGTTTTATGGAAATTACATTAGGGCCGAAACCCTAATTCGAAACTTGCAATTGGAGGCCGATTTGTTGATGTTGGTTGGTGTTTATGTTAGTTGGATTGTATATATGCTAGTTAACGTCGATTATGCAAGAAACCTATGATTTTGATACGTTGTTCATAGGTTACTAATAATAGTAACTTTATTTTGCATGAATTGATGATTGGATGATGTATGAATGTTATGGAGTGTTGTGATGATGATTAGATGCTAAGTTGATGTTATGAACAATTGAAAAAACAGAAGATGTCTTATGTTCATACATTGCTAAAAATAGTAACTTTTGGTGTTGAATGTTGATGAATCATGATGATTAGTGTTGTTGATCATGTTCAGATGTTGTCATGGACTTGAATGGTATATAATTGATGATTCATGAATGTAGTGTGAGTTTGATGAATTTGGGATGAACTTTCCCAAAAGGGGAAACTTTAATTGTGAAATCTCTTAAATGTGATGATTTGGGTATGTTTGGGACAGTAGGACCATGCTAGTGTGTTCATGGATGGTTTCTAAGGTGATTAAATATGTTGTTTAGGTTATATGATGTTGATTTGGTTTGTTACCTGTTTTGGCCTGTTTGTGGAAAAATCATGGTACGAGTCATATAGGTAAGCTAGGACTTTTGTGGATTGATGATTGATTAAGAATGAACATTTTAGATGTTATAAGCAAGATAATAGTTGAGATTCGCATGACTTGTATGATATCTAGTTGTATGATGATCTAGGTAGTACATGTGGTTAATGAAGTGCTATATGTAATCAAGTTGTATGTTGATCATGTATGATATGCTGTTGTGTTAGTATTAACGAATTATCACCTATAATGTCACCAACGGGTCAAACGGGTCAACTGGGTCAAATGTGTCTTGTCTTTCTAAAACCTTGAGTTCTTTGGGTTGTAAGCACTTAGGGTTTCATATTGATTCTGTGTACACGTACTTATGTACTCATGTATTCTAGGTGACCTTTGAAGGTTGTCTTTCCCTCTTTCTTTCAAGTTAAGCTCTAAGTTAATTCTTGCGCGCATCAGGTGAGTTCTTGCCCCACTCATTTTACATAATCTCTTTTGGGGGAGATAGCATACTGTTGATCACAAACGCTTTTATATATGAGTGTGTATAATATTGATATAGTGCTGTTTACCATGGAAAGTCCTCACACTTTCGGATTGTTAATATTGAATAGCGGGGAATTTTGGGTAGTACTACTGGGTCTGACGAGCCCCACCTGTGCGACTCGAGGTCAAACGGGTGCAATTTTGTCCTAACACATATTTGTCACGACACGGTAAGTCGTGACGGGAGGCAACAAAACGTAACACAGTCAGCTTCGATCGCGAAATCACTATGATTATTATTTTTATGTTAATAGACTAGCTATCTATTGCAATACACTACTTATGCTCTGGAAACTGTTGATTGGTTTATATTTAACGCAAACTCTTGAACTCACCAACCATGTGTTGACTTGTTTAGTATGCTATTCTCAGGTTAAGGTTGCCAGTTGCCTAGAGCACGCACACCAGCATTGTTGAGTTGTCTACATTGCCTTATTTACAAATTTGGGATTTTTTTTCCATATTAATTTGTGTTTGGGGCGCGTATGTTTTGCGCATTCTCTTTACATACTACTTGTTTTGGGTTTTTTGTTTTAAAAACGCTTCCGCAGTATTTTAAACGTTAACTCTGGTTTTGTTTATTTATCATATAGAGTCGTTCTAGGTAACTAATGACTGAGATCCTGGTATGTCACGCGCCTCGCAGTAAAACCCCGCTCGCGGATTTTGAGGGTGTGACAAGATATTTGTTTTAATATGCCTCCGTAGCCTGTATCTGAGGTATCAGTTTCAACAATCTTTTCCCATTCTGGGTTTGTTATTGTTAAGCAAGGAAGGTTTTTGAACCTTTTGCTTAATCTTTTATACTGCTTTAGTATGATCGATAGACCATGGCTTAGGATTCTTCCTTAGCCTATCGTATAGTAAAGCATATCTTCTGCTAAATTTTTATAATAAGGAAGAATATAATTTAAACTTTTAAAAATCATTGTAATTGTTTTTTATCTAAAATCTCATCTGGGAATTTAGATGCAAATTCAATACTTCTATTAATTGAAACTATATTTCCTTGATTAATATTATGACCTAAAAATCTGAATTTAGTTTGGAAAAGAGACATTTTTGGTCTAGATATAACTAAACCATTTTTTAAAATTATATTTTTTAATATCTCTAGATGTTTAAAATGAGTTTAAATATCCTTTGAAAGTACAAGGATATCGTCAATATAAACAATGATAAATTCACTATAAGGAATGAATATCTCATTTATAATATTTTGGAATTCTGAAGGGGCATTTTTTAATCCAAATGGCATAACATTCCATTCGTAATGCCCAACAGGTACTGTAAAAGCAGTTTTATACCTGTCTTTTTCTTCAATTTGAATTTGCTAGTATCCTGACTTTAAATCAAATTTAGAAAATATATTTGACTCATATAATTTGTCTAATAAATCTTTCTTATTAGGTATAGGATACCTAATGTGACATCCGGTAATTTTTCGTTACCAAACTCCGTTTGTTCCGTTAAGTCTTGCATACACGTGTCGGGAGCACACACTAGTTGTCGTTGAACGTTGGTGACTTAACAATAATCAGTAATGTAAAATTTATGATAATTAAGTTAACAATGTGATTATTAAGTTATGCTTATGTGATTTAAATGTTAACTGTAATTTTATCGCGTAACGTGAAAACGTGCATATTTATTTCGTGTGTTTTGTGATAAATGGGAATTATGCATGATTGTTATTAGTGATTAATAATAATTGTGTTTAGTAGTTAAAAACTATTTAAAAACTATTCAAAAAGCCTAATCTTTATAAAATACAAATTATAAGGGTTAAAAGGGTAAATATGATTAATTAAGTTACAAAATCAAAAACAAACCCTAATCCCCTAACCCATTCGGCCGCGACTTGCATCCCCTCACCCTCACCATCGCGAATTCAGCCAAGAACAAGCATTCACATTCGAATTTGGATCGATTTCAAGGCATAAAACAAGTTAGAACCTTCAATTGCAAACTATTACACATCTAAAGGTTAGATTTTTGTATGATTTGATGATTGTTCATGATTGGCCGAAAGTTCCATGCGAATTCTGCAATTGATGGTCGATTGATGCTTGTTTGTTGTTGTTAATGTGTTTGTTGGGTAGATTATATGTTAATTAACGTCAAGTATGCAATAAAGGTTGGATTTTTACAAGTTTTTATGGAAATTACATTAGGGCCGAAACCCTAATTCGAAACTTGCAATTGGGGATCGATTTGTTGATGTTGGTTAGTGTTATTATGTTAGTTGGATTGTATATATGCTAGTTAACGTCGATTATGCAAGAAAGCTATGATTTTGATACATTGTTCATAGGTTAACTAATAATAGTAACTTTATTTTGCATGAATTGATGATTGGTTGATGTATGAATGTTATGGATGTGTTTGTGATGATGATTAGATGCTAGATGGTTGATATGAATGTTAGGAATTCAAGAATGCATGTTGTAGTTCATACATTGCTAAAAATAGTAACTTTTGGGTATGAAAGTTGATGAATCATGATGATTAGGTGTTGTTGATCATGTTTAGATGTTGTCATGGACTTGAATTGGTATATAATTGATGAATTCATGATTGTTGTGTGAGTTTGATGAAGTTGGGATGAACCTTCCCAAAAGGGAAACTTTATTTGTGCAAATCCTTGAATTGGATGATTTGAGCATGTTTGGGATATTAGGATCATGCTAGTGTGTTCATGGATGATTTCTAAGGTAACTAAATGTGTTGTTTGTGTTGTATGAATATTTAGTTGGATAGTTATCTGATTTGGCCTGTTTGTGGGAATTCATGTAATGGGTCATATGGGTATGTTAGGACTATTGTTGGGTTGTATGTTGATCATGTATGATATGCTGTTGTGTTAGTATTAACGAGTTATCACCTATAATGTCACCAACGGGTCAAACGTCAACTGGGTCAACTGGGTCAAATGTGTCTTGTATTCAAAAAAAAAAACTTGAGTTCTTTGGTTTGTAGAGCACTTAGGGTTTCATGTTGATTCTGTGCACACGTACTTATGTACTCTTGTGTTCTAGGTGACCTTTGAAGGTTGTCTTTCCCTCTTTCTTTCAAGTTAAGCTCTAGGTTAATTCTTGCACGCATCAGGTGAGTTCTTGCCCCACTTATTTTACATAATCTCTTTTGGGGGAGATAGCATACTGTTGATCACAAACGCTTTTATATATGAGTGTGTATAATATGATATAGTGCTGTTTACCATGGAAAGTCCTCACACTTTCGGATTGTTAATATTGAATAGCGGGGAAATTTTGGGTAGTACTACTGGGTCTGACGAGCCCCACCTGTGCGACTCGAGGTCAAACGGGTGCAATTTTGTCCTAACACATATTTGTCACGACACGGTAAGTCGTGACGGGAGGCAACAAACGTAACACAGTCAGCTTCGATCGCGAAATCACTATGATTATTATTTTTATGTTAATAGACTAGCTATCTATTGCAATACACTACTTATGCTCTGGAAACTGTTGATATGGTTTATATTTTAACGCAAACTCTTGAACTCACCAACCATGTGTTGACTTGTTTAGTATGCTATTCTCAGGTTAAGGTTGTCAGTTGCCTAGGAGCACGCACACCAGCATCGTTGAGTTGTCTACATTGTTTGATTACACCTTTGGGTTTATTTTTATTAAACATTTGTGTTTGGGGAGCGTATGTTTTGCGCATTCTCTTTACATACTACTTGTTTTGGGTTTTCTAGTTTTAAAAACGTTTCCGCAGTATTTTAAACGTTAACTCTGGTTTTGTTTATTAATCATATAGAGTCGTTCTTGGTAACTAATGACTGAGATCCTGGTATGTCACGCGCCTCGCGGTAAAACCCCGCACGCGGATTTTTGAGGGTGTGACACCTAATCCCTTTTAAAACCTTATTTAGTGGTTTATAATTAATAACCAATCTGGGTACACCTCTTTCTTGTTCGGAATGTTTATTAACATAAAAGGTTGTACATGACCATGGAGACTTTGAATTTAATATTAAATTCTTGTTTATAAGAGATTTTATCTCTTGTTTACATAGTTCCATATATTCAGAATTCATTTGACAAGGTCGAGCCTTGGTCGGAATCTGACTTTCATTAAAGTTTTCTTCATATGGAAGTGAAACAATATGTTTCTTTCTATCCCAAAAGGCATTGGGATGATCATTACATATTTGTAAACTGAATTGGTGTTCTATTAATTTAATCTTTTCTTGTAATTTTGGTTTATTTAATCTTTCTTGAATACTTAAAGAAAATATTTCTTTTTGTAAAAATTTTATTTGATTTATCTTTGCTTTCAGCAATTCATCTTTTAAATTGTTTAATGTTCTTGTTATTGGATTAGAAATGAATTTAAATATAATTTCCTTTCCTTCATACGTACCAGTTATTCCAGTACGGCCTACATTTTTTAAAGGAAATATTTTGTCAAAGAAAGGACTTCCAAGTATAACTTGGTTTCCAAGATTCTTTACCAATACAAAGCTTGTATTAATACAAGTATTATTTCGAAAAATAAAGGCTTGAGGGATTTTATAATTTACCTCAAATTTTCCTTTTCCAGCATGACTGAGAGTATGAGTAGTTTTATAATAATATTTTGTAGGAATCAATCCTTCCTGTATACAATTTAAATCTGCACCACTATCAAAGAGTGCATTTACTTCTATTAAGAAATCATTTCCTATTAGTAGTTTAATTTTTCCATGCCATTTTTAAGAAGTAATAATTTCTCTTATATTTTCCAGATATAATTCTGATTATTCTATTGGTTGTATATTTAGTTTATCTTTTTCAAGACATATTATTCTATTGTCTAATTCTTTATTATTTTATTGTAAAATCTTTATTTCTGATTTTAAATTATCAATTTCTCTTTTTAATTATTGTATATCAACAGGTTTTTTATCTTTATTTCTCTGATTTAATTGAATTTTTAATTCTGCCAAAGAAAATGATTTTTTATCTTTAGAATCTGAACAAGAAGGACCTTCTTCTTACTTATTCATATATGAAGAGATTATCTTCTGTTTAATTTGTGGATCATCTACTACTTTTAATAATTCTATTATTTCACTTGTTAATACGTTTATTTCCATATTTTTGAATTGTGAAACTATTTGATAAATATTTTCTTATAATATAATAATAATAATAATAATAATAATAATAATAATAATAATATTAATAATAATAATAATAATAATAATAATAATATTAATATTAATAATAATAATAATAATAATAATAATAAAGACAGGACCTTGTATGGGAAAAGAGGAGAAAACCATAAAACTCAGACAAGGGCAGAAGATTCAGAGAAACGATGGAACTTTGATGATTTTACACAGCCGTTGTCCAGGATGCTAATATGTGATCAGTACAGGTCAGACCCAAAACGCCCCACGCCTTCTTGGCTTTTTGGCTTAAACGGGTCCCCAGGCGGTCGACCACCCACATTAACATCTTAGATGGGCTGTAACCCTATCCCACGATTCCTCTTAAATTTTTACCCTTTTCTGGGTTTTAAGATCTCTTTTTTAATATGATAATCTGTTGAGCATGGTGATGTTTCAACACTTATGTGTTTAGCCTCTTATTGAGGCGATCATACACAAATATAAAAAGATAAGAAAGAATAGAAAATTACCAGAAATTAAAAACTTGAAACTTTAAACTTCAAATCTTATTATTGGATGATTTTTTACAAAAGTGATGGGGAGTGAGTATTCTACAAGAGAGAGAGATGTGGTTTCAAAACCTGGTGCCGATTACTACACATTAAGGCCCTTTATATAGGGGTTTTGGCACCGAATATTATAGCGAATATTCGCCTATAATTGCGTTTGACGCATTATTATACAATAAGTCAAAAAGTAAATAGTAAGGGTTACAATAATGTAACGTCCAGACAAAAATGTTGTCGGCCAATTATGAAGGTGAATTATTGATCCTTCTTTTCTTCCTTGTAGGGCCTATTGTGTCCTCTTGTTTTTTGTCTTTTCTGGTGTATTAACCGGACCAAATTCTTCCTCTAATTCTGCCATCATTTTGGCATAAGTCTCATCATCCATAGACTTGTCTTCTTTTGGCTGTCTTGATATAGCTGAGTATCTTCCCCTATTTGAGAAGAGTCTGATACAAACATTCTTTAGCTTGATGAAGCTTCATTTTTCTTGAAATGTTTAGCTATATCTTTTTTAAATTCTTCCATATATTGATGTAGAAGTTCTACTTGGCTGAGATTTTCAGTACCTGGAGTCATTTGTAATTTTCTAATAATATGTTGGAAGGGACTAGGAGGTTCCCTCTGTTGTTGATTTTCTTTTTGTTGTTGATATAATTCAATCGTTTGTTGAATATGATCTAGTGTATCTTGGCATTTAATCTTGCCGTCTTCAATCTTCATCATTTGCTTCCAGAATTTTGTCATATATGTTCTTTTCAAACAGAACATATTTTCACTGGTATAACCAGTTTCTGGTAACCACTTACATATCCAGGGAATACTGAATCGGACAAAGAAGTGTAATGAGGCCATTCTATCAATAAAATTGTTATCATGTTGTGCCTCTATTAAGGCATGAGATAAATCCACCCATTGGGTGTATAAGGTTTTAAACCTTTGTGATTCCTTATTGAAAATATTGATTGATGGACCGTATGACTGCCACCATTTATAAAACCAGATCGGAATATCCGATTCATAGGCTTTAGAACATATTTTAATAAACCAAGAATGTTTATAATTCTGGTTCTCAAATAGGAATGCTTTATGAAAGGCATTCACATAATCCCAATAGTTATATCTAATGGGAGTTTTTGTTTCAGGGTGAAAAATTTCCCTGTCTTTTAATGGAGATATTCCCTAATTTTCAACAGATATGATCTGTTTGATTATTATTTTGCTAAATCTTATTGTTTTATTGCTCCCAGTATAATGGGTAAGCTCACAATTTGTGGCTTTGAGGATTTCCTCATAATACGTTCTGGACTTATAAGTCTCAATTGGATAGAATCCAGTATCAAAATATCTCCTGATTATAAACCAAGGTTGATCACTCCATTTTTTATCTTTGTGATCAAGAAGGAGTATAACATCCTTTTTTGGATTATGAACCCAGTTTTCATCATCATTTTCACTAGCAGCTTGAGCATATGGGTGTTTCTTCAGAGGTTTGACTCTGGGCTGCTTTATAGGCTAAAAACTCTTTGAAAGTTTTTTCATCAAATTGAGGTTTTGAAGAGGATGATGCATATGATGAACTATCCATAGCTATAAGCTTTTTATTACCCATTTGATGGATAATTCTTTCTGCTCCTCTTCCTCTATAAGAGGAAGATCTTCCACGACCTCTTCCCCTTTCCCAGGGGATCATTCCTGAAAACTTGAACATAAGGATTAGAATAGAAATATTTATCCACAAGAAAGTATTTTTTTCTTTATATTTTAGATCCTTTAGTTGTTTATTTAAGGATCTTATTCGATATTCAATCTGCCTAATAGCACAATCTTTTGCTTTGTTTGATAAGAATGGAATTTCTTTTATTTCTCGAATATTATCATCCAATCCTATTAATTCGATTTGGATATCATCCCATTTTTCAATCAATTTGAATACTGGTATTCTCAGGATTCCCTTTGAATGACTCATTGATTTAAATATTCCCTGGTAAAAAAATCAGGAAGACTATTATCAGTTCCCTTTTTATAAATTATTTCAAAATCAAAAGGTGCAAGATGAGATTGTCATCTAGCAAACATCTGCTTAGAAACATCATGTTTAAAATCTTTGTTAAACATGTATTTAGCTGCATTACAGTCAGTTTTAATTATAAATTTCTTATTGAATAAATCGTCTTGAAATTTTAAAACACATTTAACTATTGCAAGAATTTCTTTTGCGACAGTTGCATAATTCTTTTGACTTTCATTCCATTTTCCAGAATGAAACCTAACAAGATATTCTTGTTTATTAATTGGAGATATTTGTTTTAATATACCTCCGTACCCTATATCTGATGCATCAGTTTCAACTATTTTTTCCCATTCTGGGTTTGCTATCATTAAGCAAGGAAGGTTTTGAACCTTTTGCTTAATCTTTTGAACTGCTTTAGTATGATCAATAGACCATGGCTTAGGATTTTTCCTTAGCCTATCGTATAATAAAGCAGTATCTTCTGCCAAATTTTTATAGTAAGGAAGAATGTAATTTAAACTTCCAAGAAATCTTTGTAATTGAGTTTTATCCGGAATCTCATCTGGAAATTTGGATGCAAATTCAATACTTCTATTAATTGGAATTATATTTCCTTGATTAATATTATGGCCTAAAAATCTGACTTTAATCTGAAAAAGCGACATATTTGGTCTAGATTAACTAAACCATTTTTTAAAATTATATTTTTGAATATCTCTAAATGTTTAAAATGAGTTTCAATATCCTTTAATAATACAAGGATATCGTCAATATAAACAATAATGAATTCACTGTAAGGAATGAAAATGTCATTCATAATGTTCTGGAATTCTGATGGGACATTTTTTAAACCAAATGGCATAACATTCCCTTCGTAATGCCCAACAGGTACTGTAAAAGCATTTTATACCTGTCTTTTTCTTCAATTTGTATTTGCCAGTATCCTGACTTTAAATCAAATTTAGAAAATATATTTGACTCGTATAATTTGTCTAATAAATCTTTCTTATTAGGTATAGGATACCTAATCCCTTTTAAAACCTTATTTAGTGTATATAATTAATAACCAATCTGGGTACACCTCTTTCTTGTTCGGAATGTTTATTAACATAAAAGTTGTACATGACGATGGAGACTTTGAATTTATTATTAAATTCTTGTTTAAAGAGATTTATCTCTTGTTTACATAATTCCATATATTCAGATTCATTTGACAAGGTCGAGCCTTGGTCGGAATCTGACTTTCATTAAGTTTTCTTCATATGGAAGTGAAATATATGTTTCTTTCTATCCCAAAAGGCATTGGGATGATCATTACATATTTGTAAACTGAATTGGTGTTCTATTAATTTAATCTTTTCTTGTAATTTTGGTTTATTTAATCTTTCTTGAATACTTAAAGAAAATACTCTTCTTGTAAAATTTAATTTGATTTATTTTTGCTTTTAGCTATTCATCCTTTAAATCGTTTAATGTCCTTGTTATTGGATTAGAAATAAATTTAAAAACAATTTCTGTGACATCTGGTAATTTTCAGTTACCAAACTCCGTTAGTTCCGTTAAGTCTTGCATACACGTGTCGTGCACACACACTAGTTGTCGTTGAACGTTGGTGACTTAACAATAATCAGTAATTTTAAATTGATGATAATTAAGTTAACAATGTGATTATTAAGTTATGCTTATGTGATTTAAATGTTAACTGTAATTTTATCGCGTAACGTGAAAACGTGTATATTTATTTCGTGTGTTTTGTGATAAATGGAAATTATGCATGATTGCTATTTGTGATTAATAATAATTGTGTTTAGTAGTTAAAAACTATTTAAAAACTATTCAAAAAGCCTAATCTTTATAAAATACAAAATGCAAGGGTTTAAAGGGTATTTATGCGAAATTAAATTAATAAAACAAAAAACTCCAACCCTAATCCCACCCTACGGCCGCGATCGACCTCCCCTCTCCCTCTCCTCTTCGAATTCCGCCCAAGAACAAGCAATCACCTTCGAATTTGATCGATTACAAGGCATACAACAAGTTAGAACCATCAATTGCAAACTATTACACATTTAAAGGTTAGATTTTTATATGTTTTGATGATGTTTCATGTTGGCCGAAAGTTCTATGCGAAAACTGCAATTGGTGGTCGATTGATGCCTAGTTGTTGATGTTAATGTGTTTACTAGATAGATTACATGTTAATTAACGTCAAGTATGCAATAAAGGTTGGATTTTTACAAGTTTTTATGGAAATTACATTAGGGCCGAAACCCTAATTCGAAAATCTGAATTTGATGTTAGTTGTTGGTTGTTTGTTGATGCTTATTATGTTAGTTGGATTGTATAGATGCTAGTTAACGTCGATTTTGCAAGAAAGCTATGATTTTGATACATGGTTCATAGGTTACTAATAGTAACTTTATTTTGCATGAATTGATGATTTGATGATGTATGAATGTTATGGATGTGTTTGTGATGATGATTAGATGCTAGTTGATGATATGAACAATTGAAAAACAAGAAGATGTCTTATAGTTCATACATTGCTAAAAATAGTAACTTTTGGTGTTGAACGTTGATGAATCATGATGATTAGGTGTTGTTGATCATGTTTAGATGTTGTCATGGACTTGAATTGGTATATAATTGATGAATCCATGAATGTCTTGGGTGTTTGATGAATTGGGATGAACTTTCCCAAAAGGGAAACTTTAATTGTGCAAATCCTTGAATTGGATGATTTGAGCATGTTTGGGATATTAGGATCATGCTAGTGTGTTCATGGATGGTTTCTAAGGTGATGAAATGTGTTGTTTAGGTTATAGGGATGTTGATTTGGTTTGTTACCTATTTTGGCCTGTTGTGATTCGCATGACTTGTGTGATATCTAGTTGTATGATGATCTAGGTAGTACATGTGGTTAATGAAGTGCTATATGTAATCAAGTTGTATGTGAACATGTATGATATGCTGTTGTGTTAGTATTAACGAGTTATCACCTATAATGTCACCAACGGGTCAAACGGGTCAACTGGGTCAAATGTGTCTTGTCTTTCTTAAACCTTGAGTTCCTTGGTTTGTAGAGCACTTAGGGTTTCATGTTGATTCTGTGTACACGTGCTTATGTACTCTTGTGTTCTAGGTGACCTTTGAAGGTTGTCTTTCCCCTCTTTCTTTCAAGTTAAGCTCTAAGTTAATTCTTGCGCGCATCAGGTGAGTTCTTGCCCCACTCATTTTACATAATCTCTTTTGGGGGAGATAGCATACTGTTGATCACAAACGCTTTTATATATGAGTGTGTATAATATTGATATAGTGCTGTTTACCATGGAAAGTCCTCACACTTTCGGATTGTTAATATTGACTAGCGGGGAAATTTTGGGTAGTACTACTGGGTCTGACGAGCCCCACCTGTGCGACTCGAGGTCAAACGGGTGCAATTTTGTCCTAACATATATTCGTCACGACCTGGTAAGTCGTGACGGGAGGCAACAAACGTAACACAGTCAGCTTCGATCGCGAAATCACTATGATTAATATTTTTATGTTAATAGACTAGCTATCTATTGCAATACACTACTTATGCTCTGGAAACTGTTGATTGGTTTATATTTTAACGCAAACTCTTGAACTCACCAACCATGTGTTGACTTGTTTAGTATGCTATTCTCAGGTTAAGGTTGCCAGTTGCCTAGGAGCACGCACGTCAGCATTGTTGAGTTGTCTACATTTGCCTTGTTTACAAATTTGGGATTATTTTCATATTAAACATTGTGTTTGGGGCGCGTATGTTTTGCGCATTCTCTTTACATACTACTTGTTTTGGGTTTTCTGGTTTTAAAAACGCTTCCGCAGTATTTTAAACGTTAACTCTGGTTTTGTTTATTAATCATATAGAGTCGTTCTTGGTAACTAATGACTGAGATCCTGGTATGTCACGCGCCTCGCGGTAAAACCCCGCACGCGGATTTTGAGGGTGTGACAGATTGGTATCAGAGCCATTGGTTATAGGGAACTAGGTTGCATACACACACTAGACTATAACCGCACAGTTGTTAGTTACTTATCGCTTACTCTCCTTACTGTATACTCATTGGCATACGCAACACGTACTTCGCAGCATGGCATCGTCGTCCAGAATTTAGGCAAGAGACCTGCACGATCTGAGTCACCTCCTACTTCTCCCGTACCGGATAGGGGATTTAACTGGCCTCGACATCCTTATCCTCCTGGCGAGATAGACTGGGATCAGCCTTTCATACCTCCTGAGCTCGATCCTCCGCGTAACTGGGATTTCTACCCCACTTACATAAACCGTATGGCTTATAGAGAACGCGTACCACCAGTAGCACCTACACGACCTAGGACTAGGTCATCAACCGCCTCTACTTTGCCTACACTTCCTACTTTGAGCATCCTCTGGAGCAGGCATTTGCAGCCCTAGTAGCCACACTGGACACAGAGCGACAGCGGATTAGAGGACTCACTGATGAGAACTCTGCATTACGATCTGAGATGCGTCAGCTGCGTTTCCAGGTAGAGACGCTTCAGGAGCGACTTTCGATGGCCATTGGTGGACATCATACTCTGGCAGGCAACGTGGTAGCACTTAGTGGGCGCATGGACGCACAGATCACCATAACGTTGTGATCGATGATAGGTTTGCTGATTTAGAGGCACAACTAGCAGCACTTCAGGTTGCTGAAGCCCCTGCACCTTTGGTGGACCCTGATGAGGAAGACCCAGAAGAGGAACCCGAGGAAGCCCCCGAAGAAGAACCAGTAGAGATGGATGAGGACAGTGACGGATCTGATGTACTGGACTGATCCTACCTTTTAAATGACTTAGACTATGTAGTGTTTCTTTTCTTTGAAACCTATGTGGGAAGGGTTGTTTCCCACCCAACTGACAAACTTAAATTTTGACATTGATGGAATATTTTGTGACTCAATTGCAATTTATTTATCTTTGATTATTATTTCTGTTATAAATGTTGTGGTTGTGGTGAATGCATTATTTCTTATTGTTTACTGTACCTTGATGAGATTAATGTGTTGGATGTTACTCATTATTGTAATTGTGAATTTTAAAGTGAAATATGGACGCACGTGGAAGAGGACGTGGGCGTGGTCGTGGACGTGGCGCCGGAGGCCGTGGAGCCGGAGCCATAAACATGACGCCTGCGGAATTGGCGGCATTAATTAACGAACATGTTCAGGCGGCAGTGGCTGCTGCCCAACCGGGACAACCAGCAGGTAAATGATAACAAGAGGTTAAACTGATTATCCTAGTTATTTGTCTAGGATATCTGACTAATGTTTGGGTTGTCAAAACAGGACCACCACCATGTACCTACAAGTCCTTCATGGACTGTAAACCCCATACCTACAGCGGGACGGAAGGAGCTGTAGGGCTTGTAAGGTGGTTTGAGAAGACAGAGTCTGTCTTCGCGAAATGCAACTGCCCGCCTGCTGATCAGGTGAAGTATGCCACCGGGACATTGGAAGGCGCAGCACTTTCCTGGTGGAATGCCCAGGTACAAATGCTGGGTCAAGCCATGGCCAATGAACTACCTTGGGATGAGTTTAAGGGAATTATGACTGAAGAATACTGCCCCCGAAATGAAGTGCAGAAACTGGAGATTGAGTTCTGGCAACTCAAAATGCAAGGCTCAGAAATTGAAGCCTACACGACTCGTACTCATGAGTTAGCCACTTTATGCCCAGGGATGGTGAATGAAATGCACAAGAGGGTGGAGCATTATATACGGGGATTGGTGCCCGAAATTCAAAGTATGGTAACTGCCTCTAACCCCACTACCATACAACAAGCTATCCGAACAGCCCACAGGCTGACTGACCAGGCAGTTGAGCAAGGACGGTTACCCAAACGGGTGCGGTGGCAAGCGTGCCCGACCAGAAACGCAAGTGGGATGGTTCAAGCAACAAGGGATCGTCATCCAGCAGCCAATCTCAACCTCAACAACAGCAGCAAAGTCAGCAACAGCAACGGAAGTTCGATAACAACCGAAGCTTCAACCAGGCGACTCCCTCAAATCAAGGACCCGGTGGGTATGGTGGAAGACTGCCGAAGTGCAACCGGTGTAACTACCACCATGTGGGTCGATGTGATAACTTCAAGTGCCAACGTTGTGGGAAGATTGGTCATGCAGCCAAAGACTGTCGGGGTGAACTGATGAAGAAGCCTCAACAATCACAAGAAACTCCGAAAGGTTGTTTTGAGTGCGGAAAAGAAGGCCATTACAAACGCAACTGTCCCCAGCTTAAGAGGAATGGTAATGGCAACAACAACAATGGGAACAACAGCAACAATAACAATGGCAACAACAATAACAACAACAATGGTAATGGCAACAACAATGGTGGAAACAACAATGGAGCCAAAGGAAGAGCCTTCGTCATTGGCTCAGGTGAGGCTCTAAACGATCCTACAACAGTAACTGGTAAATTTTCGGTTAATGGTTGTTTTGCTACCGTATTATTCGATACCGGAGCCGATAGAAGTTTCGTGTCCACTAGGTTCTGTAGTCTTTTAAGTGATATGCCCTCAGCCTTAGAATCTAAATACACCGTAGAGTTAGCTGACGGTACACAGATTCACGTAACGCATATTCTTAGAGACTGCAAGATAGAGCTTGCTGGTCATACATTCACCATAGATCTCATGCCTGTTACACTAGGAAGTTTGATGTGGTAGTAGGCATGGATTGGCTTTCCGATAAACAAGCAGAAGTCATATGCCACGAGAAGATCATACGGATTCCCCTTGGTGAAGAAGTCCTTACGGTCAGAGGTGATAGGAGTGGTGCGGTGATAGGCATCATCTCGTTTATGAAAGCACAGAAGTTGTTACGAAAGGGTCGACTGGCCATATTAGCACTCGTCACAGATAAACAGATCGAGGAAAAGAAGATAGAGGATATCCCCGTAGTTCGTGAGTTTCCTGAGGTGTTTCCGGAAGACCTGCCTGGATTACCGCCTCATCGTCAAGTTGAATTCCAGATTGAGTTGACTCCAGGAGCCGCTCCAATTGCGAGAGCACCGTACCGGTTAGCTCCGAACGAACTGCAGGAATTATCTGCCCAACTACAAGAGTTGTTGGATAAAGGGTTCATCCGACCGAGTTCGTCGCCCTGGGGAGCGCCAGTTCTATTTGTGAAGAAGAAGGATGGTACATTTCGAATGTGCATTGACTATAGGGAACTGAACAAGGTTACTATCAAGAATAGATATCCGTTACCTCGTATCGATGATTTGTTTGATCAACTGCAAGGATCAAGCTATTACTCTAAGATTGATCTGAGGTCTGGGTATCATCAGCTGAGAGTTCGAGAAGAGGACATCTCGAAGACTGCTTTCCGTACACGATATGGTCACTATGAATTTTTGGTCATGCCATTTGGGTTGACGAATGCACCAGCAGTATTCATGGACCTCATGAATCGCGTGTGCAAACCCTATCTTGATCAGTTTGTTATCGTCTTTATTGATGACATACTGATATACTCAAGGACCGAGGAAGAACATGGAGAGCACTTACGTTTGATCTTGGAATTACTTAGAGAGGAACAACTGTATGCAAAGTTTTCTAAGTGTGATTTCTGGATACGTGAGGTACAATTCTTGGGTCATATTGTCAACGAGAAGGGAATACATGTTGATCCTGCTAAGATTGAAGCGATAAAGAATTGGTCTGTTCCTAAGACACCGAGTGAGATACGACAATTCCTTGGATTAGCGGGATATTATCGACGATTCATTGAAGGATTCTCTAAGATTGCACAACCTCTCACAGCCTTGACTCACAAGGGAACGACGTACAAATGGGGTGAGAGTCAGGAATCTGCTTTTCAGTTGCTGAAACATAAATTGTGTAGCGCACCAATATTAGCGTTACCGGATGGTAGTGATGACTTCGTAGTCTACTGCGATGCGTCTATTCAAGGACTTGGATGCGTCCTGATGCAGCGGGATAAAGTGATAGCTTACGCCTCTAGACAATTGAAGATTCATGAGAAGAACTATACCACCCATGACTTGGAACTGGGTGCGGTAGTTTTTGCCTTAAAGATCTGGAGACATTACTTGTACGGTACCAAATGCACCATCTACACCGATCACAAGAGTCTTCAGCACATCTTTGAGCAAAAGGAGTTGAACATGAGGCAAAGACGCTGGGTGGAATTGTTAAACGACTATGATTGTGCTATTAAGTACCACCCGGGGAAAGCAAATGTAGTTGCTGATGCGTTGAGTAGAAAAGAGACTGCTAAACCTCGACGTGTGCGAGCTCTGCAACTAACGATTAGTACGCAATTACCTGAACAAATCCGAGAGGCTCAAACAGAAGCTTTGAAAGCAGAAAACATTGGGTCTGAATCGTTAAGGGGTATGGAAAAACAATTGGAAGTAAAAGCGGATGGAATTCGTTACTTCATGGATAGACTATGGGTACCTCTACACGGAAATCTGAGAGACTTGGTGATGAGTGAGGCTCACAAGTCCAAGTATTCTATACATCCTGGATCTGACAAGATGTACCACGATTTGAAGGCGCACTATTGGTGGCCTAACATGAAAGCAGATGTAGCTACTTATGTGAGCAAGTGTCTGACCTGCTCGAAGGTTAAAGTGGAGTATCAGAAACCATCTGGTCTACTACAACAACCCGAGATCCCTATGTGGAAGTGGGATCAAATATCAATGGATTTTATTACTAAGTTACCTCGCACTTCTACGGGTTGTGATACAATATGGGTTATCGTGGACCGATTGACAAAATCTGCTCATTTCCTAGCGATAAAGGAAACAGATAAGATGGAGAAGTTAACCCGACTTTATCTGAAGGAGATCGTTTCGAGGCATGGAGTACCATCTCAATCATTTCTGATCGCGATTCTCGTTTCACATCACACTTCTGGCAGTCGTTGCAGAAAGCTTTAGGTACGCGATTGGATATGAGTACTGCTTATCATCCACAGACTGATGGTCAAAGCGAGCGTACTATACAGACTTTGGAGGACATGTTACGTGCTTGTGTGATTGACTTCGGGAATAACTGGGAAGTTCACCTACCATTGGTGGAATTTTCTTACAACAACAGTTATCACACTAGCATAAAGGCAGCACCTTTTGAAGCTTTATATGGGAGAAAGTGTAGATCGCCAGTTTGCTGGGCTGAAATTGGTGATAGTCAATTAACGGGTCCCGAGTTAGTACACGAGACAACTGAGAAGATTGTTCAGATAAGAAACCGCATGGCCGCAGCGCGAGACAGACAGAAAAGCTATGCTGACAAACGACGAAAACCTTTGGAATTTCAGACAGGTGACAAGGTTTTATTAAAAGTCTCACCGTGGAAAGGCGTAGTTCGGTTTGGTAAGCGAGGAAAGCTAAATCCGAGATACGTTGGACCATTTGAGATAGTGGAAAGAATTGGTCCAGTGGCTTATCGACTAGCCTTACCTGATTCATTGAGTGGAATCCATGATGTATTCCATGTTTCAAATCTAAAGAAATGTTTAACGGATGAAACGATGGTCGTACCACTGGAAGAAGTTCAAGTAGACGAACAGTTACGTTTCATTGAGGAACCTGTCGAAGTGATGGATCGTGAGGTGAAAACGCTTAAGCAAAGCAAGATACCCATTGTCAAAGTTCGTTGGAACTCGAGACGTGGACCAGAATTCACGTGGGAACGTGAAGACCAAATGAAGCTTAAGTACCCTCAGCTATTCGAAAGGACGATGCCAGCCGGCGAAGGTACTGATTAAATTTCGGGACGAAATTTCTTTCAACATGGGGATGATGTGACAACTCATCCAAAACTCACACGATTTCGATTTCCTTGTGCCAATGCAGTAGACCAGTGATGGAACACTCACCATGTAACGCAATTTCCGGGACGAAAATTCTTTCAACATGGGGATAATGTGACATCCGGTAATTTTCCGTTACCAAACTCCGTTAGTTCCGTTAAGTCTTGCATACACGTGTCGTGCACACACACTAGTTGTCGTTGAACGTTGGTGACTTAACAATAATCAGTAATGTTAAATTGATGATAATTAAGTTAACAATGTGATTATTAAGTTATGCTTATGTGATTTAAATGTTAACTGTAATTTTATCGCGTAACGTGAAAACGTGTATATTTATTTCGTGTGTTTTGTGATAAATGGAAATTATGCATGATTGTTATTTGTGATTAATAATAATTGTGTTTAGTAGTTAAAAACTATTTAAAAACTATTCAAAAAGCCTAATCTTTATAAAATACAAAATGCAAGGGTTTAAAGGGTAATTAAATTAATAAAACAAAAAACTCCAACCCTACGGCCGCGATCGACCTCCCCTCTCCCTCTCCTCTTCGAATTCAGCCCAAGAACAAGCAATCACCTTCGAATTTGATCGATTACAAGGCATACAACAAGTTAGAACCTCAATTGCAAACTATTACACATTTAAAGGTTAGATTTTTATATGTTTGATGATGTTTCATGTTGGCCGAAAGTTCTATGCGAAAACTGCAATTGGTGGTCGATTGATGCCTAGTTGTTGATGTTAATGTGTTTACTAGATAGATTACATGTTAATTAACGTCAAGTATGCAATAAAGGTTGGATTTTTACAAGTTTTTATGGAAATTACATTAGGGCCGAAACCCTAACTCGAAAATCTGAATTTGATGTTAGTTGTTGGTTGTTTGTTGATGCTATTATGTTAGTTGGATTGTATAGATGCTAGTTAACGTCGATTTTGCAAGAAAGCTATGATTTTGATTCATGGTTCATAGGTTACTAAATAGTAACTTTATTTTGCATGAATTGATGATTTGATGATGTATGAATGTTATGGATGTGTTTGTGATGATGATTAGATGCTAGGTTGATGATATGAACAATTGAAAAACAAGAAGATGTCTTATAGTTCATACATTGCTAAAAATAGTAACTTTTGGGTGTTAATTTGATGAATCATGATGATTAGGTGTTGTTGATCATGTTTAAATGTTGTCATGGATTGAATTGGTATATAATTGATGAATCCATGAATGTCTTGGGTGTTTGATGAATTGGGATGTACTTTCCCAAAAGGGAAACTTTAATTGTGCAAATCCTTGAATTGGATGATTTGAGCATGTTTGGGATATTAGGATCATGCTAGTGTGTTCATGGATGGTTTCTAAGGTGATGAAATGTGTTGTTTAGGTTATAGGGATGTTGATTTGGTTTGTTGTTTTGGCCTGTTTTGGCCTGTTTTGATTCGCATGACTTGTGTGATATCTAGTTGTATTATGATCTAGGTAGTACATGTGGTTAATGAAGTGCTATATGTAATCAAGTTGTATGTGAACATGTATGATATGTTGTTGTGTTAGTATTAACGAGTTATCACCTATAATGTCACCAACGGGTCAAACGGGTCAACTGGGTCAAATGTGTCTTGTCTTTCTAAAACCTTGAGTTCTTTGGGTTGTAAAGCACTTAGGGTTTCATATTGATTCTGTGTACACGTACTTATGTACTCATGTGTTCTAGGTGACCTTTGAAGGTTGTCTTTCCCCTCTTTCTTTCAAGTTAAGCTCTAAGTTAATTCTTGCGCGCATCAGGTGAGTTCTTGCCCCACTCATTTTACCTAATCTCTTTTGGGGGAGATAGCATACTGTTGATCACAAACGCTTTTATATATGAGTGTGTATAATATTGATATAGTGCTGTTTACCATGGAAAGTCCTCACACTTTCGGATTGTTAATATTGACTAGCGGGGAAATTTTGGGTAGTACTACTGGGTCTGACGAGCCCCACCTGTGCGACTCGAGGTCATACGGGTGTAATTTTGTCCTAACATATATTCGTCACGACCTGGTAAGTCGTGACGGGAGGCAACAAACGTAACACAGTCAGCTTCGATCGCGAAATCACTATGATAAATATTTTTATGTTAATAGACTAGCTATCTATTGCAATACACTACTTATGCTCTGGAAACTGTTGATTGGTTTATATTTTAACGCAAACTCTTGACTCACCAACCATATGTTGACTTGTTTAGTATGCTATTCTCAGGTTAAGGTTGCCAGTTGCCTAGGAGCACGCACGTCAGCATTGTTGAGTTGTCTACATTTGCCTTGTTTACAAATTTGGGATTATTTTCATATTAAACAATTGTGTTTGGGGCGCGTATGTTTTGCGCATTCTCTTTACATACTACTTGTTTTGAGTTTTCTGGTTTTAAAAACGCTTCCGCAGTATTTTAAACGTTAACTCTGGTTTTGTTTATTAATCATATAGAGTCGTTCTTGGTAAAAGCTTAAGGAATAAAAGCTTAAGGAATTTTATAATTTACCTCTAATTTACCTTTTCCAGCATCACTGAGAGTATGAGTAGTTTTATAATAGTATTTCGTAAGAATTAATCATTCCTGTATGCAATTTAAATCTGCACCACTATCAAAGAGTGCAATTACTTCTATTAAAAAATCATTTCCTATTAATAGTTTAATTTTTACATGTCATTTTTGAGAAGTAATAATTTCTCTTATATTTTTCAGATATAATTCTGATTCTTCTATTGGTTGTATATTTAATTTATCTTTTTCTAGACATATTATTCTATTATCTAATTCTTTATTATTTTGTTGTAAAATTTTATATCTGATTTTAAATTATCAATCTCTCTTTATAATTGTTGTATATCAACAGGATTTTTTATCTCTATTTCTCTGATTTAATTGAATTTTTAATTCTGCCAGAGAAAATGGTTTTGATTCTTTAGAATTTGAACAAAAAGGATCTTTTTCTTCCTTTTCCATATATGAAGAGATTATTTTCTCTTTAATCTGTGGATCGTCTACCACTTTTAATAATTCTATTATTTCACTTGTTAATACGTTTATTTCCATATTTTGGAATTGCGAAATTATTTGATATATATTTTCTTCTTCTTCTGAAGTATTATTACAGCAATTGTTTTTGCAACAGTTTTCTTTTTCAGAAGAAGAGTATAGGCTCTCATTTTCTAAAAATTTAAATCTTCATTAGAAGATTGATCAGATTCAGAATCTGATTCTAATAATATTTTTTATATTTGATTTTTTAAATCTTCATCTTCTAGCTTATTAAGTTTCTTCCCAACCCAGCAAGTTCTTGTTCTGTGGCCTATTTTTCCACATTTTTTACAAATTAATTTTGACTTATATGTCTTATACGTAGGTTTATGTTCCTCGTATTTTTGAATTCTTTTATATTTTCTATCTTCCCTTTTCCTTTTTCTTTTCTAATGTTGGTAGGGATTTGATTTTTTAATCTTCTTAGAATTACTTGAGGTTCCTTCTATACCGAATTGACTACAGAATTCACCTAATTGTTTCTTCTCATTTAAAGAATGTTTTTTAATTTGTTGGTTTAATTTAATTTCATTACATAAATTTAAACCTTCTTGAATACAAGTTCCTATTAACTTGCCATAAGTATAATCATCATAATTTATACTTATTCCTCTTTTTCTAAGGTTATTTCTAACCCTTTTTGCAAATAAATAAGGGAGGGCATCTACGAATTTTGACTTCCAATGTGAGCTATTAGACTCAGGGAGTTCCATTACTCTGCTTAGGAAAGTATCTTTATACCACCTAAAAGATGTTAGGATTCTACACTTAAGATTTTGTAGAAGAGTCCTAATATTTTCCGAATTATCAGACCATCTGCTTGTAAAGTGTTCTATAATATTAACTATTAAAGTATAAACTGAGTTGTTTTCAACAACACCATTATCCTTTTTTATACTATTGAGGATTTCTTGTCTATCTGAATCTGATAGATAATTATCTCACCAACCTTTAAGTTGGCCTGTAAAACCTGATATAATCATTTGAGCTATCGTCTTAGTCGTATTCTTATTATTTTGACAAATAGTGCTATACATAAGCATCCTATGGACAGTATTATAAATTTGCCCTTCAGTTTGACCATTCATATTCCATTCATAAATCATTTTTCCACTATACGAATTATTGATTATGTATTCCTGTTCTTCTATTAGAACATCCTGTGGAGTAGGCCTAGGATAATAATACATCCTTTGAGTTGGCTTATTTGCAAACTTAGATAACTTCATAATTTCATCATTAATCTTTTGCTTATAATCTTCTTCTTTTAGACCATCTTCAAAATCTGTTAATGTATTTATTTTTAGATTTTTTAAAATATTAATTGAATCATTTAATGTTTACATAAGATTTTCTTCGGATTTCGTTTTGAAATCTATTACCTTAGGAGGTAATTGAATACTAGGAGTGGCAATAGCTTCTTTTTCTTTTAACTGGTCATTTATTATGACACTTTGTTTTTCTTTGAAATGGCATAGTAATTTATCCATTTTCTTTGAAATGTCTTGGAGTTGTTATCCGATTATTATTAAATAAAGATTTGAATAATTTTGTTGTTTTATTAAACCATTTATATGAGAAATCGTTATCTGCAAGGTTTCACCTTCCAAGAGTTTTTGAAAAGCTTGATAATATATTTTCTCTCCTTGTTTTTCGATTTTAAAACCATTAGCAAGAGGGAAAACATTTGAAACTATATTTCCATTAATATTAAAATTTCTTTCTATAACAGAAATAATACTATTAGTGTATTTTTCAATAAACCATGGAACAAAAGGTATAATCTCTTGTTTTTCAGTTAACTCATCGTAATATTCTTTTCTAAAAATTTCTTTGTCTGCTTTTTCAAAATTTTTGAAAAACTATGTTCTAAATACTTCCCATTTGGGTTGGAGAAATTCATTAGAAATTTCTTCTCTTACCGGTGATCCCGGAGTAAAATCTAATTTTTCTTTTTGATTCATATTTATACAAAGTTTATTTCTGATTCGGTTAGTTCCGGATCTATTCTAATTCCTCGAACTTTATTATCCGAGTTTACTCTTAATTCATCTATTTTTCTTTCAGGAAATTCTTCTCTAATTCTAGATGTTGATGCCCTAGAAGGACTTCTAATTATGTAATCTACAGGAGAAATATAATAGTGTGATGACATAGATTTGGACAAAGATGGTTCATATTTTATTCTATTATTTTCAAATTGTATTTGAACCGACCCTTCATTTGTTTGTGAAATATTTATTGGATTATTATCCACATATTGTTGAGATGGATTAGCGTTATCTAATACCCAGTTTTCTGGAAAATTAATTTCTTCCCATTTTATTCTTCTTCTAGTTGTAATATTAGCTATACTAAAATTAGTTTCTATTAGAATTGTTTCATTTAAAGGTTTATCTACCATTTTACAATGAGGATTAAGTGCAAACATAGGTTTATAATAAATCATGTAACAGATAAATATTACCTCTGATCCTGGTACATAATTGTAACCATGTGTTTTAACATTCAAAGTTAAAACATCTAAAATATTGACATCAGACAATGATAATTGCAAATTAGGATAAACATTAAAATAAACTGGGCCATGGGCCAGACTAGATTGAACACTTCTCATAAGGGATTGTTTCCAATTTAAGTTTCTAGCATCTCTAAGAGCTGCTACAAAACTTTCCGGTAAGCCTTCTAGAGTTAAAGGCTTAAATGCAATTTGCACTAGTCCTATATGAATAAACTTATATTCTTTTTTATATTTTTATAAATCTATTTTTGATAATAATTTTATTATCATTTCATCTTTGGTTAAGGAAAATGTTTCCTCGGTTGTTTTAACAACTTGTTTTAATCCCAATTTTTCAAAAGTTCCTAATTTATATATTAGTTTGTAATCAATTTTTGGAATAGTCTATTTATTTAACAAATCTAAATTATGAGGAATATATAATAATAATAATAATAATAATAATAATAATAATAATAATAATAATAACAAGAATAATAATAATAATAATAATAATAATAATAATAATAATAATAATAATAATAATAATAATAATACATAAAAGGAAGGACCTTTGTATGGGAAAAGAGGAAAAAAACCATAAAACACAGACAAGGGCAGAAGCTTAAGAGAACGATGGAACGTTGGTGATTTTACACAGTCGTTATCCAGGATGCTAACATGTGGTCAGTACAGGTCTCACCCTAAACGCCCCACGCCTTCTTGGCTTTTTGGCTTAAATGGGTTCCCTGGCGGTCGACCGCCCACATTAGCATCTTAGATGGGCTGTAACCCTATCCCACAATTACTCTTAATTTTTTCCTTCATCTGGGTTTTAAGATCTCTTTTTTTTTTATTATGATAATCTATTGAGCATGGTGATGTTTCAACACTTATGTGTTTAGCCTCTTATTGAGGCGATCATACACAAATATAAATATGAAAGTAAGAATAGAAAATTACCAGAAATTAAGAGCTTGAAACTTGAAAGCTTTAAACTTCAAATATTATTGCTGAAAATTTTTTACAAGAGAAGATTACAAGAAAAGAGAGGAGTGGTTATGAAAACCGGTGCCTACAACTAAACACTAAGTCCTCTTTATATAGAGGTTCTAGCACCGAATATTACAGCGAATATTCGCTTATAATTGCGTATGACGCGTCTTGTATCACTAGTCAAAAAGTAAACAGTAAAAGCTACAATAATGTAGCATACAAACAAAATAGTTTGTCAGCCAATTATAAAGATGAATTATTGGTCCTTCTTTTTCTTCCTTGTGGGGCCTATTGTTTTAATTGAGCTTTTGACTTTCCAGCCGATTTTGCTGGTGTGAATTCTCTATCGAATTCTGCCATCATTTGCTCATAGGCTTCATCGTCCAAGGGTTCATCTTCTTGGCTATCTTGTAAAATTTGTGTATCTTCTCCTATCTGTGAAGAGTCTGATTCAGACATTCTTGAGCTTGAAGAAGCTTCTTCTTTTCTGAAATTCTTGGCTATGTCCTTTTTTATTTCTGCAATATATTGTTGCATTATTTCTTCCTCACTGATATTGTCAGTGCCTTTCGTCATTTTTAGTTTTCGAACAATATGTTGAAAAGGGCTAGGAGCTTCTCTTTGTTGTTTAATTTGTTGTTGTTGATTATAAAGTTCTATTGTCTGCTGAATTTGATCCACGGTATCCTGGCATTTAATTTTGCCATCCTCCTTCTTCATCATTTGTTTCCAGAATTTTTTCTTATAAGTTCTTCTGATACAGAAGATATTTTCACTGGTATAACCAGTTTCTGGAGTCCATTTCCATATCCATGGGATACTAAACTGGACAAAATAGTGTAATGAGGCGATTCCCTCAATAACATTATTTTCATGTTGAGCTTCTATTAAAGCAGGTGATAAATCTACCCACTGAGAATATAAAGTTTTAAATAATTGGGATTCTCCCATGAAAATTTCAATAGATGGACCGTATGACTGCCATCATTTATGAAACCAAACCGGAATATCCGATTCATATACTTTAGAGCAAATTTTTATAAACGAAGAATGTTTGTGATTCTGATTATCAATCAGAAATACTTTATTAAAAGCATTAATATAATCCCAATAGTTATATCTAATGGGAGTTCTAGTTTCAGGGTGCAAAATCTCCCTGTCTTTTAAAGGAGATATTCCCCAATTTTCAACAGATATGATCTGTTTAACCACTATTTTGCTGAAGCTTATAATTTTATTGCTACCCATATACTGAGTAATTTCGCAGGATTCTGCTTTGAGGAGTTCTTCATAATATATTCTGGACTTATATGTCTCAGAGGGATAGAATCCCGAATCAAAATATCTTTTGATTATAAACCAAGGCTGATCATTCCATTTTTTATCTTTTTGATCTAGAAGGAGTATAACATCCTTTTTTGGATTATTAATCCATTCTTCATCTTCACTTTCATTTATTGTGACCTATGCATATGATGCTGTTTCTTCAGGGGTATGTCCCTGTGATGCTTTATAAGCTAAAAACTCTTTATAAGTTTTTTCATCAAATTGTGGTTTTGAGGAGGATGATGCATATGATGAACCATACATAGCTATAAGCTTTTTATTACCCATTTGATAGATAATTCTTTCTGTTCCTCTTCCTCTATAAGAGGAAGTTCTTCCTCGTCCTCTGCCTCTGTCCCGAAGGATCATGGCTGAAATATTTAACCACAAGAAATTATTATTTCTCGGTGTTTTAAATCCTTTAGTTGTTTTTCTAAGGATTTTATTCCATATTTAATTTGCTCAATAGCATGGTTTTTTGCCTTATCTGACAAAAACGGAATTTCTTTTATTTCTTGAATATTATTGTGCAATCCTATTAATTGGATCTGAATATTAATTGTTTTTTCAATAATTTTGAATATTGCTATGCGCATAATTCCTCTTGAATGACTCATTGATTTAGATATTCCCTGGTAAGAAAATCAAGTAATTGTTATCAGTTCCCTTTTTATAAATAATTTCAAAATCAAATGGCGCAAGATGTGATTGCCATCTAGCAAACATCTGCTTAGAAACATCATGTTTAAAATCTTTATTGAACATATATTTAGCTGCATTGCAGTCAGTTTTAATTATAAATTTCTTATTGAATAAATCATCTTGAAATTTTAAGATGCATTTAACTATTGCAAGAATCTCTTTTGCCACAGTTGCATAATTTTTCGACTTTCATTCCATTTTCCAGAATGAAATCTAACAAGATATTCTTGTTTATTAATTGGAGATATTTGTTTTAGTATACCCCCATAGCCTATATCTGAGGCATCAGTTTCAATAATTTTTTCTCATTCTGGGTTTGTTATAGTTAAACAAGGAAGGTTTTGAACCTTTTGCTTAATCTTTTGTACTGCTTTAGTATGATCGATAGACCATGGCTTAAGATTCTTCCTTAGCCTATCGTATAATAAAGCCTTATCTTCTGCTAAATTTTTATAATAAGAAAGAATGTAATTTAGACTTCCAAGAAATCTTTGTAATTGAGTTTTATCTAAAATCTCATCTGGGAATTTAGATGCAAATTCAATACTTCTATTAATTGGAATTATATTTCCTTGATCAATATTATGTCCTAAAAATCTGACTTTAGTCTGGAAAAGAGACATTTTTGGTCTAGATATAACTAAACCATTTTTTAAAATTATATTTTTAAATATTTCTAGATGTTTAAAATGAGTTTCAATATCCTTTGAAAATACAAGGATATCATCAATATAAACAATAATAAATTCACTATAAGGAATGAAATGTCATTTATAATATTTTGGAATTCTGAAGGGGCATTTTTTAATCTTTCTTGAATACTTAAAGAAAATATTTCTTTTTGCAGAAAATCAATTTGATTTATCTTTGCTTTTAGCAATTCTTTTTTTAAATTGTTTAATGTTCTTGTTATTGGATTAGAAATGAATTTAAAAACAATTTCTTTTCCTTCATACGTACCAGTTATTCCAGTACGATCTACATTTTTTAAAGGAAATATTTTGTCAAAGAAAGGGCTTTCAAGTATAACTTGGTTACCTAGATTTTTTACCAATACAAAACTTGTACTAATACAAGTATTATTTTGACAAATAAAAGCTTGAGAGATTTTATAATTTACCTCTAATTTTCCCTTCGCAGCATGACTGAGAGTATGAGTAGTTTTATAATAATACTTTGTAGGAATTAATCCTTTCTGTATACAATTTAAATCTGCACCACTATCAAAGAGTGCAACTACTTCTATTAAGAAATCATTACCTATTAGTAATTTAATTTTCCCATGCCATTTTTGAGAAGTAATAATTTCTCTTATATTTTTCAAATATAATTCTGATTCTTCTATTGGTTGTATATTTAATTTATCTTTTTCTAGACATATTATTCTATTGTCTAAATCTTTATTATTTTCTTGTAAAATTTTTACTTCTGATTTTAAATTATCAACTTCTTTCTTTAATTGTTGTATATCAACAGGTTTTTTATCTTTATTTCTTTGGTTTAATTGGATTTTTAATTCTGCCAGAAAATGGTTTTGATACTTTAGAATTTGAACAAGAAGGACATTCTTCTTGTTTTCTCATAAATGAAGAGATTATTTTCTCTTTAATCTGTGGATCATCTACCACTTTTAATAATTCAAGTATTTCACTTGTTAAAACATTTATTTCCATATTTTTGAATTGTGAAATTATTTGATAAATATTTTCTTCTTCTTCTTCTTCTGAAGTATTATTACAATAGTTGTTTTTACAACAGTCTTCTTCTCCAGAGGAAGAGTATAGATCTTTATTTTCTAAAATATTTAAATCTTTATTAGAAGATTGATCAGATTCAGTATCTGATTCTAAAAGTATCTTTGAGATTTGATTTTTTAAATCTTCATCTTCTAGCTTATTAAGCTTCTTTCTAACCCAGCAAGTTTTTGCCGTGTAACCTATTTTTTCACATTTCTTACAAATTAATTTTGACCTATATGTCTTATACGAAGGTTTATTTTCCTCGTATTTTTGAATCCTTTTATTTTTTCTATCTTCCCTTTTCCTTTTTCTTTTTTGATGTTGGTAGGGATTTGATTTTTTAATTTTCTTAGAATTATTTGAGGTTCCTTCCATACCAAATTGACTACAGAATTCACCTAATTGTTTCTTCTCATTTAGAGAATGTTTCTTAATTTACTGGTTTAACTTAATTTCATTGCATAAATTTAAACCTTCTTGAATACAAGTTCCTATTAACTTGCCGTAAGCATAATCATCATAATTTATACTTATTCCACCTTTTCTTAGGTTATTCCTAACTTTTTCTGCAAATAAATATGAGAGGCCATCTACGAATTTTGACTTCCAATGTGAGCTATTAGACTCAGGGAGTTCCATTACTCTGCTTAGGAAAGTGTCTTTATACCACCTAAAAGATGTTAGGGTTCTACACTTAAGATTTTGTAGAAGAGTCCTAATATTCTCTGAATTATCAGACCATCTGCCTGTAAATTGTTCTATAATATTGACTATTAAAGTATAAACTGAGTTGTTTTCAACAACACCATTGTCCTCTTTTGTACTATCGATGATCTCTTTTCTATCTGAATCTGATAGATAATTATCACACCAACCTTTAAGTTGGCCTGTAAAACCTGATATAATCATCTGAGCTATTGTCTTTATTGTATTCTTATTATTTTGACAAATAGTGCTATACATAAGCATCCTATGGACAGTATTATAAATCTGTCCTTCTGTTTGACCATCTATGTTCCATTCATAGATCATTTTTCCACTATACGAATTACTAATTACATATTCTTGTTCTTCTATTAGAACATCCTGTGGAGTAGGCCTAGGATAGTAATACATCCTCTGTGTTGGCTTATCAGCAAACTTAGATAAATTCATGATTTCATCATTGATCTTTTGCTTACAATCTTCTTCTTTTAGACTATCTTCAAAATCCGATAATGTATTTATTTTTAGATTTTTTAAAATATTAATTGAATCATTTAATGTTTGCATAAGATTTTCTTTAGATTTCATTTTGAAATCTGTTACCTTAGGAGGTAATTGAATGCTAGGAGTAGCAATAGACTCTTTATTTTTTATCTGATCATTTATTATGATACTTTGTTTTTCTTTAAAATGGCATAATATTTTATCCATTTTTTTAGAAATATCCTGGAGTTGTTCTCCAATTATTATCAAATAAAGATTTGAATAATTTTATTGTTTTATTAAACCATTTATATGAGAAATAGTCGTCTGCAAGGTTTCACATTCCAGAAGTTTTTAAAAAGCTTGATAGTATCTTTCCTCTCCTTGTTTTTCAATTTTAAAACCATTAGTAGGAGGGAAAACATTTGATATTATATTTCCATTGATATTAAAATTTCTTTCTATAACAGAAATAATACTATTAGTATATTTTTCAATAAACCATGGAACAAAATGTATAATCTCTTGTTTCTCATTTAATTCATTATAAAATTCTTCTCTGAAAAATTCTTTATCTGTTTTTTCAAAATTTTTGAAAAACCATATTCTAAATAATTCCCATTTGGGTTGGAGAAATTCATTAGAAATTTCTTCTCTTACCGGTGATCCCGGAGTAAAATCTAAATTTTCTTTTGTATTCATATTTAAACAAAATTTATTTCTGATTCGGTTAGTTCCGGATCTATTCTAATTTCTCGAACTATATTATCCGAGTTTATTCTTAATTCATCTATTTTTCTTTCAGGAAATTCTTCCTTAATCCTAGATGTTGACGCCCTAGAAGGACTTCTAACTGTGTAATCTACAGGAGAAATATAGTAGTGTGATGACACTGATTTGGACAAAGAGGGTTCATATTTTATTTTATTATTTTCAAATTGTATTTGAACTGACCCTTCATTTGTTTGTGAAATATTTATTGGATTATTATCCACATATTGTTGAGATGGGCTAGCTTTATCTAGTAGCCAGTTTTCTGGAAAATTAATTTCTTCCCATTTTATTTTTCTTCTAGTAGTAATATTAGCTTTACTAAAATTGGTTTCTATTAGAATTGTTTCATTTAACGGTTTATCTACCATTTTACAATGAGGATTAAGCGTAAATAAAGGCTTATAATAAATTCTATAACAGATACATATCACCTCTGATCCTGGTACATAATTGTAACCATACGTTTTAACATTCAAAGTTAAAGCATCTAAAATATTGACATCAGACAATGATAATTGCAAATTATGATAGACTGGACCATGAGCCAGACTAGATTGAACAATTCCCATAAGGGATTGTTTCCAATTTAAGTTTCTAGCATCTCTAAGAGCTGCTAAAAAACTTTCTGGTAAGCCTTCTAAAGTTAGAGGCTTAAATGCAATTTGCACTAATCCTATATGAATAAATTTATATTCTTTTTTATATTTTTGTAAATCTCTTTTTGATAATAATTTGATTATCATTTCATCCGTGTTTAAGGAAAATGTTTCCTCAGTTGTTTTAACAACTTGTTTTAATCCCAATTTTTCAAAGGTTCCTAATTTATAAATTAGTTTGTAATCAATTTTTGGAATAGTCTATTTATTTAACAAATCTAAATTATGAGGAATATCATATTCTTCCTCCAAACTGTTTTTAACAGTATCTTCTGATCTCAAAATATTCATATTTGAATATCAGGATTAAGTGTTGAAACATACACACATACATCAAACAGAACACCATGACTCTGATATCATAAAAGGAATGACCTTTGTATGGGAAAAGAGGAAAAAAACCATAAAACACAGACAAGGGCAGAAGCTTAAGAGAAACGATGGAACGTTGGTGATTTTACACAGTCGTTATCCAGGATGCTAACATGTGGTCAGTACAGGTCTCACCCTAAACGCCCCACGCCTTCTTGGCTTTTTGGCTTACATGGGTTCCCTGGCGGTCGACCGCCCACATTAGCATCTTAGATGGGTTGTAACCCTATCCCACAATTACTCTTAATTTTTTCCTTCATCTGGGTTTTAAGATCTCTTTTTTTTTATTATGATAATCTGTTGAGCATGGTGATGTTTCAAATAATAATAATAATAATAATAATAATAATAATAATAATAATAATAATAATAATATAATAATAATAATAAAAAAAATAATAATAAATAATAATAATAAATAATATAATAATAATAATATAATAATAATAATATTAATAATATTAATAATATTAATAATAATAATAATAATAATAATAATAAAAATAATTATAATAATAATAATAATAATAATAATAATAAAGATAATAATAAAGATAATAATAAAATAATAATAATAATAATAATAATAATAATAATAATAATAAAGATAATAATAAAGATAATAATAAAGATAATAATAAAGATAATAATAAGATAATAATAAAGATAATAATAAAGATAAAATAATAATAATAATATAATAATAATAATAATAATATTATTATTATTAATAAATAATAATAATAATAATAATAAATAATAATATAATAATAAAAATAATAATAATAAAATAATAATAATAAAAATAATATAATAATAATATAATAATATAATAATAATAATAATAAAGATATAATAAAGATAATAATAATGATAACAATAATAATAATATAATAATAATAATAATAATAATAATAATAATAATAAAGAGAATAATAAAGATAATAATAAAGATAATAATAAAGATAATAATAAAGATAATAATAAAGATAATAATAAAGATAATAATAAAGATAATAATAAAGATAATAATAAGATAATAATAATAATATATAATAATAATAATAATAATAATAGTAATAATAATAATAGTAATAATAATAATAGTAATAATAATAATAGTAATAATATAAATAATAATATAAATAATAATAATAATAAAGATAATAATAAAGATAATAATAAGATAATAATAAAGATAATAATAAAGATAATAATAAGATAATAATAAAGATAATAATAAAGATAATAATAAAGATAATAATAAAGATAATAATAAAGATAATAATAAAGATAATAATAATAATAATAATAATAAAAATACTAATAATACTAATACTAATACTAATACTATAATAGTAATAATAATAATAGTAATAATAATAATAGTAATAATAAAAATAGTAATAATAATAATAGTAATAATAACAATAGTAATAATAACAATAGTAATAATAACAATAGTAATAATAACAATAGTAATAATAACAATAGTAATAATAACAATAGTAATAATAACAATAGTAATAATAAGAATAGTAATAATAAGAATAGTAATAATAAGAATAGTAATAATAAGAATAGTAATAATAAGAATAGTAATAATAATAATAAATAATAATAATAGTAATAATAATAATAGTAATAATAATAATAGTAATACTAATAATAGTAATACTAATAATAGTAATAATAATAATAGTAATAATAATAATAGTAATAATAATAATAGTAATAATAATAATAGTAATAATAATAATAGTAATAATAATAATAGTAATAATAATAATAGTAATAATAATAATAGTAATAATAATAATAGTAATAATAATAATAATAGTAATAATAATAATATAATAATAATAATAGTAATAATAATAATAGTAATAATAATAATATTAATATAATAATAGTAATAATAATAATAGTAATAATAATAATAGTAATAATAATAGTAATATATAATAGTAATAATAATAATAGCATAATAATAATAGCAATAATAATAATAGCAATAATAATAATAGCAATAATAATAATAGCAATAATAATAATAGCAATAATAATAATAGTAATAATAATAATAGTAATAATAATAATAGTAATAAAATATAGTAATAATAATAATAGTAATAATAATAATAGTAATAAAATAATAGTAATATAATAATAGTAATATAATAATAGTAATAATAATAATAATAATAATAATAATAATATAATAATAATAATAATAATATTAATAATATTAATAATATTAATACTATAATAATAATAATAATAATAATAATAATAATAATAATAATAATAATAAATAAAGATAATATAAGATAATAATAATGATATAATAATAATAATAAATAATAATAATAATAATAATAATAATAAAGATAATAAAGATAATAATAAAGATAATAATAAAGATAATAATAAAGATAATAATAAGATAATAATAAAAGATAATATAAGATAATAAAGATAATAATAATAATAATAATAAATAATAATAATAATAATAATAATAATAATAATATAATAATAAATAATAATATTAATAATATTATAATATTAATAATATTATTAATAATAATAATATATAATAATAATAATAATAATAATATTAAAAATAATAATAATAAAAATAATAATAATAAAAATAATATAATAATAATAATAATAATAATAATAATAATAATAATAATAATAATAATAATCAAGATAATAATAAAGATAATAATAATGATAATAATAATAATAATAATAATAATAATAATAATAATAAAGAGAATAATAAAGATAATATTAAAGATAATAAAAATATAATAATAAAGATAATAATAAGATAATAATAAAAGATAATAATAAAGATAATAATAAAGATAATAATAAAAATAATAAATAATAATAATAATAATAATAATAATATAATATAAAATAATAGTAATAATAATAATAGTAATAATAATAATAGTAATAATATAAATAATAATATAAATAATAATATAAATAATAATAATAATAATAATAATAATAATAGATAATAATAAGATAATAATAAAGATAATAATAAAGATAATAATAAAATAATAATAAAGATATTAATAAAGATAATAATAAAGATAATAATAAAGATAATAATAAGATAATAATAAAGATAATAATAAAGATAATAATAATAATAATAATAATACTAATAATACTAATACTAATAATCTAATACTAATAATTGTAATACTAATAATAGTAATAATAATAATAGTAATAATAATATAGTAATAATAATAATAGTAATAATAATAATAGTAATAATAATAATAGTAATAATAATAATAGTAATAATCATAATAGTAATAATCATAATAGTAATAATGATAATAGTAATAATGATAATAGTAATAATGATAATAGTAATAATGATAATAGTAATAATGATAATAGTAATAATGATAATAGTAATAATGATAATAGTAATAATAATAATAGTAAAATAAAATAGTAATAATAATAATAGTAATAATATAATAGTAATAATAATATAGTAATAATAATAATAGTAATAATAATAATAGTAATAATAATAATAGTAATAATAATAATAGTAATAATAATAATAGTAATAATATAATAGTAATAATAATAATAGTAATAATAATAATAGTAATAATAATAATAATAATATTAATAATAATAATAATAATAATAATAATAATAATAATACTAATAATAATAATAAATAATAATAATAATAATAATAACCGCCGTGGAACCCGTTAAGCCAAAAAGCCAAGAAGGCGTGGGGCGTTTAGGGTGAGACCCGTACTGATCACATGTTAGCATCCTGGATAACGACTGTGTAAAATCACCAACGTTCCATCGTTTCTCTTGATTTTCTGCCCTTGTCTGAGTTTTATGGTTTTCTCCTCTTTTCCCATACAAGGTCCTGCCTTATATGGTATCAGAGCCATGGTATTCTGTTTGATGTATGTGTGTTTGTTTCAACACTTATCTCTGATATTCAAATATGAATATTATAAAAACAGAAGATACAGTTAAAAACAGTATGGAAGAAGAATATGATATTCCTCACAATTTAGACTTATTAAACAAATGGACTATTCCAAAAATTGATTACAAACTAATTTATAAATTAGGAACTTTTGAAAAACTGGGATTAAAACAAGTTGTTAAAACAACTGGGGAAACATTTTCCTTAAACACTGATGAAATGATAATAAAATTATTATCAAAAAGAGATTTACAAAAATACAAAAAAGAATATAAATTTATCCATATTGGTCTTGTGCAAATTGCATTTAAGCCTCTAACATTTAGAAGGCTTACCAGAAAGTTTTGTAGCAGCTCTTAGAGATGCTAGAAACTTAAATTGGAAACAATCCCTTATGGGGATTGTTCAATCTAGCCTGGCACATGGTCCAGTCTATTTTAATGTTTATCCTAATTTGCAATTATCATTATCTGATGTCAATATTTAGATGCTTTAACCTTGAATGTTAAAACGCATGGTTACAATTACGTACCAGGATCAGAGGTAATATGTATCTGTTACCGAATTATTATAAGCCTTTATTTACGCTTAATCCTCATTGTAAAATGGTAGATAAACCTTTAAATGAAACTATTCTAATAGAAACTAATTTTAGCAAAGCTAATATTACAATTAGAAGAAAAATAAAATGGGAAGAAATTAATTTTCCAGAAAATTGGGTATTAGATAAAGCTAGCCCATCTCAACAATACGTGGATAATAATCCAATAAATATTTCACAAACCAATGAAGGGTCAGTTCAAATACAATTTGAAAATAATAAAATAAAATATGAACCCTCTTTGTCCAAATCAGTGTCATCACACTATTATATTTCTCCTGTAGATTACACAGTTAGAAGTCCTTCTAGGGCGTCAACATCTAGAATTAAGGAAGAATTTCCTGAAAGAAAAATAGATGAATTAAGAATAAACTCGGATAATATAGTTCGAGGAATTAGAATAGATCCGGAACTAACCGAATCAGAAATAAATTTTGTATAATTATGAATACAAAAGAAAAATTAGATTTTACTCCGGGGTCACCGGTAAGAGAAGAAATTTCTAAAGAATTTCTCCAACCCAAATGGGAATTATTTAGAACATGGTTTTTCAAAAATTTTGAAAAAACAGATAAAGAATTTTTCAGAGAAGAATTTTATAATGAATTAAATGAGAAACAAGAGATCATACCTTTTGTTCCATGGTTTATTGAAAAATATACCAATAGTATTATTTCTGTTATAGAAAGAAATTTTAATATCAATGGAAACATAGTATCAAATGTTTTCCCTCCTACTAATGGTTTTAAAATTGAAAAACAAGGAGAGGAAAGATACTATCAAGCTTTTCAAAAACTTCTGGAAGGTGAAACCTTGCACACAACTATTTCTCATATAAATGGTTTAATAAAACAACAAAATTATTCAAATCTTTATTTAATAATAATTGGAGAACAACTCCAGGATATTTCTAAGAAAATGGATAAAATATTATGCCATTTAAAAGAAAAACAAAGTATCATAATAAATGATCAGATAAAAAATAAAGAGTCTATTGCGACTCCTAGCATTCAATTACCTCCTAAGGTAACAGACTTCAAAATAAAGTCTGAAGAAATTTCAATGCAAACGTTAAATGATACGATTAATATTTTAAAAAATTTAAAGATAAGTACATTATCAGATTTTGAAGATAGTCTAAAAGAAGAAGATTATAAGCAAAAGATCAATGATGAGATCATGAAGTTATCTAAGTTTGCTGATAAGCCAACTCAAAGGATGTATTATTATCCTAGGCCTACTCCACAGGATGTTCTAATAGAAGAACAAGAATACGTAATTAGTAATTCGTATAGTGGAAAAATGATCTATGAATGGAACATAGATGGTCAAACAGAAGGACAGATTTATAATACTGTCCATAGGATGCTTATGTATAGCACTATTTGTCAAAACAATAAGAATACAGTTAAGACAATAGCTCAAATGATTATATCAGGTTTTACAGGCCAACTTAAAGGTTGGTGGGATAATTATCTATCAGATTCAGATAGACAGGAGATCCTCAATAGTACAAAAGAGGACAATGGTGTTGTTGAAAACAACTCAGTTTATACTTTAATAGTCAATATTATAGAACACTTTACAGGCAGATGGTCTGATAATTCAGAGAATATTAGGACTCTTCTACAAAATCTTAAGTGTAGAACCCTAACATCTTTTAGGTGGTATAAAGACACTTTCCTAAGTAGAGTAATGGAACTCCCTGAGTCTAATAGCTCACATTGGAAGTCAAAATTCGTAGATGGTCTTCCGTATTTATTTGCAGAAAGAGTTAGGAATAACCTAAGAAAAGGAGGAATAAGTATAAATTATGATGATTATACTTACGGCAAGTTAATAGGAACTTGTATCCAAGAAGGTTTAAATTTATGTAATGAAATTAAATTAAACCAACAAATTAAGAAACATTCTCTAAATGAGAAGAAACAATTAGGTGAATTCTGTAGTCAATTTGGTATAGAAGAACCTCAAATAATACTAAGAAAATTAAGAAATCTAATCCCTACCAACATCAAAAAGAAAAAGGAAAAGGGAAGATAGAAAAAATAAAAGAATTCAAAAATATGAGGAAAATAAGCCTTCGTATAAGACTTATAGGTCAAATTATCTGTAAGAAATGTGGAAAAATAGGTCACACAGCAAAAACTTGCTGGGTTAGAAAGAAGCTTAATAAGCTAGAAGATGAAGATTTAAAAAATCAAATCTCAAAGATACTTTTAGAATCAGATACCGAATCTGATCAATCTTCTAATGAAGATTTAAATATTTTAGAAAATGAAAGTCTATACTCTTCCTCTGAAAAAGAAAACTGTTGTAAAAACAACTGTTGTAATAATAATTCAGAAGAAGAAGAGGAAAATATTTATAAAATAATTTCACAGTTCCAAAATATGGAAATAAACGTATTAACAAGTGAACTAATGAATTGTTAAAAGTGGTAGATGATCCACAAATTAAAGAAAAAATAATCTCTTCATTTATGGGAAAACAAGAAGAAGGTACTTCTTGTCCAAATTCTAAAGAATCAAAACCGTTTTCTCTGGCTGAATTAAAAATTCAATTAAATCAGAGAAATAAAGATAAAAAACCCGTTGATATACAACAATTAAAAAGGGAAATTGATAATTTAAAATCAGAAGTAAAAATTTTACAAGAAAATAATAAAGATTAGACAATAGAATAATATGTCTAGAAAAAGATAAATTAAATATACAACCAATAGAAGAATCAGAATTATATCTGAAAAATATAAGAGAAATTATTACTTCTCAAAAATGGCATGGAAAAATTAAATTACTAATAGGTAATGATTTCTTAATAGAAGTAGTTGCACTCTTTGATAGTGGTGCAGATTTAAATTGTATACAGGAAGGATTAATTCCTACAAAATATTATCATAAAACTACACATACTCTCAGTCATGCTGGGAAAGGAAAATTAGAGGTAAATTATAAAATCCCTCAAGCTTTTATTTGTCAAAATAATACTTGTATTAGTACAAGTTTTGTTTGGTAAAAATCTAGGTAACCAAGTTATACTTGGAAGCCCTTTCTTTGACAAAATATTTCCTTTAAAAAATGTAGACCGTACTGGAATAACTGGTACGTATGAAGGAAAAGAAATTGTTTTTAAATTTATTTCTAATCCAATAACAAGGACATTGAATAATTTAAAAGAAGAATTGCTAAAAGCAAAATAAATCAAATTGATTTTTACAAAAAGAAATATTTTCTTTAAATATTCAAGAAAAATTAAATAATCCGAAATTACAAGAAAATATTAAACTTATAGAACACCAGTTTAGTTTACAAATATGTAATGATCATCCCAATGCTTTCTGGGATAGAAAGAAACATATTGTTTCACTTCCATATGAAGAAAACTTTAATGAAAGTCAGATTCCGACCAAGGCTCGACCTTGTCAAATGAATTCTGAATATATGGAATTATGTAAACAAGAGATAAAATCTCTTTTAAGCAAGAATTTAATTAGAAATTCAAAGTCTCCATGGTCATGTACAGCTTTTTTTTTTAATAAACATTCCGAACAGGAAAGAGGTACACCCAGATTGGTTATTAATTACAAACCATTAAATAAGTTTTAAAATGGATTAGGTATCCTATACCTAATAAAAAGATTTATTAGACAAATTATATGAGTCAAATATATTTTCTAAATTTGATTTAAAGTCAGGATACTGGCAAATACAAATTGAAGAAAAAGACAGGTATAAAACTGCTTTTACAGTACCGTTGGGCATTACGAATGGAATGTTATGCCATTTGGATTAAAAAATGCCCCTTCAGAATTTCAAAATATTATGAATGACATTTTTATTCCTTATAGTGAATTCATTATTGTCTATATTGATGATATCCTTGTATTTTCAAAGGATATTGAAACTCATTTTAAACACCTAGAGATATTCAAAAATATAATTTTAAAAAATGGTTTAGTTATATCTAGACCAAAAATGTCTCTTTTCCAAACTAAAATCAGATTTTTAGGTCATAATATTAATCAAGGAAATATAATTCCAATTAATAGAAGTATTGAATTTGCATCTAAATTCCCGAATGAGATTTTAGAAAAAACCCAATTACAAAGATTTCTTGGAAGTTTAAACTATATTCTTCCTTATTATAAAAATTTAGCAGAAGATACGGCTTTATTATACGATAGGCTAAGGAAGAATCCTAAGCCATGGTCTATCGATCATACTAAAGCAGTACAAAAGATTAAGCAAAAGGTTCAAAACCTTCCTTGCTTAACAATAACAAACCCAGAATGGGAAAAAATGGTTGAAACTGATGCCTCAGATATAGGCTACGGGGGTATATTAAAACAAGTATCTCCAATTAACAAACAAGAATATCTTGTTAGATTTCATTCTGGAAAATGGAATGAAAGTCAAAAGAATTATGCAACTGTTGCAAAAGAAATTCTTGCAATAGTTAAATGTGTTTTAAAATTTCAGGATGATCTATTCAACAAAAAATTTATAATTAAAACTGACTGCAATGCAGCTAAATATATGTTTAATAAAGATTTTAAACATGATGTCTCGAAACAGATGTTTGCCAGATGGCAATCACATCTTGCGCCATTTGATTTTGAAATTATTTATAAAAAGGGGACTGATAACAGTCTACCTGATTTTCTTACCAGGGAATATTTAAATTGATGAGCCATTCAAGAGGGATTATGCGTATGGCAATGATTGAAATAATTGAAAAAACAATCAATATTCAGATCCAAATAATAGGATCATATGACAATATTCAAGAAATAAAAGAAACTCCATTTATATCGGATAAAGCTAAAGATTATGCTATTAAACAAATTAAATATAGAATACGATCTTTAAATAAACAACTTAAAGATTTAAAATATAAAGAAATAATACTTTTTTGTGGATAAATAATCTTTATGTTTAAGCTTTCAGGAATGATCCCCTGGGAAAGGGGAAGAGGCCGTGGAAGATCTTCCTCTTATAGAGGAAGAGGAACCGAAAGAATTATCCATCAAATGGGTAATAAGAAGCTTATAGCTATGGATAATGCATCATATGCATCATCCTCTTCAAAACCCCAACTTGATGAAAAAACTTTTAAAGAGTTTTTAGCATATAAAGCAGCTCAGAGTCAAAGCTCTGAAGAAACAGCATCATATGCTCAAGCTGCTAGTGATAATGATGATGAAAATTGGATTCATAATCCAAAAAAGGATGTTATACTCCTTCTTGATCATAAAGATAAAAAATGGAATGATCAACCTTGGTTTATAATCAAGAGATACTTTGATACTGGGTTCTACCCAACTGAGACTTATAAGTCCAGGACATATTATGAGGAAATCCTCCAAAGCCACAAATTGTGAGCTTACCCATTATATGGGAGGAAATAAAACAATAAGTTTTAGTAAAATCATAATTAAACAGATCATATCTGTTGAAAATTGGGGAATATCTCCATTAAAAGACAGGGAAATTTTTCACCCTGAAACAAAAACTCCCATTAGATATAACTACTGGGATTATGTGAATGCCTTTTATAAAGCATTCCTATTTGAAAACCAGAATTATAAACATTCTTGGTTTATCAAAATATGTTCTAAGATTTATGAATCGGAAATTCCGATTTGGTTTTATAAATGGTGGCAGTCATACGGTCCATCAATTAATATCTTTAATAAAGATTCACAAAGGTTTAAAACCTTATACACCCAATGGGTGGACTTATCTCCTGCCTTAATAGAGGCACAACATGATAACAATTTCATAGAGGGAATGGCCTCATTACATTCTTTGTCCAATTTAGCATTCCATGGATATGGAAGTGGTTACCAGAAACTGGTTATACCAGTGAAAATATGTTCTGCTTAAAAAGAACATATATGACAAAATTTTGGAAACAAATGATGAAGATTGAAGATGGCAAGATTAAATGCCAAGATACAATAGATCATATTCAACAAACGATTGAATCATATTAACAACAAAAAGAAAATCAACAACAAAGGGAATCTCCTAGTCCCTTCCAACATATTATCAGAAAATTAAAAATGAGCACAGGTACTGAAGATCTCAGTCAAGAAGAACTTCTACATCAATACATGGAAGAAGTCAAAAAAGATATAGCCAAGCACTTCAAAAAGAATGAAGCTTCATCAAGCTCAAAGATGTCTGTATCAGACTCTTCTCAGATAGGAGAAGACACTCAATACCAAGACAGTCAAGAAGAGGACAAGTCTATGGACGATGAGTCCTATGCCAAGATGATGGCAGATTTAGAGGAAGAATTTGGTCCGGTTAATACACCAGAAAAAACAAAAAACAAAAGGACACAATAGGCCCTACAAGGAAGAAAAGAAAGCTCAATAATTCACCTTCATAATTGGCCGACAACATTTTTGTCTTAATGTTACATTATTGTAACTTTACTATTCACTTTTTGACTTATTGTATAGAATGACGTCAAACGCAATTATGGGCGAATATTCGCTGTAATATTCGGTGCTAGGACCTCTATATAAAGAGGGTTTAGTGTTTAGTAGAAGGCACCGGTTTTTAGAACCAGCTCTCTCTCTCTCTCTTGTAATAAAATATTCTGCAATAATATTTGAAGTTTAAAGCTTTCAAGCTCCAAGTCTTCTATTTCTGGTAATTTTCTTTTCTTATTGCATATATTTACATTGTGTATGATCGCCTCAATAAGAGGCTAAACACATAAGTGTTGAAACATCACCATGCTCAACAGATTATCATAATAATAAAAAAGAGATCTTAAAACCCAGATGAAAGCAAAATATTAAGAGTAATTGTGGGATACGGTTACAGCCCATCTAAGGTGCTAATATGGGAGGTCGACCGCCGGGGAACCCGTTAAGCCAAAAAGCCAAGAAGGCGTGGGGCGTTTAGGGTGAGACCCGTACTGATCACATGTTAGCATCCTGGATAACGACTGTGTAAAATTATTATCAAAAGAGATTTACAAAAATACAGAAAAGAATATAAATTTGTCCATATTGGTCTTGTGCAAATTGCATTTAAGCCTCTAACATTAGAAGGCTTACCAGAAAGTTTTATAGCAGCTCTTAGAGATGCTAGAAACTTAAATTGGAAACAATCGCTTATGGGGATTGTTCAATCTAGCCTGGCACATGTTCAGTCTATTTTAATGTTATCCTAATTTGCAATTATCATTATCTGATGTCAATATCTTAGATGCTTTAACCTTGAATGTTAAAACGCATGGTTACAATTACGTACCAGGATCAGAGGTAATATGTATCTGTTACCGAATCTATTATAAGCCTTTATTTACGCTTAATCCTCATTGTAAAATGGTAGATAAACCTTTAAATGAAACTATTCTAATAGAAACTAATTTTAGCAAAGCTAATATTACAACTAGAAGAAAAATAAAATGGGAAGAAATTAATTTTCCAGAAAATTAGGTATTAGATAAAGCTAGCCCATCTCAACAATACGGGATAATAATCCAATAAATATTTCACAAACCAATGAAGGGTCAGTTCAAATACAATTTGAAAATAATAAAATAAATATGAACCCTCTTTGTCCAAATCAGTGTCATCACACTATTATATTTCTCCTGTAGATTACACAGTTAGAAGTCCTTCTAGGGCGTCAACATCTAGAATTAAGGAAGAATTTCCTGAAAGAAAATAGATGAATTAAGAATAAACTCGGATAATATAGTTCGAGGAATTAGAATAGATCCGGAACTAACCGAATCAGAATAAATTTTGTATAATTATGAATACAAAAGAAAATTAGATTTTACTCCGGGTCACCGGTAAGAGAAGAAATTTCTAAAGAATTTCTCCAACCCAAATGGGAATTATTTAGAACATGGTTTTTCAAAAATTTTGAAAAAACAGACAAAGAATTTTTCAGAGAAGAATTTTATAATGAATTAAATGAGAAACAAGAGATCATACCTTTTGTTCCATGGTTTATTGAAAAATATACCAATAGTATTATTTCTGTTATAGAAAGAAATTTTAATATCAATGGAAACATAGTATCAAATGTTTTCCCTCCTACTAATGGTTTTAAAATTGAAAAACAAGGAGAGGAAAGATACTATCAAGCTTTTCAAAAACTTCTGGAAGGTGAAACCTTGCAGACAACTATTTCTCATATAAATGGTTTAATAAAACAACAAAATTATTCAAATCTTTATTTAATAATAATTGGAGAACAACTCCAGGATATTTCTAAAAAATGGATAAAATATTATGCCATTTAAAAGAAAACAAAGTATCATAATAAATGATCAGATAAAAAATAAAGAGTCTATTGCGACTCCTAGCATTCAATTACCTCCTAAGGTAACAGACTTCAAATAAAATCTGAAGAAATTTCAATGCAAACGTTAAATGATACGATTAATATTTTAAAAAATTTAAAGATAAGTACATTATCAGATTTTGAAGATAGTCTAAAAGAAGAAGATTATAAGCAAAAGATCAATGATGAATCATGAAGTTATCTAAGTTTGCTGATAAGCCAACTCAAAGGATGTATTATTATCCTAGGCCTACTCCACAGGATGTTCTAATAGAAGAACAGGAATACGTAATTAGTAATTCGTATAGTGGAAAAATGATCTATGAATGGAACATAGATGGTCAAACAGAAGGACAGATTTATAATACTGTCCATAGGATGCTTATGTATAGCACTATTTGTCAAAACAATAAGAATACAGTTAAGACAATAGCTCAAATGATTATATCAGGTTTTACAGGCCAACTTAAAGGTTGGTGGGATAATTATCTATCAGATTCAGATAGACAGGAGATCCTCAATAGTACAAAAGAGGAGAATGGTGTTGTTGAAAACAACTCAGTTTATACTTTAATAGTCAATATTATAGAACACTTTACAGGCAGATGGTCTGATAATTCAGAGAATATTAAGACTCTTCTACAAAATCTTAAGTGTAGAACCCTAACATCTTTTAGGTGGTATAAAGACACTTTCCTAAGTAGAGTAATGGAACTCCCTGAGTCTAATAGCTCACATTGAAAGTCAAAATTCGTAGATGGTCTTCCGTATTTATTTGCAGAAAGAGTTAGGAATAACCTAAGAAAAGGAGGAATAAGTATAAATTATGATGATTATACTTACGGCAAGTTAATAGGAACTTTTATCCAAGAAGGTTTAAATTTATGTAATGAAATTAAATTAAACCAACAAATTAAGAAACATTCTCTAAATGAGAAGAAACAATTAGGTGAATTCTGTAGTCAATTTGGTATAGAAGAAACCTCAAATAATACTAAAAAAATTAAGAAATCTAATCCCTACCAACATCAAAAAAGAAAAAGGAAAAGGGAAGATAGAAAAAATAAAAGAATTCAAAAATATGAGGAAAATAAACCTTCGTATAAGACTTATAGGTCAAAATTGATCTGTAAGAAATGTGGAAAAATAGGTCACACAGCAAAAACTTGCTGGGTTAGAAAGAAGCTTAATAAGCTAGAAGATGAAGATTTAAAAAATCAAATCTCAAAGATACTTTTAGAATCAGATACCGAATCTGATCAATCTTCTAATGAAGATTTAAATATTTTAGAAAATGAAAGTCTATACTCTTCCTCTAAAGAAGAAAACTGTTGTAAAAACAACTGTTGTAATAATAATCCAGAAGAAGAAGAGGAAAATATTTATAAAATAATTTCACAGTTCCAAAATATGGAAATAAACGTATTAACAAGTGAACTAATTGAATTGTTTAAAAGTGGTAGATGATCCACAAATTAAAGAAAAATAATCTCTTCATTTATGGAAAACAAGAAGAAGGTACTTCTTGTCCAAATTCTAAAGAATCAAAACCGTTTTCTCTGGCTGAATTAAAAATTCAATTAAATCAGAGAAATAAAGATAAAAAACCCGTTGATATACAACAATTAAAAAGGGAAATTGATAATTTAAAATCAGAAGTAAAAATTTTACAAGAAAATAATAAAGATTAGACAATAGAATAATATGTCTAGAAAAAGATAAATTAAATATACAACCAATAGAAGAATCAGAATTATATCTGAAAAATATAAGAGAAATTATTACTTCTCAAAAATGGCATGGAAAAATAAATTACTAATAGGTAATGATTTCTTAATAGAAGTAGTTGCACTCTTTGATAGTGGTGCAGATTTAAATTGTATACAGGAAGGATTAATTCCTACAAAATATTATCATAAAACTACACATACTCTCAGTCATGCTGGGAAAGGAAAATTAGAGGTAAATTATAAAATCCCTCAAGCTTTTATTTGTCAAAATAATACTTGTATTAGTACAAGTTTTGTTTTGGTAAAGAATCTAGGTAACCAAGTTATACTTGGAAGCCCTTTCTTTGACAAAATATTTCCTTTAAAAAATGTAGACCGTACTGGAATAACCGGTACGTATGAAGGAAAAGAAATTGTTTTTAAATTTATTTCTAATCCAATAACAAGGACATTGAATAATTTAAAAGAAGAATTGCTAAAAGCAAAAATAAATCAAATTGAATTTTTACAAAAAGAAATATTTTCTTTAAATATTCAAGAAAAATTAAATAATCCGAAATTACAAGAAAAGATTAAACTTATAGAACACCAGTTTAGTCTACAAATATGTGATGATCATCCCAATGCTTTCTGGGATAAAAAGAAACATATTGTTTCACTTCCATATGAAGAAAACTTTAATGAAAGTCAGATTCCGACCAAGGCTCGACCTTGTCAAATGAATTCTGAATATATGGAATTATGTAAACAAGAGATAAAATCTCTTTTAAGCAAGAATTTAATTAGAAATTCAAAATCACCATGGTCATGTACAGCTTTTTATGTTAATAAACATTCCGAACAGGAAAGAGGTACACCCAGATTGGTTATTAATTACAAACCATTAAATAAGGTTTTAAAATGGATTAGGTATCCTATACCTAATAAAAAAGATTTATTAGACAAATTATATGAGTCAAATATATTTTCTAAATTTGATTTAAAGTCAGGATACTGGCAAATACAAATTGAAGAAAAAGACAGGTATAAAACTGCTTTTACAGTACCTGTTGGGCATTACGAATGGAATGTTATGCCATTTGGATTAAAAAATGCCCCTTCAGAATTTCAAAATATTATGAATGACATTTTTATTCCTTATAGTGAATTCATTATTGTCTATATTGATGATATCCTTGTATTTTCAAAGGATATTGAAACTCATTTTAAACACCTAGAGATATTCAAAAATATAATTTTAAAAATGGTTTAGTTATATCTAGACCAAAAATGTCTCTTTTCCAAACTAAAATCAGATTTTTAGGTCATAATATTAATCAAGGAAATATAATTCCAATTAATAGAAGTATTGAATTTGCATCTAAATTCCCGAATGAATTTTAGAAAAAACCCAATTACAAAGATTTCTTGGAAGTTTAAAAACCCAATTACAAAGATTTCTTGAAGTTTAAACTATATTCTCCTTATTATAAAAATTTAGCAGAAGATACGGCTTTATTATACGATAGGTAAGGAAGAATCCTAAGCCATGGTCTATCGATCATACTAAAGCAGTACAAAAGATAAGCAAAGGTTCAAAACCTTCCTTGCTTAACAATAACAAACCCAGAATGGGAAAAATGGTTGAAACTGATGCCTCAGATATAGGCTACGCGGGGTATATATTAAAACAAGTATCTCCAATTAACAAACAAGAATATCTTGTTAGATTTCATTCTGGAAATGTGAATGAAAGTCAAAAGAGATTATGCAACTGTGCAAAAGAAATTCTTGCAATAGTTAAATGTGTTTTTAAAATTTCAGGATGATCTATTCAACAAAAAATTATAATTAAAACTGACTGCAATGCAGCTAAATATATGTTTATAAAGATTTTAAACATGATGTCTCGAAACAGATGTTTGCCAGATGGCAATCACACCATTGAGTTGAAAGCCATTTATTTGAAATTATTATAAAAGGGGACTGATAACAGTCTACCTGATTTCTTACCAGGGAATATTTAATTGATGAGCCATTCAAGAGGGATTATGCGTATGGCAATGATTGAAATAATTGAAAAAACAATCAATATTCAGATCCAAATATAGGATCATATGACAATATTCAAGAAATAAAAGAAACTCCATTTATATCGGATAAAGCTAAAGATTATGCTATTAAACAAATTAAATATAGAATACGATCTTTAAATAAACAACTTAAAGATTCAAAATATAAAGAAATAATACTTTCTTGTGGATAAATAATCTTTATGTTTAAGCTTTCAGGAATGATCCCCTGGGAAAAAGGGGAGAGGCCGTGGAAGATCTTCCTCTTATAGAGGAAGAGGACCGAAAGAATTATCCATCAAATGGGTAATAAGAAGCTTATAGCTATGGATAATGCATCATATGCATCATCCTCTTCAAAACCCCAACTTGATGAAAAAACTTTTAAAGAGTTTTTAGCATATAAAGCAGCTCAGAGTCAAAGCTCTGAAGAAACAGCATCATATGCTCAAGCTGCTAGTGATAATGATGATGAAAATTGGATTCATAATCCAAAAAAGGATGTTATACTCCCTCTGATCATAAAGATAAAAAATGGAATGATCAACCTTGGTTTATAATCAAGAGATACTTTGATACTGGGTTCTACCCAACTGAGACTTATAAGTCCAGGACATATTATGAGGAAATCCTCAAAGCCACAAATTGTGAGCTTACCCATTATATGGAGGAAATAAAACAATAAGTTTTAGTAAAATCATAATTAAACAGATCATATCTGTTGAAAATTGGGGAATATCTCCATTAAAAGACAGGAAAATTTTTCACCCTGAAAACAAAACTCCCGTTAGATATAACTACTGGGATTATGTGAATGCCTTTTATAAAGCATTCCTATTTGAAAACCAGAATTATAAACATTCTTGGTTTATCAAAATATGTTCTAAGATTTAGAATCGGAAATTCCGATTTGGTTTTATAAATGGTGGCAGTCATACGGTCCATCAATTAATATCTTTAATAAAGATCACAAAGGTTTAAAACCTTATACACCCAATGGGTGACTTATCTCCTGCCTTAATAGAGGCACAACATGATAACAATTTCATAGAGGGAATGGCCTCATTACATTTCTTTGTCCAATTTAGCATTCCATGGATCTGGAAGTGGTTACCAGAAACTGGTTATACCAGTGAAAATATGTTCTGCTTAAAAAGAACATATATGACAAAATTTTGGAAACAAATGATGAAGATTGAAGATGGCAAGATTAAATGCCAAGATACAATAGATCATATTCAACAAACGATTGAATCATATCAACAACAAAAGAAAATCAACAACAAAGGGAATCTCCTAGTCCCTTCCAACATATTATCAGAAAATTAAAAATGAGCACAGGTACTGAAGATCTCAGTCAAGAAGAACTTCTACATCAATACATGGAAGAAGTCAAAAAAGATATAGCCAAGCACTTCAAAAGAATGAAGCTTCATCAAGCTCAAAGATGTCTGTATCAGACTCTCTCAAATAGGAGAAGACACTCAATAACAAGACAGTCAAGAAGAGGACAAGTCTATGGACGATGAGTCCTATGCCAAGATGATGGCAGATTTAGAGGAAGAATTTGGTCCGGTTAATACACCAGAAAAAACAAACAACAAAAGGACACAATAGGCCCTACAAGGAAGAAAAGAAAGCTCAATAATCACCTTCATAATTGGCCGACAACATTTTTGTCTTAATGTTACTTATTGTAACTTTACTATTACTTTTTTGACTTATTGTATAGAATGACGTCAAACGCAATTATGGGCGAATATTCACTGTAATATTCGTGTGCGAGGACCTCTATATAAAGAGGTTTAGTGTTTAGAAGAAGGGAACCGGTTTTAGAAACAGCTCTCTCTCTCTCTCTTGTAATAAAATATTCTGCAATAATATTGACGTTTAAAGCTTTCAAGCTCCAAGTCTTCTATTTCTGTTTTAAAGCTTTCAAGCTCCAAGTCTTCTATTTCTGGTAATTTTCTTTCTTATTTCATATATTTATATTGTGTATGATCGCCTCAATAATAGGAAGGCTAAACACATAAGTGTTGAAACATCACCATGCTCAACAGATTATCATAATATAAAAAAAGAGATCTTAAACCAGATGAAAGCAAAAATAAGAGTAATGTGGGATACGGTTACAGCCCATCTAAAGTGCTAATAGTGGGAGGTCGACGCGCCGGGAACCCGTTAAGCCAAAAGCCAAGAAGGCGTGGGGCGTTTAGGGTGAGACCCGTTACTGATCACATGTTTAGCATCCTGGATAACGACTGTGTAAAATCACCAACGTTCCATCGTTTCTCTTGATTTTCTGCCATTGTCTGAGTTTTATGGTTTTCCTCTTTTCCCATACAAGGTCCTGCCTTTTATTATTATTATTAATTATATTTATTATTATTATTATATTATTATTATTATTATTATTATTAGTATTATTATATATTATTTATTCTTATTATTATTATATCTATTATATATATTATTATTATTTATTATTATTATTATTATTATCAAAAAGAGATTTCAAAAATATAAAAAAGAATATAAATTTATTCATATAGGATTAGTGCAAATTGCATTTAAGCCTTTAACTTTAGAAGGCTTACCAGAAAGTTTTGTAGCAGCTCTTAGAGATGCTAGAAACTTAAATTGGAAACAATCTCTTATGGGAATTGTTCAATCAAGTCTGGCTCATGGTCCAGTCTATTTTAATGTTTATCCTAATTTACAATTATCATTGTCTGATTGTCAATATCTTAGATGCTTTAACTTTGAATGTTAAAACGCATGGTTTACAATTATGAACCAGGATCAGAGGTAATATGTATCTGTTACCGAATTTATTATACGCCTTTATTTACGCTTAATCCTCATTGTAAAATGGTAGATAAACCTTTAAATGAAACTATTCTAATAGAAACTAATTTTAGCAAAGCTAATATTACAACCAGAAGAATAAATAAAATGGGAAGAAATTAATTTTCCAGAACTGGCTACTAGATAAAGCTAGCCCATCTCAACAATATGTGGATAATAATCCTATAAATATATCACAAACTAATGAAGGGTCAGTTCAAATACAATTTGAAAATAATAAAATAAAATATGAACCCTCTTTGTCAAAATCAGTGTCATCACACTATTATATTTCTCCTGGATTACACGTTAGAAGTCCTTCTAGGGCGTCAACATCTAGGATTAAGGAAGAATTTCCTGAAAGAAAAATTGATGAATTAAGAATAAACTCGGATAATATAGTTCGAGGAATTAGAATAGATCCGGAACTAACCGAATCAGAAATAAATTTTGTATAATTATGAATACAAAAGAAAAATTAGATTTTACTCCGGGATCACCGGTAAGAGAAGAAATTTCTAAAGAATTTCTTCAACCCAAATGGGAGTTATTTAGAACATGGTTTTTCAAAAATTTTGAAAAAACAGACAAAGAATTTTTTAGAAAAGAATTTTATGATGAATTAAATGAGAAACAAGAGATCATACCTTTTGTTCTATGGTTTATTGAAAAATATACCAATAGTATTATTTCTGTTATAGAAAGAAATTTTAATATCAATGGAAACATAGTATCAAATGTTTTCCCTCCTACTAATGGTTTTAAAATTGAAAAACAAGGAGAGGAAAGATACTATCAAGCTTTTCAAAAACTTCTGGAAGGTGAAACCTTGCAGACAACTATTTCTCATATAAATGGTTTAATAAAACAACAAAATTTTCAAATCTTTATTTAATAATAATTGGAGAACAACTCCAGGATATTTCTAAGAAAATGGATAAAATATTATGCCATTTAAAAGAAAAACAAAGTATCATAATAAATGATCAGATAAAAAATAAGAGTCTATTGCGACTCCTAGCATTCAATTACCTCCTAAGGTAACAGACTTCAAAATAAAGTCTGAAGAAATTTCAATGCAAACGTTAAATGATACAATCAATATTTTAAAAAATTTAAAGATAAGTACATTATCAGATTTTGAAGATAGTCTAAAAGAAGAAGATTATAAGCAAAAGATCAATGATGAGATCATGAAGTTATCTAAGTTTGCTGATAAGCCAACTCAGAGGATGTATTATTATCCTAGGCCTACTCCACAGATGTTCTAATAGAAGAACAGGAATACGTAATTAGTAATTCGTATAGTGGAAAAATGATCTATGAATGGAACATAGATGGTCAAACAGAAGGACAGATTTATAATACTGTCCATAGGATGCTTATGTATAGCACTATTTGTCAAATAATAAGAATACAGTTAAGACAATAGCTCAGATGATTATATCAGGTATTACAGGCCAACTTAAAGGTTGGTGGGATAATTATCTATCAGATTCAGATAGACAGGAAATCCTCAATAGTACAAAGAGGACAATGGTGTTGTTGAAAACAACTCAGTTTATACTTTAATAGTTAATATTATAGAACATTTTACAGGCAGATGGTCTGATAATTCAGAGAATATTAGGACTCTTCTACAAAATCTTAAGTGTAGAACCCTAATATCTTTTAGGTGGTATAAAGACACTTTCTTAAGTAGAGTTATGGAACTCCCTGAGTCTAATAGCTCACATTGGAAGTCAAAATTCGTAGATGGTCTTCCGTATCTATTTGCAGAAAAAGTTAGGAATAACCTAAGAAAAGGAGGAATAAGTATAAATTATGATGATTATACTTATGGCAAGTTAATAGGAACTTGTATTCAAGAAGGTTTAAATTTATGTAATGAAATTTAATTTAACCAACAAATTAAAAAGCATTCTTTAAATGAAAAGAAACAATTAGGTGAATTCTGTAGTCAATTTGGTATAGAAGGAACCTCAAATAAAACTAGAAAAATTAAGAAAATCCAATCCCTACCAACATCAGAAAAGAAAAAGGAAAAGGGAAGATAGAAAAAATAAAAGAATTCAAAAATACGAGGAAAATAAACCTAAGTATAAGACTTATAGGTCAAAAGTGGTAGATGATCCACAAATTAAAGAGAAAATAATCTCTTCATTTATGGAAAAACAAGAAGAAGGTCCTTCTTGTTCAAATTCTAAAGATCCAAAACCGTTTTCTCTGGCTGAATTAAAAATTCAGTTAAATCAGAAAAATAAAGATAAAAAACCTGTTGATATACAACAGTTAAAGAAAGAAATTGATAATTTAAAAGCAGAAGTAAAAATTTTACAAGAAAATAATAAAGAATTAGACAACAGAATAATATGTCTAGAAAAAGATAGATTAAATATACAACCAATAGAAGAATCAGAATTATATCTGAAAATATAAGAGAAATTATTACTTCTCAAAAATGGCATGGAAAAATTAAATTACTAATAGTAATAATTTCTTAATAGAAGTAGTCGCACTCTTTGATAGTGGTGCAGATTTAAATTGTATACAGGAAGGATTAATTCCTACAAAATATTATCATAAAACTACTCATACTCTCAGTCATGCTGGGAAAGGAAAATTAGAGGTAAATTATAAAATCCCTCAAGCTTTTATTTGTCAAAATAATACTTGTATTAGTACAAGTTTTGTATTGGTAAAAAATTTAGGTAACCAAGTTATACTTGGAAGCCCTTTCTTTGACAAAATATTTCCTTTAAAAAATGTAGACCGTACTGGAATAACTGGTACGTATGAAGGAAAAGAATTCTTTTAAATTCATTTCTAATCCAATATCAAGAACATTAAACAATTTAAAAGAAGAATTGCTAAGAGCAAAGATAAATCAAATTGATTTTTTACAAAAGAAATATTTTCTTTAAATATTCAAGAAAGATTAAATAGCCCGAAATTACAAGAAAAAATTAAACTTATAGAACACCAATTTAGTTTACAAATATGTAGTGATCATCCCAATGCTTTCTAGAATAGAAAGAAACATATTGTTTCACTTCCATATGAAGAAATTTTAATGAAAGACAGATTCCGACCAAGGCTCGACCTTGTCAAATGAATTCCGAATATATGGAATTATGTAAACAAGAAATAAAATCTCTTTTAAACAAGAATTTAATTAGGAATTCAAAGTCTCCATGGTCATGTACAGCTTTTTATGTTAATAACATTCCGAACAGGAAAGAGGTACACCAAGATTGGTTATCAATTATAAACCCTTAAATAAGGTTTTAAAATGGATTAGGTATCCTATACCTAATAAGAAAGATTTATTAGACAAATTATATGAGTCAAATATATTTTCTAATTTGACTTAAAGTCAGGATACTGGCAAATACAAATTGAAGAAAAAGACAGGTATAAAACTGCTTTTACAGTACCTGTTGGGCATTACGAATGGAATGTTATGCCATTTGGATTAAAAAATGCCCCTTCAGAATTCCAAAATATCATGAATGACATTTTCATTCCTTATAGTGAGTTCATTATTGTCTATATTGATGATATCCTTGTCTTTTCAAAGGATATTGAGACTCATTTTAAACATTTAGAGATATTCAAAATATAATTTTAAAGAATGGTTTAGTTATATCTAGACCAAAATGTCTCTTTTTCAAACTAAAGTCAGATTTTTAGGTCATAATATTGATCAAGGAAATATAATTCCGATCAATAGAAGTATTGAATTTGCGTCTAAATTCCCAGATGAGATTTTAGACAAAACCCAATTACAAAGATTTCTTGGAAGTTTAAACTATATTCTTCCTTATTATAAAAATTTAACAGAAGATACTGCTTTATTATACGATAGGCTAAGAAAAAATCCTAAGCCATGGTCTATTGATCATACTAAAGCAGTACAAAAAATTAAGCAAAAGGTTAAAACCTTCCTTGCTTAACAATAACAAACCCAGAATGGGAAAAAATTGTTGAAACTGATGCCTCAGATATAGGCTACGGAGGTATATTAAAACAAGTATCTCCAATTAACAAACAAGAATATCTTGTTAGATTTCATTCTGGAAAATGGAATGAAAGTCAAAAGAATTATGCAACTGTTGCAAAAGAGATTCTTGCAATAGTTAAATGTGTTTTAAAATTTCAGGATGATTTATTCAACAAAAGATTTATAATTAAAACTGACTGCAATGCAGCTAAATATATGTTTAATAAAGATTTTAAACATGATGTTTCTAAGCAGATGTTTGCCAGATGGCAATCACATCTCGCGCCTTTTGATTTTGAAATAATTTATAAAAAAGGAACTGACAATAGTCTTCCTGATTTTCTTACCAGGGAATATTTAAATTAATGAGCCATTCAAGAGGAATTATGCGCATGGCAATGACTGAAATTATTGAAAAAACAATTAATATTCAGATCCAAATAATAGGATCATATGACAATATTCAAGAAATAAAAGAAACTCCATTTATATCGGAAAAAGCTAAAGATTATGCTATTAAACAAATCAAATATAGAATAAGATCTTTAAATAAGCAACTTAAAGATTTAAAACATAAAGAAATAATACTTTCTTGTGGATAAATAATATTATGTTTAAAGTTTCAGGAATGATCCCCTGGGAAAGGGGAAGAGGCCGTGAAAGATCTTCCTCTTATAGGGAAGAGGAGCAGGCAGAGTTATCCATCAAATGGGTAACAAAAAGCTTATAGCTTTTAACAATGCATCAATGAATGCATCAACTTCATCAAATATACTTGATGAAGATAAAATAAAGGAATTTCTTGCCTTTAAAGCTTCTCAGGGACATAACCCAGAAGAAGTAGCATCATATGCTAAAACCCTCATTAATGAAAGTGAGGATGAAGGATGGGTTAATACACCCAATAAGAAGTCATACTTCTTTTAGATCATAAAGATCAAAAATGGAAAGATCAACCTTGGCTCATAGTCAAGAGATACTTTGATCAGGGATACTATCCCAACGAGACATATAAGTCTCGAATATATTATGAAGAAATATTAAAAGCAGAATCCTGCGAAATTACTCATTATACTGGGAATAATAAAGCTCATAGCTTTAGTAAAATTATTATTAAGCAGATCATATCTGTGGAAACTTGGGGAACATCACCCCTAAAAGACAGGGAACTTTTACACCCTGAGACAAAAACTCCCATTAGATATAACTATTGGGATTATGTTAAAGCTTTTCAAAGGGCATTCTTATATGAAACCCTAATCATAAACACTCATGGTTCATAAAAATTTGTCATACAAATTATGAATCAGAAATACCAGCATGGTTTTATCAATGGTGGCAGTCATACGGTCCATCTATTGATATTTTTATAAATGAATCTAATAAATTTAAAGATTTATATACCCAGTGGGTAGAACTTTCTCCAGCCTTAATAGAGGCACAACATAATAATATTTTATAGAGGGAATGGCCTCTTTACATTATTTGTCCAGTTCAGTATCCCCTGGATATGGAAATGGATTCCGGAAACTGGTTACACCAGTGAAAACATTTTTTGTTTAAAAAGAGCTTATATGACTAAGTTCTGGAAAAAATGATGGACAAAGAGAAGATGGCAAAATTAAATGCCAGGACACTCTGGATCAAATCCAGAAAACAATTGATCTATATAGAAGCAGCAGCAGATAAAGCAGCAGAGGGAATCTCCAAGCCCATTCCAACACATTGTTAGAAAAATCAAAATGATTAAAGGCACAGATGATATAAGTGACCAAGAGATGATGAAATATTATCTAGAAGAAGTTAAGAAGGATATAGCCAAGAACTTCAAAAGAAAAGATGAATCATCTTCGTTATCCAGGATGCTAACATGTGGTCAGTACGGGTCTCACCCTAAACGCCCCACGCCTTCTTGGCTTTTTGGCTTAACGGGTTCCCCAGCGGTCGACCTCCCATATTAGCACCTTAGATGAGCTATAACCGTATCCCACAATTACTCTTAATATTTTGTTTTCATCTGAATTTTAAGATCTCTTTTTTATTATTATGATAATCTGTTGAGCATGGTGATGTTCCAACACTTATGTGTTTAGCCTCTTATTGAGGCGATCATACACAAATATAAATATATGAAAAAAGAAAATTACCAGAAATAAAGGCTAGATTCTTCAAGCTTTAAAACTTCAAATATTATTATTGAGAATGTTTACAAGAGAGAGAGAGAGAGAGAGAGGTGGTTCTAAAAACCGGTGCCTTCTACTAACTACTAAGCCCTCTTTATATAGAGGCTCTAGCACCGCATATTACAGCGAATATTCACTCATAATTGCGTATGACACGTTTTTGTATTACAGAGTCAAAAAGTAAATAGTAAAGGTTACAATAATGTAACAAACAAACAAAATTGTTTGTCGACCACTTATAAAGTTGAATTATTGGTTCTTCTTTTCTTTTTGTGGGGCCTATTGTGTCCTTTATTTTTTCTTCTCTAGTGTATCAACCGGACCGAATTCTTCGTCTAATTCTGCCATCATTTTGGCATAGGCTTTATTATCCATGGATTCATTTTCATCTTGACTGTCCTGGTATAACTGGGAGTCATCTTCTTCCATTTGTGAAGAACTTGATTCTGTTCTTTTTGAAGATGATTCATCTTTTCTTTTGAAGTTCTTGGCTATATCCTTCTTAACTTCTTCTAGATAATATTTCATCATCTCTTGGTCACTTATATCACCTGTGCCTTTAATCATTTTGATTTTTCTAACAATGTGTTGGAATGGGCTTGGAGATTCCCTCTGCTGCTTTATCTGCTGCTGCTTCTTATATAGATCAATTGTTTTCTGGATTTGATCCAGAGTGTCCTGGCATTTAATTTTGCCATCTTCTCCTTTGTCCATCATTTTTTTCCAGAACTTAGTCATATAAGCTCTTTTTAAACAAAAAATGTTTTTACTGGTGTAACCAGTTTCCGGAATCCATTTCCATATCCAGGGGATACTGAACTGGACAAAATAATGTAAAGAGGCCATTCCCTCTATAAAAATATTATTATGTTGTGCCTCTATTAAGGCTGGAGAAAGTTCTACCCACTGGGTATATAAATCTTTAAATTTATTAGATTCATTTATAAAAATATCAATAGATGGACCGTATGACTGCCACCATTGATAAAACCATGCTGGTATTTCTGATTCATAATTTGTATGACAAATTTTTATGAACCATGAGTGTTTATGATTAGGGTTTTCATATAAGAATGCCCTTTGAAAAGCTTTAACATAATCCCAATAGTTATATCTAATGGGAGTTTTTGTCTCAGGGTGTAAAAGTTCCCTGTCTTTTAGGGGTGATGTTCCCCAAGTTTCCACAGATATGATCTGCTTAATAATAATTTTACTAAAGCTATGAGCTTTATTATTCCCAGTATAATGAGTAATTTCGCAGGATTCTGCTTTTAATATTTCTTCATAATATATTCGAGACTTATATGTCTCGTTGGGATAGTATCCCTGATCAAAGTATCTCTTGACTATGAGCCAAGGTTGATCTTTCCATTTTTGATCTTTATGATCTAAAAGAAGTATGACTTCTTTATTGGGTGTATTAACCCATCCTTCATCCTTACTTTCATTAATAAGGGTTTTAGCATATGATGCTACTTCTTCTGGGTTATGTCCCTGAGAAGCTTTAAAGGCAAGAAATTCCTTTATTTTATCTTCATCAAGTATATTTGATGAAGTTGATGCATTCATTGATGCATTGTTAAAAGCTATAAGCTTTTTGTTACCCATTTGATGGATAACTCTGCCTGCTCCTCTTCCCCTATAAGAGGAAGATCTTCCACGGCCTCTTCCCCTTTCCCAGGGGATCATTCCTGAAACTTTAAACATAAATATTATTTATCCACAAGAAAGTATTATTTCTTTATGTTTTAAATCTTTAAGTTGCTTATTTAAAGATCTTATTCTATATTTGATTTGTTTAATAGCATAATCTTTAGCTTTTTCCGATATAAATGGAGTTTCTTTTATTTCTTGAATATTGTCATATGATCTTATTATTTGGATCTGAATATTAATTGTTTTTTCAATAATTTCAGTCATTGCCATGCGCATAATTCCTCTTGAATGGCTCATTAATTTAAATATTTCCTGGTAAAAAAATCAGGAAGACTATTGTCAGTTCCTTTTTTATAAATTATTTCAAAATCAAAAGGCGCGAGATGTGATTGCCATCTGGCAAACATCTGCTTAGAAACATCATGTTTAAAATCTTTATTAAACATATATTTAGCTGCATTGCAGTCAGTTTTAATTATAAATCTTTTGTTGAATAAATCATCCTGAAATTTTAAAACACATTTAACTATTGCAAGAATCTCTTTTGCAACAGTTGCATAATTCTTTTGGCTTTCATTCCATTTTCCAGAATGAAATCTAACAAGATATTCTTGTTTGTTAATTGGAGATACTTGTTTTAATATACCTCCGTAGCCTATATCTGAGGCATCAGTTTCAACAATTTTTTCCCATTCTGGGTTTGTTATTGTTAAGCAAGGAAGGTTTTTAACCTTTTGCTTAATTTTTTGTACTGCTTTAGTATGATCGATAGACCATGGCTTAGGATTTTTTCTTAGCCTATCGTATAATAAAGCAGTATCTTCTGTTAAATTTTTATAATAAGGAAGAATATAGTTTAAACTTCCAAGAAATCTTTGTAATTGGGTTTTGTCTAAAATCTCATCTGGGAATTTAGACGCAAATTCAATACTTCTATTGATTGGAATTATACTTCCTTGATCAATATTATGACCTAAAAATCTGACTTTAGTTTGAAAAAGAGACATTTTTGGTCTAGATATAACTAAACCATTCTTTAAAATTATATTTTTGAATATTTCTAAATGTTTAAAATGAGTCTCAATATCCTTTGAAAAGACAAGGATATCATCAATATAGACAATAATGAACTCACTATAAGGAATGAAAATGTCATTCATGATATTTTGGAATTCTGAAGGGGCATTTTTTAATCCAAATGGCATAACATTCCATTCGTAATGCCCAACAGGTACTGTAAAAGCAGTTTTATACCTGTCTTTTTCTTCAATTTGTATTTGCCAGTATCCTGACTTTAAGTCAAATTTAGAAAATATATTTGACTCATATAATTTGTCTAATAAATCTTTCTTATTAGGTATAAGATACCTAATCCATTTTAAAACCTTATTTAAGGGTTTATAATTGATAACCAATCTTGGTGTACCTCTTTCCTGTTCGGAATGTTTATTAACATAAAAAGCTGTACATGACCATGGAGACTTTGAATTTCTAATTAAATTCTTGTTTAAAAGAGATTTTATTTCTTGTTTACATAATTCCATATATTCGGAATTCATTTGACAAGGTCGAGCCTTGGTCGGAATCTGTCTTTCATTAAAATTTTCTTCATATGGAAGTGAAACAATATGTTTCTTTCTATCCCAGAAAGCATTGGGATGATCATTACATATCTGTAAACTAAATTGGTGTTCTATAAGTTTAATTTTTTCTTGTAATTTCGGGCTATTTAATCTTTCTTGAATATTTAAAGAAAATATTTCTTTTTGTAGAAAATCAATTTGATTTATCTTTGCTCTTAACAATTCTTCTTTTAAATTGTTTAATGTTCTTGATATTGGATTAGAAATGAATTTAAAAATAATTTCTTTTCCTTCATACGTACCAGTTATTCCAGTACGGTCTACATTTTTTAAAGGAAATATTTTGTCAAAGAAAGGGCTTCCAAGTATAACTTGGTTACCAAGATTTTTAACTAATACAAAACTTGTATTAATACAAGTATTATTTTGACAAATAAAAGCTTGAGGGATTTTATAATTTACCTCTAATTTTCCTTTCCCAGTATGGCTGAGGGTATGTGTAGTTTTATGATAATATTTTGTAGGAATTAATCCTTCCTGTATACAATTTAAATCTGCACCACTATCAAAGAGTGCAACTACTTCTATTAAGAAGTCATTTCCTATTAATAATTTAATTTTTCCATGCCATTTTTGAGAAGTAATAATTTCTCTTATATTTTTCAAATATAATTCTGATTCTTCTATTGGTTGTATATTTAATTTATCTTTTTCTAGACATATTATTCTATTGTCTAATTCTTTATTATTTTGTTGTAAAATCTTTATATCAGATTTTAAATTATCAATTTCTCTTTTTAATTGTTGTATATCAACGGGTGTTTTATCTTTATTTCTCTGATTTAATTGAATTTTTAATTCAGCCAGAGAAAACGGTTTTGATTCTCTAGAATTTGAACAAGAAGTACCTTCTTCTTGTTTTCCCATAAATGAAGAGATTATTTTTTCTTTAATTTGTGGATCATCTACCACTTTTAACAATTCAATTAGTTCACTTGTTAATACGTTTATTTCCATATTTTGGAACTGTGAAATTATTTTATAAATATTTTCCTCTTCTTCTTCTGAATTATTATTACAACAGTTGTTTTTACAACAGTTTTCTTCTTCAGAGGAAGAGTATAGACTTTCATTTTCTAAAATATTTAAATCTTCATTAGAAGATTGATCAGATTCGGTATCTGATTCTAAAAGTATCTTTGAGATTTGATTTTTTAAATCTTCATCTTCTAGCTTATTAAGCTTTTTCCTAACCCAGCAAGTTTTTGCTGTGTGACCTATTTTTCCACATTTCTTACAGATTAATTTTGACCTATAAGTCTTATACTTAGGTTTATTTTCCTTGTATTTTTGAATTCTTTTATTTTTTCTATCTTCCCTTTTCCTTTTTCTTTTCTGATGTTGGTAGGGATTGGATTTCTTAATTTTTCTAGTTTTATTTGAGGTTCCTTCTATACCAAATTGACTACAGAATTCACCTAATTGTTTCTTTTCATTTAAAGAATGCTTTTTAATTTGTTGGTTTAATTTAATTTCATTACATAAATTTAAACCTTCTTGAATACAAGTTCATATTAACTTGCCATAAGTATAATCATCATAATTTATACTTATTCCTCCTTTTCTTAGGTTATTCCTAACTTTTTATGCAAATAGATACGGAAGACCATCTACGAATTTTGACTTCCAATGTGAGCTATTAGACTCAGGGAGTTCCATAACTCTACTTAAGAAAGTGTCTTTATACCACCTAAAAGATGTTAGGGTTCTACACTTAAGATTTTGTAGAAGAGTCCTAATATTCTCTGAATTATCAGACCATCTGCCTGTAAAATGTTCTATAATATTAACTATTAAAGTATAAACTGAGTTGTTTTCAACAACACCATTGTCCTCTTTTGTACTATTGAGGATTTCCTGTCTATCTGAATCTGATAGATAATTATCCCACCAACCTTTAAGTTGGCCTGTAAAACCTGATATAATCATTTGAGCTATTGTCTTAACTGTATTCTTATTATTTTGACAAATAGTGCTATACATAAGCATCCTATGGACAGTATTATAAATCTGTCCTTCTGTTTGACCATCTATGTTCCATTCATAGATCATTTTTCCACTATACGAATTACTAATTACGTATTCCTGTTCTTCTATTAGAACATCCTGTGGAGTAGGCCTAGGATAATAATACATCCTCTGAGTTGGCTTATCAGCAAACTTAGATAACTTCATGATCTCATCATTGATCTTTTGCTTATAATCTTCTTCTTTTAGACTATCTTCAAAATCTGATAATGTACTTATCTTTAAATTTTTTAAAATATTGATTGTATCATTTAACGTTTGCATTGAAATTTCTTCAGACTTTATTTTGAAGTCTGTTACCTTAGGAGGTAATTGAATGCTAGGAGTCGCAATAGACTCTTTATTTTTTATCTGATCATTTATTATGATACTTTGTTTTTCTTTTAAATGGCATAATATTTTATCCATTTTCTTAGAAATATCCTGGAGTTGTTCTCCAATTATTATTAAATAAAGATTTGAATAATTTTGTTGTTTTATTAAACCATTTATATGAGAAATAGTTGTCTGCAAGGTTTCACCTTCCAGAAGTTTTTGAAAAGCTTGATAGTATCTTTCCTCTCCTTGTTTTTCAATTTTAAAACCATTAGTAGGAGGGAAAACATTTGATACTATGTTTCCATTGATATTAAAATTTCTTTCTATAACAGAAATAATACTATTGGTATATTTTTCAATAAACCATGGAACAAAAGGTATGATCTCTTGTTTCTCATTTAATTCATCATAAAATTCTTTTCTAAAACTCAGATAAAGAACAGAAAATCAAGAGAAACGATGGAACGTTGGTGATTTTACACAGTCGTTATCCAGGATGCTAACATGTGGTCAGTACGGGTCTCACCCTAAACGCCCCACGCCTTCTTGGCTTTTTGGCTTAACGGGTTCCCCAGCGGTCGACCTCCCATATTAGCACCTTAGATGAGCTATAACCGTATCCCACAATTACTCTTAATATTTTGTTTTCATCTGAATTTTAAGATCTCTTTTTTATTATTATGATAATCTGTTGAGCATGGTGATGTTCCAACACTTATGTGTTTAGCCTCTTATTGAGGCGATCATACACAAATATAAATATATGAAAAAAGAAAATTACCAGAAATAAAGGCTAGATTCTTCAAGCTTTAAAACTTCAAATATTATTATTGAGAAATGTTTACAAGAGAGAGAGAGAGAGGTGGTTCTAAAAACCGGTGCCTTCTACTAACTACTAAGCCCTCTTTATATAGAGACTCTAGCACCGCATATTACAGCGAATATTCGCTCATAATTGCGTATGACACGTTTTTGTATTACAGAGTCAAAAAGTAAATAGTAAAGGTTACAATAATGTAACAAACAAACAAAATTGTTTGTCGACCACTTATAAAGTTGAATTATTGGTTCTTCTTTTCTTCTTTGTGGGGCCTATTGTGTCCTTTTATTTTTTGTCTTCTCTGGTGTATCAACCGGACCGAATTCTTCGTCTAATTCTGCCATCATTTTGGCATAGGCTTCATTATCCATGGATTCATTTTCATCTTGACTGTCCTGGTATAACTGGGAGTCATCTTCTTCCATTTGTGAAGAACTTGATTCTGTTCTTTTTGAAGATGATTCATCTTTTCTTTTGAAGTTCTTGGCTATATCCTTCTTAACTTCTTCTAGATAATATTTCATCATCTCTTGGTCACTTATATCATCTGTGCCTTTAATCATTTTGATTTTTCTAACAATGTGTTGGAATGGGCTTGGAGATTCCCTCTGCTGCTTTATCTGCTGCTGCTTCTTATATAGATCAATTGTTTTCTGGATTTGATCCAGAGTGTCCTGGCATTTAATTTTGCCATCTTCTCCTTTGTCCATCATTTTTTTCCAGAACTTAGTCATATAAGCTCTTTTTAAACAAAAATGTTTTCACTGGTGTAACCAGTTTCCGGAATCCATTTCCATATCCAGGGGATACTGAACTGGACAAAATAATGTAAAGAGGCCATTCCCTCTATAAAAATATTATTATGTTGTGCCTCTATTAAGGCTGGAGAAAGTTCTACCCACTGGGTATATAAATCTTTAAATTTATTAGATTCATTTATAAAATATCAATAGATGGACCGTATGACTGCCACCATTGATAAAACCCTGCTGGTATTTCTGATTCATAATTTGTATGACAAATTTTTATGAACCATGAGTGTTTATGATTAGGGTTTTCATATAAGAACGCCCTTTGAAAAGCTTTAACATAATCCCAATAGTTATATCTAATGGGAGTTTTTGTCTCAGGGTGTAGAAGTTCCCTGTCTTTTAGGGGTGATGTTTCCCAAGTTTCCACAGATATGATCTGCTTAATAATAATTTTACTAAAGCTATGAGCTTTATTATTCCCAGTATAATGGGTAATTTCGCAGGATTCTGCTTTTAATATTTCTTCATAATATATTCGAGACTTATATGTCTCGTTGGGATAGTATCCCTGATCAAAGTATCTCTTGACTATGAGCCAAGGTTGATCTTTCCATTTTTGATCTTTATGATTTAAAAGAAGTATGACTTCTTTATTGGGTGTATTAACCCATCCTTCATCCTCACTTTCATTAATGAGGGTTTTAGCATATGATGCTACTTCTTCTGGGTTATGTCCCTGAGAAGCTTTAAAGGCAAGAAATTCCTTTATTTTATCTTCATCAAGTATATTTGATGAAGTTGATGCATTCATTGATGCATTGTTAAAAGCTATAAGCTTTTTGTTACCCATTTGATGGATAACTCTGCCTGCTCCTCTTCCCCTATAAGAGGAAGATCTTCCACGGCCTCTTCCCCTTTCCCAGGGGATCATTCCTGAAACTTTAAACATAAATATTATTTATCCACAAGAAAGTATTATTTCTTTATGTTTTAAATCTTTAAGTTGCTTATTTAAAGATCTTATTCTATATTTGATTTGTTTAATAGCATAATCTTTAGCTTTTTCCGATATAAATGGAGTTTCTTTTATTTCTTGAATATTGTCATATGATCCTATTATTTGGATCTGAATATTAATTGTTTTTTCAATAATTTCAGTCATTGCCATGCGCATAATTCCTCTTGAATGGCTCATTAATTTAAATATTCCCTGGTAAGAAAATCAGGAAGACTATTATCAGTTCCTTTTTTATAAATTATTTCAAAATCAATAGGCGCGAGATGTGATTGCCATCTGGCAAACATCTGCTTAGAAACATCATGTTTAAAATCTTTATTAAACATATATTTAGCTGCATTGCAGTCAGTTTTAATTATAAATCTTTTGTTGAATAAATCATCCTGAAATTTTAAAACACATTTAACTATTGCAAGAATCTCTTTTGCAACAGTTGCATAATTCTTTTGACTTTCATTCCATTTTCCAGAATGAAATCTAACAAGATATTCTTGTTTGTTGATTGGAGATACTTGTTTTAATATACCTCCGTAGCCTATATCTGAGGCATCAGTTTCAACAATTTTTTCCCATTCTGGGTTTGTTATTGTTAAGCAAGGAAGGTTTTTAACCTTTTGCTTAATTTTTTGTACTGCTTTAGTATGATCGATAGACCATGGCTTAGGATTTTTTCTTAGCATATCGTATAATAAAGCAGTATCTTCTGTTAAATTTTTATAATAAGGAAGAATATAGTTTAAACTTCCAAGAAATCTTTGTAATTGGGTTTTGTCTAAAATCTCATCTGGGAATTTAGACGCAAATTCAATACTTCTATTGATCGGAATTATACTTCCTTGATCAATATTATGACCTAAAAATCTGACTTTAGTTTGAAAAAGAGACATTTTTGGTCTAGATATAACTAAACCATTCTTTAAAATTATATTTTTGAATATTTCTAAATGTTTAAAATGAGTCTCAATATCCTTTGAAAATACAAGGATATCATCAATATAGACAATAATAAACTTATTATAAGGAATGAAAATGTCATTCATGATATTCTGGAATTCTGAAGGGGCATTTTTTAATCCAAATGGCATAACATTCCATTTGTAATGCCCAACAGGTACTGTAAAAGCAGTTTTATACCTGTCTTTTTCTTCAATTTGTATTTGCCAGTATCCTGACTTTAAGTCAAATTTAGAAAATATATTTGACTCGTATAATTTGTCTAATAAATCTTTCTTATTAGGTATAGGATACCTAATCCATTTTAAAACCTTATTTAAGGGTTTATAATTGATAACCAATCTTGGTGTACCTCTTTCCTGTTCGGAATGTTTATTAACATAAAAAGCTGTACATGACCATGGAGACTTTGAATTCCTAATTAAATTCTTGTTTAAAAGAGATTTTATTTCTTGTTTACATAATTCCATATATTCGGAATTCATTTGACAAGGTCGAGCCTTGGTCGGAATCTGTCTTTCATTAAAATTTTCTTCATATGGAAGTGAAACAATATGTTTCTTTCTATCCCAGAAAGCATTGGGATGATCACTACATATTTGTAAACTAAATTGGTGTTCTATAAGTTTAATTTTTTCTTGTAATTTCGGGCTATTTAATCTTTCTTGAATATTTAAAGAAAATATTTCTTTTTGTAAAAAATCAATTTGATTTATGTTTGCTCTTAGCAATTCTTCTTTTAAATTGTTTAATGTTCTTGATATTGGATTAGAAATGAATTTAAAAAGAATTTCTTTTCCTTCATACGTACCAGTTATTCCAGTACGGTCTACATTTTTTAAAGGAAATATTTTGTCAAAGAAAGGGCTTCCAAGTATAACTTGGTTACCTAAATTTTTTACCAATACAAAACTTGTACTAATACAAGTATTATTTTGACAAATAAAAGCTTGAGGGATTTTATAATTTACCTCTAATTTTTCTTTCCCAGCATGACTGAGAGTATGAGTAGTTTTATGATAATATTTTGTAGGAATTAATCCTTCCTGTATACAATTTAAATCTGCACCACTATCAAAGAGTGCGACTACTTCTATTAAGAAATTATTACCTATTAGTAATTTAATTTTTCCATGCCATTTTTGAGAAGTAATAATTTCTCTTATATTTTTCAGATATAATTCTGATTCTTCTATTGGTTGTATATTTAATCTATCTTTTTCTAGACATATTACTCTGTTGTCTAATTCTTTATTATTTTCTTGTAAAAATTTTACTTCTGATTTTAAATTATCAATTTCTTTCTTTAATTGTTGTATATCAACAGGTTTTTTATCTTTATTTTTCTGATTTAACTGAAATTTTAATTCAGCCAGAGAAAACGGTTTTGGATCTTTAGAATTTGAACAAGAAGGACCTTCTTCTTGTTTTTCCATAAATGAAGAGATTATTTTCTCTTTAATTTGTGGATCATCTACCACTTTTAATAATTCAAGTATTTCACTTGTCAATACATTTATTTTCATATTTTGGAATTGTGAAATTATTTTATAAATGCTTTCTTCTTCTTCTTCTTCTGAAGTATTATTACAACAGTTGTTTTTACAACAGTTTTCTTCTTCAGAGGAAGAGTATAGATTTTTATTTTCTAAAATATTTAAATCTTTATTAGAAGATTGATCAGATTCGGTATCTGATTCTAAAAGTATTTTTGAGATTTGATTTTTTAAATCTTCATCTTCTAGCTTATTAAGCTTTTTTCTAACCCAGCAAGTTTTTGCTGTGTGACCTATTTTTCCACATTTCTTACAGATTAATTTTGACCTATAAGTCTTATACTTAGGTTTATTTTCCTCGTATTTTTGAATTTTTTTATTTTTTCTATCTTCCCTTTTCCTTTTTCTTTTCTGATGTTGGTAGGGATTGGATTTCTTAATTTTCTTAGAATTATTAGAGGTTCCTTCTATACCAAATTGACTACAGAATTCACCTAATTGTTTCTTCTCATTTAAAGAATGTTTCTTAATTTGTTGGTTTAATTTAATCTCATTGCATAGATTTAAACCTTCTTGGATACAAGTTCCTATTAACTTGCCGTAAGTATAATCATCATAATTTATACTTATTCCTCCTTTTCTTAGGTTATTCCTAACTCTTTCTTCAAATAAATACGGAAGACCATCTACGAATTTTGACTTCCAATGTGAGCTATTAGACTCAGGGAGTTCGATAACTCTACTTAAGAAAGTGTCTTTATACCACCTAAAAGATGTTAGGGTTCTACACTTAAGATTTTGTAGAAGAGTCCTAATATTCTCTGAATTATCAGACCATCTGCCTGTAAAATGTTCTATAATATTAACTATTAAAGTATAAACTGAGTTGTTTTCAACAACACCATTGTCCTCTTTTGTACTATTGAGGATTTCCTGTCTATCTGAATCTGATAGATAATTATCCCACCAACCTTTAAGTTGGCCTGTAAAACCTGATATAATCATCTGAGCTATTGTCTTAACTGTATTCTTATTATTTTGACAAATAGTGCTATACATAAGCATCCTATGGACAGTATTATAAATCTGTCCTTCTGTTTGACCATCTATGTTCCATTCATAGATCATTTTTCCACTATACGAATTACTAATTACGTATTCCTGTTCTTCTATTAGAACATCCTGTGGAGTAGGCCTAGGATAATAATACATCCTCTGAGTTGGCTTATCAGCAAACTTAGATAACTTCATGATCTCATCATTGATCTTTTGCTTATAATCTTCTTCTTTTAGACTATCTTCAAAATCTGATAATGTACTTATCTTTAAATTTTTTAAAATATTGATTGTATCATTTAACGTTTGCATTGAAATTTCTTCAGACTTTATTTTGAAGTCTGTTACCTTAGGAGGTAATTGAATGCTAGGAGTCGCAATAGACTCTTTATTTTTTATCTGATCATTTATTATGATACTTTGTTTTTCTTTTAAATGGCATAATATTTTATCCATTTTCTTAGAAATATCCTGGAGTTGTTCTCCAATTATTATTAAATAAAGATTTGAATAATTTTGTTGTTTTATTAAACCATTTATATGAGAAATAGTTGTCTGCAAGGTTTCACCTTCCAGAAGTTTTTGAAAAGCTTGATAGTATCTTTCCTCTCCTTGTTTTTCAATTTTAAAACCATTAATAGGAGGGAAAACATTTGATACTATGTTTCCATTGATATTAAAATTTCTTTCTATAACAGAAATAATACTTTTGGTATATTTTTCAATAAACCATTGAACAAAAGGTATGATCTCTTGTTTCTCATTTAATTCATCATAAAATTCTTTTCTAAAAAATTCTTTGTCTGTTTTTTCAAAATTTTTGAAAAACCATGTTCTAAATAACTCCCATTTGGGTTGAAGAAATTCTTTAGAAATTTCTTCTCTTACCGGTGATCCCGGAGTAAAATCTAATTTTTCTTTTGTATTCATAATTATACAAAATTTATTTCTGATTCGGTTAGTTCCGGATCTATTCTAATTCCTCAAACTATATTATCCGAGTTTATTCTTAATTCATCAATTTTTCTTTCAGGAATTTCTTCCCTGATCCTAGATGTTGATGCCCTAGAAGGACTTCTAACCGTGTAATCTACAGGATAAATATAATAGTGTGATGACACTGATTTGGACAAAGAGGGTTCATATTTTATTTTATTATTTTCAAATTGTATTTGAACCGACCCTTCATTAGTTTGTGAAATATTTATTGGATTATTATCTACATATTGTTGAGATGGGCTAGCTTTATCTAATAGCCAATTTTCTGGAAAATTAATTTCTTCCCATTTTATTTTTCTTCTAGTTGTAATATTAGCTTTGCTAAAATTAGTTTCTGTTAGAATAGTTTCATTTAAAGGTTTATCTACCATTTTACAATGAGGATTAAGCGTAAATAAAGGCTTATAATAAATTCGGTAACAGATCCATATTACCTCTGATCCTGGTTCATAATTGTAACCATGCGTTTTAACATTCAAAGTTAAAGCATCTAAGATATTGACATCAGACAATGATAATTGTAAATTAGGATAAACATTAAAATAGACTGGACCATGAGCCAGACTTGATTGAACAATTCCCATAAGGGATTGTTTCCAATTTAAGTTTCTAGCATCTCTAAGAGCTGCTACAAAACTTTCTGGTAAGCCTTCTAAAGTTAAAGGCTTAAATGCAATTTGCACTAATCCTATATGAATAAATTTATATTCTTTTTTATATTTTTGTAAATCTCTTTTTGATAATAATAATAATAATAATAATAATAATAATAATAATAAAATAATAATAATAAATAATATAATAATAATAATAATAATAATAATAATAATAATAATAATAATAATAATAATAATAATATAATAATAATAATAATAATATAATAATAATAATAATAATAATAATAATAATAATAATATAATAATAATAATAATAATATAATAATAATATAATAATAATAATAATAATAATAATAATAATAATAATATAATAATAATATAATAATATAATAATAATAATAATAATAATAATAATATAATAATAATAATAATAATAATAATAATAATAATAATAATAATAATAATATAATATAATAATAATAATAATAATAATAATAATAATAATATAATAATAATAATAATAATAATAATAATAATAATAATAATAATAATATAATAATAATAATAATAATAATAATAATAATAATAATAATAATAATAATAATAATAATAATAATAATAATAATAATAATAATAATAATAATAATAATAATAATAATAATAATAATAATAATAATATAATAATAATATAATAATAATAATAATAATAATAATAATAATAATAATAATAATAATAATAATAATATAATAATAATAATAATAATAATAATAATAATAAATAATAATAATAATAATAATAATAATAATAATAATAAATAATAATAATAATAATAATAATAATAATAATAATAATAATAATAATAATAATAATAATAATATAATAATAATAATAATAATAATAATAATAATAATAATAATAATATAATAATAATAATAATATAATAATAATAATAATAATATAATAATAATAATAATAATAATAAATAATAATAATAATAATAATAATAATAATAATAATAATAATAATAATATAATAATAATAATAATAATAATAATAATAATAATAATAATAATAATAATAATAATAATAATAATATAATAATAATATAATAATAATAATAATAATAATAATAATATAATAATAATAATAATAATAATAATAATAATAATAATAATAATAATAATAATAATAATAATAATAATAATAATAATAATAATAATAATAATAATAATAATAATATAATAATAATAATAATAATAATAATAATAATAATAATAATAATAATAATAATAATAATAATAATAATATAATAATAATAATAATAATAATAATAATAATAATAATAATAATAATAATAATAATAATAATAATAATAATAATAATAATAATAATAATAATAATAATAATAATAATAATAATAATAATAATAATAATAATAATAATAAATAATAATAATAATAATAATAATAATAATAATAATAATAATAATAATAATAATAAAATAATAATAATAATAATAATAATAATAATAATAATAATAATAATAATATAATAATAATAATAATAATAAAATAATAATAATAATAATAATAATAATAATAATAATAATAATAATAATAATAATAATAATAATAATAATAATAATAATAATAATAATAATAATAATAATAATAATAATAATAATAATAATATAATAATAATAATAATAATAATAATAATCACATATAAGGTTTGATGTGTAGTTGTGTAGGTGTCTAGGTGAGGAAGATCATCAAACCAACCTACAAAGTTAAAAGGTTGTTAGTTCATGTTACTAAGCTTAAACACCAAAGTTAAATGTTATTAATATTATTTTATTTTAAAATCAGGATAATCAATCTTTTATAACAGTAGGCGACTTTCTTTTAACTATGAAACACTAAATAATTTTAGGACTTTGTCCTCACATATCTCTAGAGGTACACAAAACCGGTTTTTTGGAAAACCAGGTCCGTTTAGAAACGAACCGATTGAGTCACCGCTAAACTGGACCGGAATAGAAATCGGTTTCCGAGGGTTTGATTTGAAACGGGATTAGATCGGTTTTAAACGGTTTAGAACCAGACGGGATCGGTTTTCATGTTATATAAAAAGAGTTAGGCCTTGTTTGGTTGACAGAATTCTCAAGACTTGAAACTGGAATCGGAATATTTTTTATTCAAAACCCTGTTTGGTTGATCAAACGGATAGAATTGGAATTGAAATTCATTACAATTCATATTTCTTCCACTTACCTATGAATATTCAAAATTAACATTTTAATTTTACTCATTTCATTTCGATTTCTTTTCAAAACATTTCGTAAACCAAACGCGCTTTACAACTCCAAAAATAAAGCATTGACAATATAAAATTTATTAGTTTAGTTAATATATCCAAATCCAAGCGGTGCTATTAAAGAATTGGCTTAAATAATATTTTATATTTTCTTTATAACGTATGATTTTAAATTAACTTATTTATTGCATTGGTTATTAAACGTGTATAATATATATTATTTTAAAATCAAGACAATCAATCTTTCTATAACGGTGGGCGACTTTCTTTCAACTACAAAACACAAAATAATTTTAGGACTTTGCCCTCGGCGACAAAACCGGTTTTTTGAAAAACCGTATCCATTTAGGCACCAATCCGGATCTAGTCAACGCTAGTCGTGCGAAATCAGATTAAACTAAACCGGATCAGAATAAAAACCGGCATCTAAGGGTTTGGTTTGAAGATTGATTGGATCGGTTTTAACCAGTTTTAAATTATCAAACGTGTCACCACAAAATTATATCATGGTATGCCGACCTAGCGTATTATACTACAAATGTCAGGTAAACTAACAGATCGTTGTGACCGGTAAGGATAGTGACGCCTATCCGGTTAGACACGCTTATGATAAACAACGGGTAGATTTTCATAAGAAAAAAAAAGTATATAACTACACTTCCATCAAACCCAAAACCATATATCTGATGTAAAAAGTTATTGTTGATGTAAAAAGTTATTGTCGGGCCAAGAAGGAGTTCACCTTAGTCAAGAGCAAGGGCGAACCTAGCTATGCTTCAGAAACATACATACTCGGCTCCATTCAAGCCGGTAATCATCTAGCCACATTGGGCTTTTCAGTAGTCAAGGCCAATTCGCAAACCTTGCTAAATTTGTGCTCGCGCTTCATTCTCCGCGCCAACACCTCACCAAATCCAGTTGCAAGCTAGTCCCCCGCAAACTCCAGAACCAAAGCAGCTCCTAGTTCTTGTCCCTCCAATAACTTTAATGCCCCCACTCAGGTCACAGGCTCACGTTACTAAACCCGGCGGTGTTAATTGTCAAAATGGTCTTTAAAAACTGCACTTTAGTTCTAAGTTTTTCCGATGTGGGATGACTAAAGGGCTAGTAATAACTTCAATTATTTAACACTCAGAAACAAATAGCCGGATAGGTCGTATAAAAGTTCGAATTCAAGGCTCGAACCATGGAAACGACTCGAGTCGTATATATATTTTGGTTTGATCGGGTTGGGTTGTTGGTTTTGATTCTATTTGTTTAAAGTCGTATGATCGTTTCGAAACAAAAGAGTGAGGTTGGTTGAACCCGATCCGACACCATTCTTCTTCGCGCTAACGACACTGTTACAACGTCTCCGGTCTGCGTAAAGTCACAGACGATGAACCGAAGTTAACGAATCTGGACTCGAATTAGCATAAACAAAGAATTTAATCACGAAAGAAAAACTAGACACCTTATAAATTATTAGATTCTTCATTAAATGCTTTTATTTTTATCTTATTAATATGTATGTTATTATTAATTAAAGCCTCTTTCATTATTTGATTCTTCTTGAAATGCTTTTATTTTTTTAATCATTGATTAAAGAAATGAAGATATAACAGGTGAATGTGAACGTGGTTTTATGGGTGAGAGTATTTGAGTCCATTTGTGTACGTAGATTTTTGATATATATACATAACAACACAATATATATAAACCCATTGCAGACCAAATTTACATTTGTCATGTGTAAATGGACTAACTACAAAATGTTAATGGTATAACCACACAACTATATTACACAATCCATACACCTTTTAACTTTTTTTAAAAAAACATATAATTCTTTTTTTTTTTTGTAATAATACAATATATGAAAGTTTTGCCCTTACAGTCGTTACTAACTTATGGATATATCATTACCATAAAAAAATCATAATGCGTGAGTTGCACAATACTACATTAACGATTTTAGAAGACAAAGGTAGAGTGATATGTGAGTATGATGAAAATGATATTTAATCGTGTTTTTTATTTTATTATTTTTTTTACGGTGGATACCGATGAAAAAAGACGTTTATATTTGTGAATTACTCAAAGAAGAAACTCATCAGCCTTTTTTCGGATTGATAGAAGATATATTAATTAGTATATTACATAAGAGTGGCAACTTCTTAAATCATGAAACACAAAGCACGTGGGTATTTGAGGTCATACTAATATGTTAGGACTTTATAACTTATACTCCTCACCTACCTGTTTTTATAACTGATTATTCATGCCTATTTCGTGGACTTATGTTAACAAACTTTCTAGTATAAATAATAACTTAATTTATAATCTAAATCTTATTTGTTATTTCTTGTAACAAACGATAGTAACACTTTTGTGGTTTACAATTTGTGACCAATTTGATATTTATGTATAACAAAGTTAAATAACATATACCATTTTGACATGTTTCTCTTTTATGTTATCTCATCGTTTTCTTCATGAAGCAACGCCTTTACTATAGACGATAAAGCAAACAAACCTAAAGTTGATAGCATAAAACTGAAAAAGATATTATATTTATCTTTGTTTTTAATAAGTCAGTTAACAATAAAAAAATCAGAATTTTTACATATGTTTATAATGAAAATTAACATGAAAAGTGTATTCAGAATTTAATACCAATGGTTTTCAAAACCGCGTTTTCATCCTTTTCCATTGTTTTGGCCGGTTCAATGGTTTTGAGCAATTCGTTTAAAAAAATTGATGTCCACTAGATTGTAACTGAATCGTTGACACTTAAACCACTAGGCCAATCCAAATTTCACTAGCAATATGTTGCAACTTACAATATTCCTATTCATACAACCTTTACTAAACTTAACCACATAATTGACATGGTGAAGTTATAATGTTTCAATTTTTGGGCCACTATAAATTTGATTTACATTTGTTAACCCAACATCAAATACTTTCTTATCAATCAATTTAATGATAAGACTGGGAACGATTGTTAAAAGTTTTTGGATCGATTTGTTGAGTACTCTTCAAGCGTCTTCAATTGGATTTGGTGGTATTGCTACAGCCGCTTAAACCAATGAATCTAGTAGGTGGTTGGATCAAAATTTTATTATTATTATTTTCTTTCAAAATGTAATTTACTTATTCATTTACTAACTCTAGTCCTCTCCCTTCATATTTGATTCAAACTTCATATTTTCATTTGTTTTTTTCCTTTAATGGCACATATTCATATAAAAATAAAAGTTATTTTAAAGTTAAATTAGTTATATAAACTGTGTATGTGTTTTAGAACAACAAAAATATACTTATTTTATATAATGATACTCTTAAGTTTACATCAATGTTTATCATAGACTTAACCTTTAACACATAGGAAGAGACACTTCTATATACACACCCGAATACCATTCAACGAGAAGCCCTTCCGACGTATGTGTATATACCGTATAATGTATGTATGTATGTTTCTTGAATTTTAAACTATTTACATAATCTTATAAAAACAAGTAAGATGATGACACTTTAAATACATGTGGTGAAAACCTTTTTTCTGAACAGCAAATATACAATCATGTTTCGGCCGATAAATATTATCTTAATCAAGTCTACCTATCCGTTTCGCAGCAGATACCGCACCCTTATGTCACGCGCCGCTCATATTTCAAGCCACAATGCTCGGGATTCCAGAATTTTCAAGCAAACTATCTATACTTCAAAGATTCATAAATTACTTTAAGAAATCTCAAGAAATCTCTAGATTTAACCATATAAAAATCTTGAAGTATAGCCTAGAATTTTCTTTGTAAAATATCTTAGATATTAACATACAAATATCTAAGATATTTAGCACTATGATAATTCTAGATTAGGAATACTCTAGATCCTTAGAACAAGTATAAATAGGTGATAGTATCATTCCAGAACACACACAAGGGTTGTAATCAAGCTTCCTTGTACACAAGTTCTCAAGCAATACAAGTGTTCCTTTCTTTCAAGCTCTCTTATGATCATTCTTGCAAGCTCTAAAAGTCGTTGAATCGCTGCTAACTTGGTGATCTGGTCGAGATCAAGGCTGACTTAGTACGGGGACTAAGTGTCGCACGAGAGTTTAGGAATCACTCCGTGACAAGTGGTATCAGAGCACGTCGATTCGCTGGGATGGCGACTGAATTGGAGAAGATGGGGGTCACAAGCGCTGCTGGAGGAGAAGAGAATCGGGGCCATGAAGGAACTTCCCATGGAAGCAAGAAGAGTCGCGGGACGTCAAAGGATAAGACCCTAGAAAAATGAGTTGCTGATTTAGAATCAGCAATGAAAAGTCTGGGAACCCAGGTTGATGCCCAACTTCAACAAATCGAAAGCTTGGAGACTGAGTTCACCGAACTTAGGGAGGACCTTAGAGCCGCCATCGAAATGCTTCGTGAAGAAGTGAAGATCATGATAAACGATGCGGTCAAGGAGGCTACCAAGGATGCTCTTAGACAGGTCCAAAAAGACATGGATGTGCTCTCAGCCGACACACACCGAAGCCTTATCGGCTTGGAAGCAAAGGTAAACGATTGCAGCAAGGCCGTGGTCACAGCAGGTGGCAACATCGTCAGCTTCACACCAAGGATCGAAGTCCCTAAACCGACACCCTTCATGGGCAAACGTGAGGCAAGGGCTGTAGACAGCTTTCTATGGAGATGGAACGTTACTTCGACGGCGTAAACATCACCGACGATGCTACCAAAATCAAGGCAACCACGCTTTACTTGAAGGATACCGCGGGGTTGTGGTGGCGACGAAAACATGGAGAGATCGGAAGAGGTATGTGCACTCTCGACACTTGGGCTGATTTCATTAAAGAGTTAAAGAAACAATTCTATCCGGAAAACGCTGAAAATGAAGCAAAGAGTCGGTTACGTAAACTAAAACAAACCGGCACCATCAAGGACTACATCAAAGATTTTACCACTCTTGTCCTTGAGATTCCGGATATATCCGACAAAGACTCCCTGTTCTACTTTCTTGATGGTCTGCAACCATGGGCCAAGACAGAATTGGAACGACGTGGGGTTCAGGATCTCTCTTCGGCCATCGCTGTAGCCGAAAGACTAATCGATTACCACCGAAAGGATCCTAAACCCAAGGATCGAAAGAGTAACCACGAGAAAGGTGGGGGAGATAAATCAGCCCAAACAAAAGATAATACTACACGTAAACCACTACCACATTGGAAATCCCGAGAAAAGAAACCACTTGCGCCGGATTACAAGTGTTTCATATGCGATGGCCCGCATAAAGCTCGGGACTGTCCAAAAAAGTCAAGCCTACATGCTATGATCGCAAGGGAGGAAGGTTGCCATGATGAAGGAGAAGGAGACATTTGTATGGGGTCAATGCAAGTGCTAGGTGCAATCAAAGCGAGAGTAGAGGCTAAAACAGTACCGGGTAAAGGACTACAGTACGTACATACAAACATCAATGGAAACCAAGTACGGGCCCTTGTGGATACAGGAGCTTCTCATAACTTCATGACCATCAGAGAAGCCCAACGACTTAACGTTGGCTTTGTTAAAGGCGGTGGTACAATGAAGACTGTTAATACCAAGGCCACACCAATACACGGGGAGGCAAAGGATGTCCAAGTGAAGATTGGAGCATGGTCGGGGACAATCAGCTTCACAATAGTAGAGATGGATGACTTCAAAGTAGTTCTCGGCATGGAGTTCTTTGACAAGGTACGAGCCTTCCCTATGCCATTCGTTAACTCCTTGTGTATCCTTGACGAGGGAAAGACTTGTATGGTAAGTACGGAGCGGGGGTCAAGAAGTGGACCTAAGACCCTTTCAGCCATACAATTCAAGAAAGGATACAACAAGAAGGAGCCATGTTACTTAGCAGTAAGGAAGGTGGATAGCAAGGAAATCACCAAGGAAGAAGTACCCAAAGTGATTCGGGATGTGCTTGAAGAGTACAAGGATGTCATGCCATCGGAACTACCAAGAAAATTACCTCCACGAAGAGAGGTTGACCACCAAATAGAGCTGGAATCAGGGTCAAAACCCCCAGCCAAGGCCCCTTATCGTATGCCACCACCAGAGTTGGAGGAGTTGCATAAGCAGCTCAAAGAATTACTGGATGCAGGTTACATACGTCCCTCTAAGGCCCCTTATGGTGCCCCGGTATTGTTCCAAAGAAGAAGGACGGCTCACTCCGCATGTGTATCGATTATCGGGCCCTAAACAAGATCACAGTAAAGAATAAGTACCCGATTCCACTGATCGCCGATCTATTTGACCAACTTGGCAACGCAAGGTACTTTTCAAAGTTAGACCTTCGATCAGGATACTATCAAGTTAGAATTGCAAAAGGGGACGAGGCTAAGACTACCTGCATTACAAGATATGGATCCTATGAGTTCCTAGTGATGCCGTTCGGTCTTACCAATGCACCGGCCACCTTTTGCACGCTTATGAATAAACTCTTCCACCAATTTCTGGACAAGTTCGTAGTAGTATACCTGGATGATATTGTGGTATACTGTCACACCCTCAAAATCCGCGAGCGGGGTTTTACCGCGAGGCGCGTGACATACCAGGATCTCAGTCATTAGTTACCAAGAACGACTCTATATGATAAATAAACAAAACCAGAGTTAACGTTTAAAATACTGCGGAAGCGTTTTTAAAACAGAAAAACCCAAAACAAGTAATATGTAAAGAGAATGCGCAAAACAAACGCGCCCCAAACACAAATGTATAAAATGAAAATAATCCCAATTTGTAAACAATGCAAATGTAGACAACTCAACAATGCTGACGTGCGTGCTCCTAGGCAATCTGGCAACCTTAACCTGAGAATAGCATACTAAACAAGTCAACACATGGTTGGTGAGTTCAAGAGTTTGCGTTAAAATATAAACCAATCAATAGTTTTCAGAGCATAAGTAGTGTATTGCAATAGATAGCTAGTCTATTAACATAAAAAATATTAATCATAGTGATCTCGCGATTGAAGCTGACTGTGATACGTTTGTTGCCTCCCGTCACGACTTACCAGGTCGTGACGAATATGTGATAGGACAAAATTGCACCCGTTTGACCTCGAGTCGCACAGGTGGGGCTCGTCAGACCCAGTAGTACTACCCAAAATTTCCCCGCTAGTCAATATTAACAATCCGAAAGTGTGAGGACTTTCCATGGTAAACAACACTATATCAATATTATACACACTCATAAATAAAAGCGTTTGTAAACAGTATGCCATCTCCCCCAAAAGAGATTTATGTAAAAAGAGTGGGGCAAGAACTCACCTGGTATGCGCAAGAATTAACTTAGAGTTTAACTTGAAAGAAAGAAGGAAAGACAACCTTCAAAGGTCACCTAGAATACAAGAGTACATAAGTACGTGTGCACAAAAACAACACGAAACCCTAAGTGCTCTACAAACCAAGGAACTCAAGGTTTAAGAAAGACAAGACACATTTGACCCAGTTGACCCGTTTGACCCGTTGGTGACATTATAGGTGATAATTCATTAAACTAACACAACAGCATATCATACATGATCAACATAGCACTTGATTACATATAGCACATCACCACCACATGTACCACCTAGATCATCATATAACTAGATATCATACAAATCATGCAAATCACAACAGGCCAAAACAGATAACAACCCAAATCAACATTCATACAACATAAACAACACATTTAGTCACCTTAGAACCCATCCATGAACACACTAGCATGATCCTAATATCCCAAACATGCTCAAATCATCCAATTCAAGGATTTGCACAATTAAAGTTTCCCTTTTGGGAAAGTTCATCCCAAATTCATCAAACTCACACAACATTCATGAATTCATCAATTATATACTATTTCAAGTCCATGACAACATCTAAACATGATCAACAACACCTAATCATCATGATTCATCAACTTTCATACCCAAAAGTTACTATCTTTAGTAAGGTATGAACTACAACATGCATTCTTGGATTCCTAACATTCATATCAACCATCTAGCATCTAATCATCATCATAAACACATCCATAACATTCACACATCATCCAATCACCAATTCATGCAAAATAAAGTTACTATTATTAGTAACCTATGAACAATGTACCAAATCATGGCTTTCTTGTAAAATCGACGTTAACTAATATATATACAATACAACTAACATAATCACAACATCAAACAACCATTATTCAACATCCAATTTGATCCAAAATTGCCTCAAACTCACGGCCAAGATAACCCTATGAACAAACAACCAAAATCCAAACTTTCTTGCATAATCAACGTTAACTAGCATCAACACAACCTAACTAACATCATAACATCACCAAACGAACAAGGATTAACATCAATTGCAGATTTTCGAACTAGGGTTCGGCCACCATGAAAAACCATCAAAAACATGCAAAAATCTAACCTTTAAACGTGTAATGGCTTGCAATTGATGATTCTAACTTGTTGTATGCCTTGAAATCGATCAATCCGAATGTGATTGCTTGTTCTTGGGCTGAAATCGCAGGTTTTGTGGGTGTGGGGAGGTCGATCGCGGCCGAGGGTGGGATTAGGGTTGGAGTTTTTTGTTTATTAATTCAATTTTGCATAAATACCCTTTAACCCTTGCATTTTGTATTTTATAAAAATTAAGCTTTTTGAATAGATTTTAAATAGTTTTTAACTACTAAACACAATTATTATTAATCACAAATAACAATCATGCATAATTCCCATTTATCACAAAACACACGAATAAATATGCACGTTTTCACGTTACGCGATAAAATTACAGTTAACATTTAAATCACATAAGCATAACTTAATAATCACATTGTTAACTTAATTATCATCAATTTAACATTACTGATTATTGTTAAGTCACCAACGTTCAACGACAACTAGTGTGTGTGCACGACGCGTGTATGCAAGACTTAACGGAAGCTAACGGAGTTTGGTAACGGAAAATTACCGGATGTCACATTATCCCCATGTTGAAAGAATTTTCGTCCCGAAAATTGCGTTACATGGTGAGTGTTCCATCACTGGTCTACTGCATTGGCACAAGGAAATCGAAATCGTGTGAGTTTTGGATGAGTTGTCACATCATCCCCATGTTGAAAGAAATTTCGTCCCGAAATTTAATCAATACCTTCGCCGGCTGGCATCGTCTCTTCGAATAGCTGAGGATACTTAAGCTTCATTTGGTCTTCACGTTCCCACGTGAATTCTGGTCCACGTCTCGAGTTCCAACGAACTTTGACGATGGGTATCTTGCTTTGCTTAAGCGTTTTCACCTCACGATCCATCACCTCGACCGGTTCCTCAATGAAGCGTAGTTGTTCATCTACTTGAACGTCTTCCAGTGGTACGACCATCGTTTCATCCGTTAAACATTTCTTTAGATTTGAAACATGGAATACATCATGGATTCCACTCAATGAATCAGGTAAGGCTAGTCGATAAGCCACTGGACCAATTCTTTCCACTATCTCAAATGGTCCAACGTATCTCGGATTTAGCTTTCCTCGTTTACCAAACCGAACTACGCCTTTCCATGGTGAGACTTTCAATAAAACTTTGTCACCTGTCCGAAATTCCAAAGGTTTTCGTCATTTGTCAGCATAGCTTTTCTGTCTGTCTCGTGCTGCGGCCATGCGGTGAACTCTTCTCCACTAACTCAGGACCCGTTAATTCCCCAATTTCAGCCCAGCAAACTCAATCACACAAGCACGTAACATGTCCTCCAAAGTCTGTATAGTACGCTCGCTTTGACCATCAGTCTGTGGATGATAAGCAGTACTCATATCCAATCGTGTACCTAAAGCTTTCTGCAACGACTGCCAGAAGTGTGATGTGAAACGAGAATCGCGATCAGAAATAATTGAGATTGGTACTCCATGCCTCGAAACGATCTCCTTCAGATAAAGTCGGGTTAACTTCTCCATCTTATCTGTTTCCTTTATCGCTAGGAAATGAGCAGATTTTGTCAATCGATCCACGATAACCCATATTGTATCGCAACCCGTAGAAGTGCGAGGTAACTTAGTAATAAAATCCATTGATATTTGATCCCACTTCCACATAGGGATCTCGGGTTGTTGTAGTAGACCAGATGGTTTCTGATACTCAACTTTAACCTTCGAGCAGGTCAGACACTTACTCACATAAGTAGCTACATCTGCTTTCATGTTAGGCCACCAATAGTGCGCCTTCAAATCGTGGTACATCTTGTCAGATCTAGGATGTATAGAATACTTGGACTTGTGAGCCTCACTCATCACCAAGTCTCTCAGGTCTCCGTGTAGAGGTACCCATAGTCTATCCATGAAGTAACGAATCCTATCCGCTTTTACTTCCAATTGTTTTCCATACCCCTTAACGATTCAGACCAATGTTTTCTGCTTTCAAAGCTTCTGTTTGAGCCTCTCGGATTTGTTCAGGTAATTACGTACTAATCGTTAGTTGCAGAGCTCGCACACGTCGAGGTTAGCAGTCTCTTTTCTACTCTCACAATCAGCAACTACATTTGCTTTCCCCGGGTGGTACTTAATAGCACAATCATAGTCGTTTAACATTCCACCCAGCGTCTTTGCCTCATGTTCAACTCCTTTTGCTCAAAGATTGTGCTGAAGACTCTTGTGATCGGTGTAGATGGTGCATTTGGTACCGTACAAGTAATGTCTCCAGATCTTTAAGGCAAAAACTACCGCACCCAGTTCCAAGTCATGGGTGGTATAGTTCTTCTCATGAATCTTCAATTGTCTAGAGGCGTAAGCTATCACTTTATCCCGCTGCATCAGGACGCATCCAAGTCCTTGAATAGACGCATCGCAGTAGACTACGAAGTCGTCACTACCATCCGGTAACGCTAATATTGGTGCGCTACACAATTTATGTTTCAGCAACTGAAAAGCAGTTTCCTGATTCTCACCCCATTTGTACGTCGTTCCTTTGTGAGTCAAAGCTGTGAGAGGTTGTGCAATCTTAGAGAATCCTTCAATGAATCGTCGATAATATCCCGCTAATCCAAGGAATTGTCGTATCTCACTCGGTGTCTTAGGAACAGACCAATTCTTTATCGCTTCAATCTTAGCAGGATCAACATGTATTCCCTTCTCGTTGACAATATGACCCAAGAATTGTACCTCACGTATCCAGAAATCACACTTAGAAAACTTTGCATACAGCTGTTCCTTTCTAAGTAATTCCAAGATTAAACGTAAGTGCTTCTCATGTTCTTCCTCGGTCTTTGAGTATATCAGTATGTCATCAATAAAGACGATAACAAACTGATCAAGATAGGGTTTGCACACGCGATTCATGAGGTCCATGAATACTGCTGGTGCATTGTCAACCCAAATGGCATGACCAAAAATTCATAGTGACCATATCGTGTACGGAAAGCAGTCTTCGAGATGTCCTCTTCTCGAACTCTCAGCTGATGATACCCAGACCTCAGATCAATCTTGGAGTAATAGCTTGATCCTTGCAGTTGATCAAACAAATCATCGATACGAGGTAAGGGATATCTATTCTTGATAGTAACCTTGTTCAGTTCCCTATAGTCGATACACATTCTAAATGTACCATCCTTCTTCTTCACAAATAGAACTGGCGCTCCCCAGGCGACGAACTCGGTCGGATGAACCCTTTATCCAACAACTCTTGTAGTTGAGCGGATATTCCTGCAGTTCGTTCGGAGCTAACCGGTACGGTGCTCTCGCAATTGGAGCGGCTCCTGGAGTCAACTCAATCTGGAATTCAACTTGACGATGAGGCGGTAATCCAGGAAGGTCTTCCGGAAACACCTCGAGAAACTCACGAACTACGGGAATCCTCTATCTTCTTTTCCTCGATCTGTTTATCTGTGACAGTGCTAATATGGCCAGTCGACCCTTTCGTAACAACTTTGTGCTTTCATAAACGAGATGATGCCTATCACCGCACACACACTCCTATCACCTCTGACCGTAAGGACTTCTTCACCAAGGGGAATCCGTATGATCTTCTCGTGGCATATGACTTCCGCTTGTTTATCGGAAAGCCAATCCATGCCTACTACTACATCAAAGCTTCCTAACGTAACAGGCATGAGATCTATGGTGAACGTATGACCAGCAAGCTCTATCTTGCAGTCTCTAAGAATATGCGTTACGTGAATCTGTGTACCGTCAGCTAACTCTACGGTGTATTTAGATTCTAAGGTTGAGGGCATATCACTTAAAGACTACAGAACCTAGTGGACACGAAACTTCTATCTATCGGCTCCGGTATCGAATAATACAGTAGCAAAACACCATTAACCGAAAATTTACCAGTTACTGTTGTAGGATCGTTTAGAGCCTCACCTGAGCCAATGACGAAGGCTCTTCCTTTGCTCCATTGTTGTTATTGCCTCCATTGTTGTTGCCATTACCATTGTTGTTGTTATTGTTGTTGCCATTGTTATTATTGTTGTTGTTCCATTGTTGTTGCCATTGTTGTTGTTTGTTGTTGTTATTGTTGTTGCCAGTTATTATTGTTGTTGTTCCCATTGTTGTTGTTACCATTACCATTCCTCTTAAGTTGGGGACAGTTGCGTTTGTAATGGCCTTCTTTCCGCATTCAAAACAACCTTTCGGAGTTTCTTGTGATTGTTGTGGCTTCTCATCAGTTCACCCCGACAGTCTTTGGCTGCATGACCAATCTTCCCACAACGTTGACACTTGAAGTTATCACACCGACCCACATGGTGGTAGTTACACCGGTTGCACTTCGGCAGTCTTCCACCATACCCGCCGGGTCCTTGATTTGAGTGCGCCTGGTTGAAGCTTCGGTTGTTATCAACTTCCGTTGCTGTTGCTGACTTTGCTGCTGTTGTTGAGGTTGAGATTGGCTACTGGATGACGATCCCTTGTTGCTTGAACCATCCCACTTGCGTTTCTGGTCGGGCACGCTTGCCACCGCACCCCGTTTAGGTAACCGACCTTGCTCAACTGCCTGGTCAGTCAGCCTGTGGGCTGTTCGGATAGCTTGTTGTATGGTAGTGGGGTTAGAAGCAGTTACCATACTTTGAATTTCAGGCACCAATCCCCGTATATAATGCTCCACCCTCTTGTGCATTTCATTCACCATCCCTGGGCATAAAGTGGCTAACTCATGAGTACGAGTCGTGTAGGCTTCAATTTCTGAGCCTTGCATTTTGAGTTGCCAGAACTCAATCTCCAGTTTCTGCACTTCATTCCGGGGGCAATATTCTTCAGTCATGATTTCTTTGAATTCATCCCAAGGTAGTTCATTGGCCATGGCTTGACCCAGCATTTGTACCTGGGCATTCCACCAAGAGAGTGCTGCGCCTTCCAACGTCCCTGTGGCATACTTCACCTGATCAGCAGGCGGGCAGTTGCATTTCGCGAAAAAACCGACTCTGTCTTCTCAAACCACCTTACAAGCCCTACAGCTCCTTCCGTCCCGCTGTAGGTATGGGTTTACAGTCCATGAAGGACTTGTAGGTACATGGTGGTGGTCCTGTTTTGACAATCCAACATTAGTCAGATATCCTAGACAAATAACTAGGATAATCAGTTTAACCTCTTGCTATCATTTACCTGCTGGTTGTCCAGGTTGGGCAGCAGCCACTGCCGCCTGAACGTGTTCATTAATCAATGCCGCCAATTCCGCAGGCGTCATGTTTATGGCTCCGGCTCCACGGCCTCCGGCGCCACGTCCACGACCACGCCCACGTCCTCTTCCACGTGCGTCCATATTTCACTTTAAAATTCACAATTACAATAATGAGTAACATCCAACACATTAATCTCATCAAAGTACAGTAAACAATAAGAAATAACGAATTTACCACAACCACAACGTTTATAACAGAAATAATAATCAAAGATAAATAAATTGTAATTGAGTCACAAAATATTCCATCAATGTCAAAATTTAAGTTTGTCAGTTGGGTGGGAAACAACCCTTCCCACATAGGTTTCAAAGAAAAGAAACACTACATAGTCTAAGTCATTTAAAAGTAGGATCAGTCCAGTATATCAGATCCGTCACTGTCCTCATCCATCTCTACTGGTTCTTCTTCGGGGGCTTCCTCGGTTCTTCTTCTGGGTCTTCCTCATCAGGGTCCACCAAAGGTGCAGGAGCTTCAGCAATCTGAAGTGCTGCTAGCTGTGCCTCTAAACCAACGAAACTATTATCAATCTCCATGTTATGGTGATCCTGTGCATCCATGCGCTCACAAGTGCTACCACGTTGCCTGCCAGAGTATGATGTCCACCAATGGCCATCGAAAGTCGCTCCTGAAGCGTATCTACCTGGTAACGCAGCTGACGCATCTCAGATCGTATGCAGAGTTCTCGTCAGTGAGTCCTCTAATCCGCTGTCGCTCTGTGTCCAGTGTGGCTACTAGGGCTGCAAATGCCTGCTCCAGAGGGATGCTCAAGGTAGGAAGTGTAGGCAAAGTAGAGGCGGTTGATGACCTAGTCCTAGGTCGTGTAGGTGCTACTGGTGGTACGCGTTCTCTATAAGCCATACGGTTAATGTAAGTGGGGTAGAAATCCCAGTTACGCGGAGGATCGAGCTCAGGAGGTATGAAAGGCTGATCCCAGTCTATCTCGCTAGGAGGATAAGGATGTCGTGGCCAGTTAGATCCCCTATCAGGTACGGGAGATGTAGGAGGTGATTCAGATCGTGCAGGTCTCTTGCCTAAATTCCTGGACGACGATGCCATGCTGCGAAGTACGTGTTGCGTATGCCAATGAGTATACAGTAAGGAGAGTAAACGACAAGTAACTAACAACTGTGCGGTTATAGTCTAGTGTGTGTATGCAACCTAGTTCCCTATAATCAATGGCTCTGATACCAATCTGTCACACCCTCAAAATCCGCGAGCGGGGTTTTACCGCGAGGCGCGTGACATACCAGGATCTCAGTCATTAGTTACCAAGAACGACTCTATATGATAAATAAACAAAACCAGAGTTAACGTTTAAAATACTGCGGAAGCGTTTTTAAAACAGAAAAACCCAAAACAAGTAATATGTAAAGAGAATGCGCAAAACAACGCGCCCCAAACACAAATGTATAAAATGAAAATAATCCCAATTTGTAAACAATGCAAATGTAGACAACTCAACAATGCTGACGTGCGTGCTCCTAGGCAACTGGCAACCTTAACCTGAGAATAGCATACTAAACAAGTCAACACATGGTTGGTGAGTTCAAGAGTTTGCGTTAAAATATAAACCAATCAATAGTTTTCAGAGCATAAGTAGTGTATTGCAATAGATAGCTAGTCTATTAACATAAAAATATTAATCATAGTGATCTCGCGATTGAAGCTGACTGTGATACGTTTGTTGCCTCCCGTCACGACTTACCAGGTCGTGACGAATATGTGATAGGACAAAATTGCACCCGTTTGACCTCGAGTCGCACAGGTGGGGCTCGTCAGACCCAGTAGTACTACCCAAAATTTCCCCGCTAGTCAATATTAACAATCCGAAAGTGTGAGGACTTTCCATGGTAAACAACACTATATCAATATTATACACACTCATAAATAAAAGCGTTTGTAAACAGTATGCCATCTCCCCCAAAAGAGATTTATGTAAAAAGAGTGGGGCAAGAACTCACCTGGTATGCGCAAGAATTAACTTAGAGTTTAACTTGAAAGAAAGAAGGAAAGACAACCTTCAAAGGTCACCTAGAATACAAGAGTACATAAGTACGTGTGCACAAAAACAACACGAAACCCTAAGTGCTCTACAAACCAAGGAACTCAAGGTTTAAGAAACAAGACACATTTGACCCAGTTGACCCGTTTGACCCGTTGGTGACATTATAGGTGATAATTCATTAAACTAACACAACAGCATATCATACATGATCAACATACCACTTGATTACATATAGCACATCACCACCACATGTACTACCTAGATCATCATATAACTAGATATCATACAAATCATGCAAATCACAACAGGCCAAAACAGATAACAACCCAAATCAACATTCATACAACATAAACAACACATTTAGTCACCTTAGAACCCATCCATGAACACACTAGCATGATCCTAATATCCCAAACATGCTCAAATCATCCAATTCAAGGATTTGCACAATTAAAGTTTCCCTTTTGGGAAAGTTCATCCCAAATTCATCAAACTCACACAACATTCATGAATTCATCAATTATATACCATTTCAAGTCCATGACAACATCTAAACATGATCAACAACACCTAATCATCATGATTCATCAACTTTCATACCCAAAAGTTACTATCTTTAGTAAGGTATGAACTACAACATGCATTCTTGAATTCCTAACATTCATATCAACCATCTAGCATCTAATCATCATCACAAACACATCCATAACATTCACACATCATCCAATCACCAATTCATGCAAAATAAAGTTACTATTATTAGTAACCTATGAACAATGCACCAAAATCATGGCTTTCTTGTAAAATCGACGTTAACTAATATATACAATACAACTAACATAATCACAACATCAAACAACCATTATTCAACATCCAATTTGATCCAAAATTGCCTCAAACTCACGGCCAAGATAACCTATGAACAAACAACCAAAATCCAAACTTTCTTGCATAATCAACGTTAACTAGCATCAACAAACCTAACTAACATCATAACATCACCAAACGAACAAGATTAACATCCAATTGCAGATTTTCGAACTAGGGTTCGGCCACCATGAAAAACCATCAAAAACATGCAAAAATCTAACCTTTAAACGTGTAATGGCTTGCAATTGATGATTCTAACTTGTTGTATGCCTTGAAATCGATCAAATCGAATGTGATTGCTTGTTCTTGGGCTGAAATCGCAGGTTTGTGGTGTGTGGGGTCGATCGCGGCCGAGGGTGGATTAGGGTTGGAGTTTTTTTGTTTTTATAATTCAATTTTGCATAAATACCCTTTAACCCTTGCATTTTGTATTTTATAAAAATTAAGCTTTTTGAATAGATTTTAAATAGTTTTAACTACTAAACACAATTATTATTATCACAAATAACAATCATGCATAATTCCCATTTATCACAAAACACACGAATAAATATGCACGTTTTCACGTACGCGATAAAATTACAGTTAACATTTAAATCACATAAGCATAACTTAATAATCACATTGTTAATAATTATCATCAATTTAACATTACTGATTATTGTTAAGTCACCAACGTTCAACGACAACTAGTGTGTGTGCACACACGTGTATGCAAGACTTAACGGAACTAACGGAGTTTGGTAACGGAAAATTACCGGATGTCACACGCCCCATGTTGAAAGAATTTTCGTCCCGAAAATTGCGTTACATGGTGAGTGTTCCATCACTGGTCTACTGCATTGGCACAAGGAAATCAAATCGTGTGAGTTTTGGATGAGTTGTCACATCATCCCCATGTTGAAAGAAATTTCGTCCCGAAATTTAATCAATACCTTCGCGGCTGGCATCGTCTCTTTCGAATAGCTGAGGATACTTAAGGCATTTGTCTTCACGTTCCACGTGAATTCTGGTCCACGTCTCGAGTTCCAACGAACTTTGACATGGGTATCTTGCTTTGCTTAAGCGTTTTCACCTCACGATCCATCACCTCGACAGGTTCCTCAATGAAACGTAATTGTTCATCTACTTGAACTTCTTCCAGTGGTACGACCATCGTTTCATCCGTTAAACATTCTTAGATTTGAAACATGGAATACATCATGGATTCCACTCAATGAATCAGGTAAGGCTAGCGATAAGCCACTGGACCAATTCTTTCCACTATCTCAATGGTCCAACGTATCTCGGATTTAGCTTTCCTCGTTTACCAAACCGAACTACGCCTTTCCATGGTGAGACTTTCAATAAAACTTTGTCACCTGTCTGAAATTCCAAAGGTTTTCGTCGTTTGTCAGCATAGCTTTTCTGTCTGTCTCGTGCTCGGCCATGCGGTTTCTTATCTGAACAATCTTCTCAGTTGTCTCGTGTACTAACTCAGGACCCGTTAATTGACTATCACCAATTTCAGCCCAGCAAACTGGTGATCTACACTTTCTCCCATATAAAGCTTCAAAAGGTGCTGCCTTTATACTAGTGTGATAACTGTTGTTGTAAGAAAATTCCACCAACGGTAGGTGAACTTCCAGTTATTCCCGAAATCAATCACACAAGCACGTAACATGTCCTCCAAAGTCTGTATAGTACCTCGCTTTGACCATCAGTCTGTGGATGATAAGCAGTACTCATATCCAATCGTGTACCTAAAGCTTTCTGCAACGACTGCCAGAAGTGTGATGTGAAACGAGAATCGCGATCAGAAATAATTGAGATTGGTACTCCATGCCTCGAAACGATCTCCTTCAGATAAAGTCGGGTTAACTTCTCCATCTATCTGTTTCCTTTATCGCTAGGAAATGAGCAGATTTTGTCAATCGATCCACGATAACCCATATTGTATCGCAACCCGTAGAAGTGCGAGGTAACTTAGTAATAAAATCCATTGATATTTGATCCCACTTCCACATAGGGATCTCGGGTTGTTGTAGTAGACCAGATGGTTTCTGATACTCCACTTTAACCTTCGAGCAGGTCAGACACTTACTCACATAAGTAGCTACATCTGCTTTCATGTTAGGCCACCAATAGTGCGCCTTCAAATCGTGGTACATCTTGTCAGATCCAGGATGTATAGAATCTTGGACTTGTGAGCCTCACTCATCACCAAGTCTCTCAGGTCTCCGTGTAGAGGTACCCATAGTCTATCATGAAGTAACGAATCTATCCGCTTTTACTTCCAATTGTTTTTCCATACCCCTTACCGATTTCAGACCATGTTTTCTGCTTTCAAAGCTCTGTTTGAGCCTCACGGATTTGTTCAGGTAATTGCGTACTAATCGTTAGTTGCAGAGCTCGCACACGTCGAGGTTTAGCAGTCTCTTTCTACTCAACGCATCAGCAACTACATTTGCTTCCCCGGGTGGTACTTAATAGCACAATCATAGTCGTTTAACAATTCCACCCAGCGTCTTTGCCTCATGTTCAACTCCTTTTGCTCAAAGATGTGCTGAAGACTCTTGTGATCGGTGTAGATGGTGCATTTGGTACCGTACAAGTAATGTCTCCAGATCTTCAAGGCAAAACTACCGCACCCAGTTCCAAGTCATGGGTGGTATAGTTCTTCTCATGAATCTTCAATTGTCTAGAGGCGTATGCTATCACTTTATCCCGCTGCATCAGGACGCATCCAAGTCCTTGAATAGAAGCATCGCAAGTAGACTACGAAGTCATCACTACCATCCGGTAACGCTAATATTGGTGCGCTACACAATTTATGTTTCAGCAACTGAAAAGCAGATTCCTGACTCTCACCCCATTTGTACGTCGTTCCTTTGTGAGTCAAAGCTGTGAGAGGTTGTGCAATCTTAGAGAATCCTTCAATGAATCGTCGATAATATCCCGCTAATCCAAGGAATTGTCGTATCTCACTCGGTGTCTTAGGAACAGACCAATTCTTTATCGCTTCAATCTTAGCAGGATCAACATGTATTCCCTTCTCGTTGACAATATGACCCAAGAATTGTACCTCACGTATCCAGAAATCACACTTAGAAAACTTTGCATACAGTTGTTCCTTTCTAAGTAATTCCAAGATTAAACGTAAGTGCTTCTCATGTTCTTCCTCGGTCCTTGAGTATATCAGTATGTCATCAATAAAGACGATAACAAACTGATCAAGATAGGGTTTGCACACGCGATTCATGAGGTCCATGAATACTGCTGGTGCATTCGTCAACCCAAATGGCATGACCAAAAATTCATAGTGACCATATCGTGTACGGAAAGCAGTCTTCGAGATGTCCTCTTCTCGAACTCTCAGCTGATGATACCCAGACCTCAGATCAATCTTGGAGTAATAGCTTGATCCTTGCAGTTGATCAAACAAATCATCGATACGAGGTAAGGGATATCTATTCTTGATAGTAACCTTGTTCAGTTCCCTATAGTCAATACACATTCTAAATGTACCATCCTTCTTCTTCACAAATAGAACTGGCGCTCCCCAGGGCGACGAACTCGGTCGGATGAACCCTTTATCCAACAACTCTTGTAGTTGGCGGATAATTCCTGCAGTTCGTTCGGAGCTAACCGGTACGGTGCTCTCGCAATTGGAGCGGCTCCTGGAGTCAACTCAATCTGGAATTCAACTTGACGATGAGGCGGTAATCCAGGAAGGTCTTCCGGAAACACCTCGAAAACTCACGAACTACGGGATATCCTCTATCTTCTTTTCCTCGTCTGTTTATCTGTGACGAGTGCCAATATGGCCAGTCGACCCTTTCGTAACAACTTTGTGCCTTCATAAACGAGATGATGCCTATCACCGCACCACTCCTATCACCTCTGACCGTAAGGACTTCTTCACCAAGGGGAATCCGTATGATCTTCTCGTGGCATATGACTTCCGCTTGTTTATCGGAAAGCCAATCCATGCCTACTACCACATCAAAGCTTCCTAACGTAACAGGCATGAGATCTATGGTGAATGTATGACCAGCAAGCTCTATCTTGCAGTCTCTAAGAATATGCGTTACGTGAATCTGTGTACCGTCAGCTAACTCTACGGTGTATTTAGATTCTAAGGCTGAGGGCATATCACTTAAAAGACTACAGAACCTAGTGGACACGAAACTTCTATCGGCTCCGGTATCGAATAATACAGTAGCAAAACAACCATTAACCGAAAATTTACCAGTTACTGTTGTAGGATCGTTTAGAGCCTCACCTGAGCCAATGACGAAGGCTCTTCCTTTGGCTCCATTGTTGTTATTGCCTCCATTGTTGTTGCCATTACCATTGTTGTTGTTATTGTTGTTGCCATTGTTATTATTGTTGTTGTTCCCATTGTTGTTGTTACCATTACCATTCCTCTTAAGCTGGGGACAGTTGCGTTTGTAATGGCCTTCTTTCCCGCATTCAAAACAACCCTTCGGAGTTTCTTGTGATTGTTGTGGCTTTCTCATCAGTTCACCCCGACAGTCTTTGGCTGCATGACCAATCTTCCCACAACGTTGACACTTGAAGTTATCACACCGACCCACATGGTGGTAGTTACACCGGTTGCACTTCGGCAGTCTTCCACCATACCCGCCGGGTCCTTGATTTGAGTGCGCCTGGTTGAAGCTTCGGTTGTTATCAAACTTCCGTTGCTGTTGCTGACTTGGCTGCTGTTGTTGAGGTTGAGATTGGCTACTGGATGACGATCCCTTGTTGCTTGAACCATCCCACTTGCGTTTCTGGTCGGGCACGCTTGCCACCGCACCCCGTTTAGGTAACCGACCTTGCTCAACTGCCTGGTCAGTCAGCCTGTGGGCTGTTCGGATAGCTTGTTGTATGGTAGTGGGGTTAGAAGCAGTTACCATACTTTGAATTTCAGGCACCAATCCCCGTATATAATGCTCCACCCTCTTGTGCATTTCATTCACCATCCCTGGGCATAAAGTGGCTAACTCATGAGTACGAGTCGTGTAGGCTTCAATTTCTGAGCCTTGCATTTTGAGTTGCCAGAACTCAATCTCCAGTTTCTGCACTTCATTCCGGGGGCAATATTCTTCAGTCATGATTTCTTTGAATTCATCCCAAGGTAGTTCATTGGCCATGGCTTGACCCAGCATTTGTACCTGGGCATTCCACCAAGAGAGTGCTGCGCCTTCCAACGTCCCTGTGGCATACTTCACCTGATCAGCAGGCGGGCAGTTGCATTTCGCGAAAACCGACTCTGTCTTCTCAAACCACCTTACAAGCCCTACAGCTCCTTCCGTCCCGCTGTAGGTATGGGTTTACAGTCCATGAAGGACTTGTAGGTACATGGTGGTGGTCCTGTTTTGACAATCCCAACATTAGTCAGATATCCTAGACAAATAACTAGGATAATCAGTTTAACCTCTTGCTATCATTTACCTGCTGGTTGTCCAGGTTGGGCAGCAGCCACTGCCGCCTGAACGTGTTCATTAATCAATGCCGCCAATTCCGCAGGCGTCATGTTTATGGCTCCGGCTCCACGGCCTCCGGCGCCACGTCCACGACCACGCCCACGTCCTCTTCCACGTGCGTCCATATTTCACTTTAAAATTCACAATTACAATAATGAGTAACATCCAACACATTAATCTCATCAAGTACAGTAAACAATAAGAAATAACGAATTTACCACAACCACAACGTTTATAACAGAAATAATAATCAAAGATAAATAAATTGTAATTGAGTCACAAAATATTCCATCAATGTCAAAATTTAAGTTTGTCAGTTGGGTGGGAAACAACCCTTCCCACATAGGTTTCAAAGAAAAGAAACACTACATAGTCTAAGTCATTTAAAAGTAGGATCAGTCCAGTATATCAGATCCATCACTGTCCTCATCCATCTCTACTGGTTCTTCTTCGGGGGCTTCCTCGGGTTCTTCTTCTGGGTCTTCCTCATCAGGGTCCACCAAAGGTGCAGGAGCTTCAGCAATCTGAAGTGCTGCTAGCTGTGCCTCTAAACCAACGAACCTATTCAATCTCCATGTTATGGTGATCCTGTGCATCCATGCGCTCACCAAGTGCTACCACGTTACCTGCCAGAGTATGATGTCCACCAATGGCCATCGAAAGTCGCTCCTGAAGCGTATCTACCTGGTAACGCAGCTGACGCATCTCAGATCGTATGCAGAGTTCTCGTCAGTGAGTCCTCTAATCCGCTGTCGCTCTGTGTCCAGTGTGGCTACTAGGGCTGCAAATGCCTGCTCCAGAGGGATGCTCAAGGTAGGAAGTGTAGGCAAAGTAGAGGCGGTTGATGACCTAGTCCTAGGTCGTGTAGGTGCTACTGGTGGTACGCGTTCTCTATAAGCCATACGGTTAATGTAAGTGGGGTAGAAATCCCAGTTACGCGGAGGATCGAGCTCAGGAGGTACGAAAGGCTGATCCCAGTCTATCTCGCCGCGAGGATAAGGATGTCGTGGCCAGTTAGATCCCCTATCAGGTACGGGAGATGTAGGAGGTGATTCAGATCGTGCAGGTCTCTTGCCTAAATTCCTGGACGACGATGCCATGCTGCGAAGTACGTGTTGCGTATGCCAATGAGTATACAGTAAGGAGAGTAAACGATAAGTAACTAACAACTGTGCGGTTATAGTCTAGTGTGTGTATGCAACCTAGTTCCCTATAACCAATGGCTCTGATACCAATCTGTCACACCCTCAAAATCCGCGAGCGGGGTTTTACCGCGAGGCGCGTGACATACCAGGATCTCAGTCATTAGTTACCAAGAACGACTCTATATGATAAATAAACAAAACCAGAGTTAACGTTTAAAATACTGCGGAAGCGTTTTTAAAACAGAAAAACCCAAAACAAGTAATGTAAAGAGAATGCGCAAAACAAACGCGCCCCAAACACAAATGTATAAAATGAAAATAATCCCAATTTGTAAACAATGCAAATGTAGACAACTCAACAATGCTGACGTGCGTGCTCCTAGGCAACTGGCAACCTTAACCTGAGAATAGCATACTAAACAAGTCAACACATGGTTGGTGAGTTCAAGAGTTTGCGTTAAAATATAAACCAATCAATAGTTTTCAGAGCATAAGTAGTGTATTGCAATAGATAGCTAGTCTATTAACATAAAAATATTAATCATAGTGATCTCGCGATTGAAGCTGACTGTGATACGTTTGTTGCCTCCCGTCACGACTTACCAGGTCGTGACGAATATGTGATAGGACAAAATTGCACCCGTTTGACCTCGAGTCGCACAGGTGGGGCTCGTCAGACCCAGTAGTACTACCCAAAATTTCCCCGCTAGTCAATATTAACAATCCGAAAGTGTGAGGACTTTCCATGGTAAACAACACTATATCAATATTATACACACTCATAAATAAAAGCGTTTGTAAACAGTATGCCATCTCCCCCAAAAGAGATTATGTAAAAAGAGTGGGGCAAGAACTCACCTGGTATGCGCAAGAATTAACTTAGAGTTTAACTTGAAAGAAAGAAGGAAAGACAACCTTCAAAGGTCACCTAGAATACAAGAGTACATAAGTACGTGTGCACAAAAACAACACGAAACCCTAAGTGCTCTACAAACCAAGGAACTCAAGGTTTAAGAAAGACAAGACACATTTGACCCAGTTGACCCGTTTGACCCGTTGGTGACATTATAGGTGATAATTCATTAAACTAACACAACAGCATATCATACATGATCAACATACACTTGATTACATATAGCACATCACCACCACATGTACTACCTAGATCATCATATAACTAGATATCATACAAATCATGCAAATCACAACAGGCCAAAACAGATAACAACCCAAATCAACATTCATACAACATAAACAACACATTTAGTCACCTTAGAACCCATCCATGAACACACTAGCATGATCCTAATATCCCAAACATGCTCAAATCATCCAATTCAAGGATTTGCACAATTAAAGTTTCCCTTTTGGGAAAGTTCATCCCAAATTCATCAAACTCACACAACATTCATGAATTCATCAATTATATACCATTTCAAGTCCATGACAACATCTAAACATGATCAACAACACCTAATCATCATGATTCATCAACTTTCATACCCAAAAGTTACTATCTTTAGTAAGGTATGAACTACAACATGCATTCTTGAATTCCTAACATTCATATCAACCATCTAGCATCTAATCATCATCACAAACACATCCATAACATTCACACATCATCCAATCACCAATTCATGCAAAATAAAGTTACTATTATTAGTAACCTATGAACAATGTACCAAAATCATGGCTTTCTTGTAAAATCGACGTTAACTAATATATACAATACAACTAACATAATCACAACATCAAACAACCATTATTCAACATCCAATTTGATCCAAAATTGCCTCAAACTCACGGCCAAGATAACCCTATGAACAAACAACCAAAATCCAAACTTTCTTGCATAATCAACGTTAACTAGCATCAACACAACCTAACTAACATCATAACATCACCAAACGAACAAGATTAACATCCAATTGCAGATTTTCGAACTAGGGTTCGGCCACCATGAAAAACCATCAAAACATGCAAAAATCTAACCTTTAAACGTGTAATGGCTTGCAATTGATGATTCTAACTTGTTGTATGCCTTGAAATCGATCAAATCCGAATGTGATTGCTTGTTCTTGGGCTGAAATCGCAGGTTTGTGGGTGTGGGGAGGTCGATCGCGGCCGAGGGTGGGATTAGGGTTGGAGTTTTTTGTTTTATTAATTCAATTTTGCATAAATACCCTTTAACCCTTGCATTTTGTATTTTATAAAATTAAGCTTTTTGAATAGATTTTAAATAGTTTTTAACTACTAAACACAATTATTATTAATCACAAATAACAATCATGCATAATTCCCATTTATCACAAACACACGAATAAATATGCACGTTTTCACGTTACGCGATAAAATTACAGTTAACATTTAAATCACATAAGCATAACTTAATAATCACATTGTTAACTTAATTATCATCAATTTAACATTACTGATTATTGTTAAGTCACCAACGTTCAACGACAACTAGTGTGTGTGCACGACGCGTGTATGCAAGACTTAACGGAAGCTAACGGAGTTTGGTAACGGAAAATTACCGGATGTCACATATACAGCCATACGTTGGAAGATCATGTAGCACACTTGCAACAAGTATTCCAGGTACTATGTGAGAACAAGTTATATGTCAAGCTGGAAAAGTGCTCGTTCGCCCAAGAGGAAGTTGAGTTCTTGGGACACCGAATCAAGGAGGGACAACTCATGATGGACACCGCCAAAGTACAGGCCATTCAAAGCTGGGAAGCACCAACCAAGGTTCCAGAACTACGATCATTCCTTGGGTTGGTCAATTACTACCGACGTTTCATCATGGGCTACTCCGCAAAAGCAGCACCCTGACCGACTTACTAAAGAAAAATAAGACCTGGAGATGGGACGAACAGTGTCAAGGGCCTTTGATGAATTAAAGGAGGCCATCATGTCTGAACCAGTTCTACAGCTACCCAATGTCACCAACCTTTTGAGCTACACACTGATGCATCAGATTTTGCAATTGGTGGAGTACTTATGCAGGAGGGACATCCGATCGCCTTCGAAAGCCGCAAACTAAACGACACCGAGAAGAAAATATACAGTACAAGAAAAAAGATGACAGCTATCATCCATTGCCTACGGACATGGCGGCATTATCTTCTCGGGTCGAGGTTTGTTATAAAGACCGATAATGTTGCCACTAGCTATTTTCAAACACAAAAGAAGTTAAGTCCAAAGCAAGCTAGGTGGCAAGATTTCCTCACTGAATTTGATTATGTCTTGGAATACAAACCTGGGAAAGCTAATTTTGTGGCTGATGCCTTAAGTCGTAAAGCCGAGTTGGCTGCCATCACAAGGCCTTCGTTTGACATCCAAGACAAAATCAAAGAAGGCTTAGAACAAGATTCCTTCGCCAAACACCTAGTCTCTTTAGCTCGTGACGGGAAGACTAGACGATTTTGGTTAAAAGGAGACCTATTATTTACCACCGGAGACCGGCTCTTTGTGCCTAGATAGGGTGATCTAAGACGCACGATCATGAAAGAGTGTCATGACTCAAGATGGGTCGGGCATCCCGGAATAAAACGGACATTGGCACTTATCGAAGGTACTTTTTATTGGCCCCAAATGAAAGATGATGTTGAAACATACGTAAGAACCTGCTTAGTCTGCCAGCAAGACAAGATTGAACAACGCCAACCAGGGGGACTACTAGAACCGTTACCAACGCCCGATGGCCCATGGGAAAGTGTCTCAATGGATTTCATCACTTGCCTGCCAAAGTCAGAGGGAAATGGGAGCATAGTCGTGGTGGTGGATCGATTTTCCAAATATGGAACATTCATTCCCGCACCAGCCGACGTAAAGGCCGCTGAGACAGCAAGGCTATTCTTCAAGCACGTGGTGAAATATGGGGCATTCCCCAAGTCATTGTAAGTGATAGTGACCCGCGCTTCACGGGGAAATTCTGGTCCGAGTTGTTCAAGATTGCCGGAACAAGTCTGAATTTCTCAACGAGCTTCCATCCACAAACTGACGGTCAAACTGATCGGGTCAACGCATTACTAGAGTTGTACCTTCGGCATTATGTAAGTGCCAACCAGCATGACTGGGCACGGCTTATCGACGTGGCTCAGTTCTCTTATAATATACAACGAAGTAAGTCAACCAACAGGAGCCCTTTTGAGATAGTCACAGGCCGTCAACCACTAACTCCAAATGCTCTTGCCGCCTCTTACAATGGAAGTAGCCCTGCTGCTTTCAAAACAATTAAAGAGTGGCACGAACAGGCAGATTTGGCACGCGCTTCACTTAATAAGGCAGCTAAAAGGATGAAAAAATGGGCCGACAATAAGAGAAGGCACGTCGAGTTCCAGGTTGGGGACCAAGTCATGGTAAAACTATTACCCCAACAATTCAAGTCATTACGAAGAGTACACAAGGGACTCGTGAGGAAGTATGAAGGTCCCTTCCCAATAATCGGACGAGTGGGCAAAGTCTCTTACCGCCTCCAGCTACCGCCCAAATTAAAAATACACCCCGTCTTTCATGTAAACTTTCTTAAGCCGTACCATGAAGATACTGAAGACATGGAGAGAGGGGTATCCAAACGAGCACCAACCGCTATGGTTACATCTTTTGATCGAGAAGTCGCCGAAATTTTATCGGATCGTACTATCCGTCGGAGGGGCGTCCCAAGCTACAAGGAGTACTTGATCAAGTGGAAGAATATGCCAGATAGTGAGGCCAACTGGGAACCAGAGGACACACTATGGCAATTCAAGGACGAGACAAGAAATACCAAGAGGAAAGCACGACGAGGACGTCGCGAGCTTAGGTGGGGGAGAATGTCACGCGCCGCTCATATTTCAAGCCACAATGCTCGGGATTCCAAAATTTTCAAGCAAACTATCTATACTTCAAAGATTCATAAATTACTTTAAGAAATCTCAAGAAATCTCTAGATTTAACCATATAAAAATCTTGAAGTATAGCCTAGAATTTTCCTTGTAAAATATCTTAGATATTAACATACAAATATCTAAGATATTTAGCACTATGATAATTCTAGATTAGGAATACTCTTGATCCTTAGAACAAGTATAAATAGGTGATAGTATCATTCCAGAACACACACAAGGGTTGTAATCAAGCTTCCTTGTACACAAGTTCTCAAGCAATACAAGTGTTCCTTTCTTTCAAGCTCTCTTGTGATCATTCTTGCAAGCTCTAAAAGTCGTTGAATCGCTGCTAACTTGGTGATCTGGTCGAGATCAAGGCTGACTTAGTACGGGGACTAAGTGCCGCACGAAAGTTTAGGAATCACTCCGTGACACTTAACTCTCTTAAAAGAAAACCCACAACTGAGAAAATCATTCGGTTTAACCCGAAATATTTCTACTTAAAAGTGAGTCTTGAACTATCCTATTTTTACTTGATTTGAAACCCTTCTAGTTTAGGATAAGGGTAGTAGGTAAAAGTTAAGGTCAAAAACGGAGTGTATGAATGCAATTAATTACATGTAAATTTGAGTACGCCAAACAGATGCATCCCTTTCAAACTAGCAACGCGCTATTTGTATGTATTGTAGATAAGATAGATGATGAAACAAATTAAATAAAAGAATATTATTATATAAGAACTCCTCTTTGACTTTGTGTTCTCTGTGTTTTATACATAAAAGAAAAAGCAAAAAAGAAGAAAAGAAACAGAATTAAGAAAGAAAAAGAAAATAAGATAAAAAAGATATATAATGTTATTTCGTGTTAGTTCGATGAGAATACTTGTAATTTTTATTTTTACTGTCAATAACAATTACATTTATATTAGATTGAGTGTTGTGAGAGACTCTATTCACATCACGCCCCCCACGCCACCCCCATCGCGCCTCTTGTTGCAATGTTCGCGACTAGGGTGGGCAGTCATGTGGGCCGCGCTTCCCCCTTCATGACCCCAATTAACAACGGATACCCTTAGAACTCAAAGATGTTGATGAAATTGTAAGAAGAGTGAATTATATATTCTATCATTTGCGTTCACTTTAATTTATATATTTCGTCCTTAAACTAAGTAAATAACAAAAACTATTTTTTTTGTTTGTATTTTTTCATAGTTCAAATCCTCTTCACTAAAATAAATGACATCTTTTTTATATTTTAGGTTAACATAAAGGATAAATAATATAACGATTAAAAAAAAGACAAACTAAGATAAAATAAAAAACGATACGTTTTTTTTGTTATTTTCTTAATTTACACATGAAAGTGAAAATCAAGATAAACTTAAATGACGAAAATGTAACATACTATTGTAAGTATTTTAATCAATCTGTCTATTTTAAATGGAGGCGGATTTAAAACAAGTAATATTCTTACTTTGTGAGAAGCTGTGTGAAACAACCTTTTACAAACATATAGAGTAACAAAATAATTCGACCCTTCTTCATCTCTTTCAAAAAACGAAAGTTAAATTAAACACCGGACATATCTTCTGAGTGGTATTTCGATTTGAAATCGAAATAAAAGAATTAGACAGAAAACCGCGGATGGTTGAACCCAAATCAGATTCTCCTCCGGCTTTCTGTCGTTTACCCGCTCACTGATTTTGTCCATCGTAAAAACCCAGCAGTAACTCACCTCCACTTTCTTTCAATTTCATCAAAAGTTTCGTTAATTAGCTGAAAAAAGTTATATTTTTTCTTGCTATTTGTGGGTAATCTTACTTTAGTTTATTTGGTTTGATGAAACATAACTTTCCAGTTCCAATCTTGATGTTTCTGGTGAGATCTTTTGTGGATTTTGATGGGTTTTCGGTTATCTGAATTGGGTCGATAATATTTTTAAGTTTTAAGGTCGTTTAGTGAAGCAAGTTCTTGTCTTTCTAGAAGAAAGCAGTTTTATTTTGGATGAATTCTGTTGGGAGTAGAGATGTGAGGAAGGGGTTGAGTATGAGGTATGGTTTTGGAGGTGAAAAGATGGAGTTACAGAGTGAAATTGAAGAAGGTGAAGCTTATTTTCAGAACAATAATGAAGATGATGATGATTCAACAGTTGATCCTGATGTATCTCTATCTTATATTGTAAGCAATTATCTCTTAACAACGGTTTTGCTTATGTGTTGTGTTTACCTTTAATTTTCAATTTCATCAATCAAATTTGATTATTTGTTTCATGGACATGTATGTAATGAAACTTTGTATTTGAGATATTACTTATTAGCATTAAATATGCTGGTTAAGTAGGGTGATTATGGATTTGAGTAGGTTGGGGATGATTTAGTTCTTGTAGCAGAAGAACTCATTAATTTCTTGTTTATTTTTCTCTTTGAATTAAAATCACTGAACTTTGGAAATTATCATCCTCAATTGATGTATTTAGGGGTGTTTAGATGCTGTTTGTAAAAGTGATTATGGTCTCATATTTTCTGAATGAATCTTAAGATACAACGCATCCCCTTTTTATAGGGAACAAACCTAGCAACAAACATATCCACTAAATATGGAAAAGATAAACCAAATCACTAATTACAATATTATCTCTAAATAACTATAAAACTATTTTCCCGGTTAATACTCCCCCGCAGTTTGAGCGGTGATGGGACACACGGACAAACTGGACCTGAATGACTGGAAAAGTTGACGAGATAACCCTTTAGTAAATATGTCGGCATACTGAAAAGGAGCCGGAAGATGTAGAACGCGTATGTGACCAACGCGCACCTTCTCGCGAACGAAATGAATATCAATTTCAATATGTTTCGTTCGTTGATGCTGCATCGGATTGTCGGAGAGATATACGGCAGAGACATTATCACAATAAACGATGGTAGCTTGTAATAAAGGAACTTGTAACTCGAACAAAAGATTGCTGATCCATGTAAGCTCTGCGACAGCATTGGCGACACCACGATACTCAGCCTCGGCACTCGAACGGGAGACCGTGGGTTGCCGTTTAGAAGACCAAGATATCAAGTTGTTGCCTAGAAAAACGCAATAACCACTAGTAGATCTGCGGGAGTCAGGACAGCCGGCCCAATCCGCATCCGAATATGCAACTAACTACTGAACAGGAGATTTGACCATACGAAGACCGTAGTCCAATGTGCCTTGAATGTACCGAATGATGCGTTTCATAAAAGCAAAGTGAGGGTCATGAGGCTCATGCATAAATAAGCAAACCTGCTAGACAGCGTACGAGATATCAGGGCGAGTAAAAGTAAGATACTGTAGAGCCCCAGCTAGGCTACGGTATAAAGTAGGATCCGAAAATAAGGGACCATCCGTAGCACTGAGCTTGGATGATAAATCGACAGGTGTGGCACAAGGCTTACATGAAGTCATAGAAGCTCGAGCAATGATGTCCTTAGCGTATTGAATCTGATCCAAAAACAGGCCATTTGATCTGTGGGTGACTCGAATTCCCAAAATGATGTAACCGGCCCAAGTCAGTCATGGCAAACTCTCGAGAGAGTGTTTGAATTATGTCATGAAGTAGTTCAGTAGATGAAGCAGTGAGGACAATGTCGTCCACATAAAGTAATAAGTAGGCAGTGTGAGAGCCGTGAGTATAGATAAAAAGAGAATTGTCACAAACACCGCTCCGAAACCCATGTGATATAATATAGTTAGCAAAGTGAGTGTACCATGCCCTAGGTGCCTGTTTAAGTCCATACAAGGATTTCTTCAACCTGCAAACATAGCCTGGGAAACGGTTATCATGAAAGCCAGGGGGTTGGTGCATAAATACTGTCTCGTTCAAATGTCCATGCAAAAAGGCGTTCTTGACATCCAATTGATGGATGGGCCAAGATCGAGATACTGCAAGGGACAGAACGGTGTGAATAGTGGCAGGTTTAACCACAGGACTGAATGTGTCCTCACAATCGATACCAACCGTTTGTGATTTGCCATTGACCACAAGCCGGGCCTTGTATCTTTCTAATGAGCCATCTGATTTAAATTTGTGGCGAAATAGCCACATGCACCTGATAACTGGATGGTCAGATGGTTTTGGGACCAATTCCCAAGTTCCATTCTCCTGTAGTGCAGTAAATTCAGCACGCATGGCGGGTAGCCAATTCGGGTCGGTCAAGGCCTGGTTGTATGTAGCAGGAATAGGAGAGATTGTGGTGGTATTGAGCGAATATAAGGGTGGTTTGAGGCTGCCTGTTTTTGAGCGGGTGGCCATGGGATGTGATGGGGCCGGCTGGGAAGTATGTGGTGGTGGACCGGGTGTGGGGGTAGTTGGGTTTGGGGTTGTGGTGGACGGTGAGGGGTGATGGGCCGGTGGCTGGGCATCTTGGGCCGGACGGGATAGTTGTGCAGGTTGGTCCGTGGGAACTTGAGCTGGTTTGGGTCGGCGGCTATAAGTAAACTGAAGGGGAGAGGTGTTGGTTGGGTCGGTGGAAGGTATAGGTGGAGTAGGATTAGGCTGGGAGAAGGTAAAACAGGGAGGAGGGGTGTCGTCCAAAAAATGGTACGTGTGTGGGTTTGTGGGAATGGTAGAAGGAAAGACGGTCTCATCAAAAGTCACGTGTTGGGATATAGTGACTTTACCGGTTGTAGGGTCGAAGCATCGATAACCCCGAAAGTCAGGTGGGTAACCTAAAATACGCAGCGGGTGGCGCGGTGGTGGAGTTTATGTGGTTGGGTGGCGGAGGCGTTGGGGTAGCAGGAGCACCCAAACCCGAAGGTGGTCATAAGTGGGGTGACGAAGGTAAAGGGAAAAAGTTGGTGTGAAAAAGTTGAGGCGCTTGGTGGGGAGAATATTGTGTAGGTAGGCTGCAGTGTGGAGTGCGTCGACCCAGAAGGTAGGAGGTAATTGGGAGTGAATGAGAAGAGAACGAATGATGTCGTTAAGGCGACGAATCATTCGTTCGGCACGTCCGTTTTGGGATGAGGTTTGGGGACAAGAGAAGCGAAAGAGGAGGCCGTGCTGAATGGCAAAGTTTTTAAATGCATGGTTATCGAATTCACCCCCAAGGTCACATTGAAAGGTTTTGATTTGTCGGTTAAATTGGGTGGAAATCAGGAGGTGAAAATTGACAAATGTAGAGAAAGTTTCAGATTTATATTTTAATGGGTACACCCAAATAAAGTGAGAGAAATTGTCAGTTAACACCATATAATATTTATAACCACTTTTGCTTAGAATTGGTGAGGTCCAAAGGTCACAATGGATTATATCAAAAGGCGAAAAAGTAAATGAATTGGATGCATAAAATGGTAGACGTTTACTATTGGAAACTTGACAAGAATGACAAATACTAGATTTGTTTTTATTACAGGGAAAACTGAAATAACGACTAAGTACATCCAAAACTTGAGCGCCAGGGTGGCCTAAGCGATCATGCCAAGGATGCAATGCAGTGGTAAGGAAAGTTGCTTAAGCTGGTAATTCTGGTGGTGTGATTGGATAAAGATCCCCGGTACTATTGTGGCGGGAAAGAAGACGCCCAGTTCGAAGGTCCTTTAAAGAAAAACCAAAGGGGTCAAATTCAATAGAAACGTTGTTATCACGTATTCACGTGCGAAACGTCTAACAGAAATTAACTTTTTGATAATGGTAGGGCAATAAAGTATGTTGGGAAGGATATATGTTCGGTTGGGTAAGGGTAGGTAGCCAGTTCCAGACCCGTGAATTGGCAAAAACGCACCATTACCGACTAAAAGTTTATTGTTAACAGGAAAAGGATCAGGGGAAGAGATCATACCTTGGTCATCTGTGGCGTGTGAGGATGCGCCGGTGTCCATGATGCCGGGATCAGGAGCATTCAGCTGCATAGATGCCATAGCAGCACTTAGATCGGAGGGACTGAGAGCATTGTAGCCCGTGGACTGAGTGCTGAAGGGGTGGGCCTGTTGTGGGTAGAAGCCGGTTGGGTTGTGGGCTGGACTGAATCCCGTATTGGGCTGGTGAAGCTGCATGAACTGGGCCGAGGGTGGGGGTGCCGTGGGCTGCTGGGAAAGGGAGTTTGTGGCTTAAAAGCGGGCTGGGTTGGATATGGGCACGGTGGAGTGTTCCACCAGGCCCATTGCGGGTAAGAGGGGTTGTTTGAGGCCCAGCTGTTAGGGTAAAAGTTCTGTCCACGGCCTGCTGTACCGCGACCGCGGCTGCTACGCCCCCTTCCACGGCCTCGTCCTCTGCCACGGCTGTAATAATTCGATGGTTAAGATTGTCCCTGATTAGGTGTAGTACCCGGTTGTGAAAGGTTGGTATGCGGTTGTGAAGGGGCAACCAAAACTAATTGGGTTGGCTTCTGACGAGCATCTAGTAGAATAACTTCATCTTGTAGCATGTTGCATGCTAAGTCCCAGTTTGAGTTGTTGGCATTAATCAGAGACGCGGTGGTATCATATTCGGCTTGCAGACCGCGCACCAATTGAAGGACAAGGCGCTCCTCAGAAACTGGATGATCAACGTCCTTGAGTTGGTTTGCGAGATCTTTGAGACGTTGAAAATAATCATCAACGGAAGAACACGCGGAAAGAGTAAGATTGCAGAAACGTGTTTCTAGCGCACCTGCGCGTGCCTTTTTATTGCTGAGATAGATCTTTTGTAACTTAAGCCATGCATCACGTGCTGTCAAGTCGGATTCAATAACTTGGGCCAAGAGGTCATCGGATACAGTGCTGTAAATCCACTATAGAACCAAGGCGTCGAGCTCCTTCCATGGACGGTACTCGGCTGAATTTTAGGTAGGGGGTTCGGTACCGTCTATGTGATCGAGGACTTGATAGGCGACGGCGTGTAGTTGGAATAATTTGACCCAGGAGGTATATGTGACCTTCGTTCCATCTAACGTGCGTATTTTGGACTGCACGTTAGTGACAGAATAGGCTGGATGAAGCTGTGATTTAACCGGTTTCTCAGAGGATTCGACCTCTGTTTGTTTGCCATCGATAGTCATGATGCCGAAGCTAGGGTTTGTCGAAACAAAGGAAAAGAAAAGGAGAAAGGGGATGGATATCAGAATCGTGGCTCTGATACCATAAAAGTGATTATGGTCTCATATTTTCTGAATGAATCTTAAGATACAACGCATCCCCTTTTTATAGGGAACAAACCTAGCAACAAACATATCCACTAAATATGGAAAAGATAAACCAAATCACTAATTACAATATTATCTCTAAATAACTATAAAACTATTTTCCCGGTTAATAGTTTGGCTTTTTTTTTTTTTTCTTTTCCTTTTATAAATCTGCTAAAGTTCAAAGGTGCTATACACTGGGTTTAGTATAAACTTTAATAAATTCACTATTTCAAATGGTCCTTGCAACTAATTGGTTTCTTGTTGAGTGTTGACTTAGATAATTATGCATGTGAATATGTCCAAGTGGCATGGTTATTTCAGTAGGAACTGTCAGCATTTAATTGTAGATTGCTATATCTTAATTCCATAGTTTTCATTTGGATGTATGTTTAAACTCAATTGAGGTTTGAAGTTACACTAATCAGTTTTCTGTGTTTGGGTTAACCGATTAAGATTATGATTTTCTGTTTATTTAGGGTCAGAACTTTTATTTTCCAAGTTAAGTATTCACGCATAGAAGATGGAATTTAAATCCATTTTATGCTTTTAAATGAGAATCATTGTTGTAATTTTAGGATGAGAAAATTCAAAATGTCTTGGGACATTGTCAGAAGGATTTTGAAGGTGGATTTTCAGCTGAAAATTTGGGTAGGTTAAATTCATCTTTTGTAAGCTACCCCCTCACCAATTCAAGTATGGTCATTTGTGAGATGTGACTAAAAGAGTTAAAAATATTGATGTAAATTTGTGGTTATTTGCAGGGGCAAAGTTTGGGGGATACGGTTCATTTTTGCCCATGTATCAGAGTTCTCCTGTTTGGGCTCATCCAAACACACAGCCAAAAGATCTTAATTACAGTGCACCCATATCTCCAAACATTGCACTTATAGAGGTGTTTTCCTGGGACTTGGAACATTTATATTTATATTTCTATTCTGTAGTTATTGATTTTGTTTCTTTATAGTATAATGTTATAGTTGCTGAATTCGAAGCATATGCATGCATACTCAGAAATTTTTTTGATAACACTTATTACTGTTAACTAATGAATAATAAACAATTGTTATTGTAGTCCATCCCCTGATTTTTTTGGTATGCCTACCCTGGTATATAGGTGGCTACATCCATTTACATACGAATTGGTCAATTCAAAAGTTATGTTTTATGTTCATCTCTAATGGGTCAAATGGGTACAATAGAAATGACAGTGAGAAAGAAAACAGTCGAATGGGTTGAACCCAAATTATTTTTCAAATGCACAAAACCTTAGATATATTTTACAGAAAAAAACAAGATTATTATTGATATAATATTTGTAGTTGTATCGGACTCGAGTTATCTTTGACAAACTAAAAAAGGGTCTGGACAAGAAGTGTTTGCTGATCAACCCGACCCATCCAGTTTGACCCATCAGCCAACCTGCCCATTTTCCACTTTACTGGTATAAGATCTTGGATCTGCAACCGGCTACACGCATGATGTTTTTGGTGTATGTAGTGTCTGAAGTGTATGAAGTTATTCATGCTTCCAACAAAATTTTGATTTCGTACGCGTACTTTTTTTCATAAATTTGTATGACCATGCAGGGTGGTAATCAGAACTCTGTTTCCCACTCAAATGCATCACAACCAGTAAGAAGCAGGCCAGACTCCTTTAGTGTCAGATCAGGATCAGCACCTAGGAAGTCAAAGTCAAACAGTAAACTGAAACAAGAAGTCAACACATCTAGTGGTAGTAATAAACGCACATCTGTCAGTGAGTTTGCTGATTATCCTGACCAGAAGTCTAAGGTTCAAATCAAACGTGGCTCTGATAACATGGTGACTAAAAGAAATGCTGAAATCTACAGTGGGCTTGGGCTTGATGTCTCTCCCTCGTCTTCATTGGAAGCCAGTCCTATAAATAGTGACTGGTTTCATCCTGGGCCTCGAGATGGCCCAGATGAGTCTCCCACTAGTATTCTTGAGGTTTGCAGTTTTACCAACATTTTGTTCTTGAATTTGCAGAGAAAAAAGTGATATATTTTTCTTTGTTCTCGAGTTGGAAAGATAAGGAAAAGAAGTGCTATGGTCTAATTATCCTTTAAAGTTCTCGAGTCGGATAAAAGGGGATAGAAAGCTTATGATTTTACGAATATACCTTTCTTGTGTACATTATCTTAATTTTGAGATCAACAGTAATTTTGTCATTAAAAGCAAGCTTACAGCTTTTACAATGATACCCTGTGTTTTTGTAGGTGATTAGGTCAATTGCAGGGAAGGGTATGTTTTTGTCAATGCAAGAAAGCTTACAAGGTTATTATTGTAAATTAGGTTCATTTTGAGGTCAAGGGTAGTTTTTTCATTGAAGAAAGCTTACAGTTTCACGATTACACCTTTCATGAGTAAATTAGGTACATTTTGAGGCAAGTACTAGTTTTGTTACTAAAAGAAAGCTTACAATTTTACAACTATACCCTTTTTGTGTATTATAAGTTAGTTATAGTCAAAGGTAGTTTTATCATAAAAAGTTCATAAAATCTCCATTTTCCTTATTCTTCAAGTCTTCCTACTTTCCTAAAGAAAGTTCTTGTGAGGAATACGCCAAAACTTTGAGAACATGAAGATTTTTTAACTCAAGAACACAGTGAAAGTGACAACATTTTAAACTTAATATGGCAACAGATGATGACATCATTTCCGGTTTCCGGAAGTCTTCTGTTATCTCCTCTTCCAGATGATGTGTTGCACTTGACCGAAAAGAAATCAGATGATAATAGTTGTGGGCCTGTGCATAAGGGGAGCCAAGAAAGTATCATGACTGCAGTTCAAGGGTCTAATTTGGTCAAAGTTGATCAAAATGTTGTTGGAGAGGAGTCGAGGTCAACTGAAAAGAATTCTGTCTCAGTGGAATCAACAAATGGTGTTCTACCAAAGAAGGAAAAGAGTGTGGACAATTTCGGCCCGGGGAATAAGACATCAACTTCAGGCGGCAAAAGGAAAGCAGAAGGTGGTTTAAAGAATGAATATTTTACATCTAAAACTAAGAAACATGATAACGGGTCAAAGAGCCGTGCAGAAGATTTCAAGAACAATGTTGGGAAAGTTAACGAGACTTATAAAGATTTCTTTGGGGAACTTGATATAGAACAAGAACTTAATGATGAAATGGCTTCGGAGAAACCTTTGGAGGGCAATAGTGTAAAAGGTACACTGGAAAGTAATAGTTTATTAAAAGAGAGATCGAATGGAAAGAAAAATCGAAAACTATCTGCATCAACATTGGGAAATGAACTAGAATTTGATGCAGCTGCCCGTATGGTAGTTCCTGTGGTCAATGAAGATTGGGTATGTTGTGACAAATGTGAAAAATGGAGGCTTCTTCCCCCTGGTGAAAATCCAGGCAGTCTTCCTGAAAAGTGGATTTGTAGTATGCTTGACTGGCTGTAAGTTCTTTTTCATCTTTTCTATGTGCTGTAAAATTTAGATTACAGTTCGGGTAACATATCAAAACAGCTAACTTTTGTACAAGTTGAAATGGGTTGGCTCGAGTTGACTTGAAACACTTATACTCCAAAACTTTTTGCAATTTCTTTTTATATTTATTTTGTATCATGATTTGAAATATAAATTATTACAAAGTTAGTTCAATTTTTTTGAATTAAACGTTTTAGTTGGTTGTATCCATAAAAATGCACTTTGGGCGAGTTTCCATTTGGCACCACTTCCATTTTATGTAAAAGTTCTTGATATTACCCCTTTGATATGACCCAAGTTAACCCATTCATATTAAATGGGTCGAAATTGCCATCTCTAGTTTCACATCACTGTTAGTGAAGGCTAAGTCTCCTATTTTAAAAACACATTCTATTGGAAAGATGTTTATTTCTTTATATTGCATCTTGGTGAACATTTTAGCATGTCTCTAGGCCTGGATTGAATCGGTGTAGCATCAGTGAAGAGGAAACAACAAAGGCTATGACCTCTCGTTTTCCCGGTCCTTCTGTTCAAGGTACTCAACCTGTTCATCCTGGAGGGCCCCACTTAGGAGTGATTTCACTTGATAGGACCCACCAAAAATTTGATTCAGAAATTCCTTCTAGTGTCAAACCAAATCATGGATTGGACAATTTAACAAATGAAGCCAAGCAAGACGGGCCTTCACTATCTTCTAGTTCTTCAAAGAAGAAACTTCATTCACACAAAACCACAAGTTTGAATGGTGTAAATAATTCTACTCTTGTTAATGAAGTGGAATTTGAAGATTCGGGTCAATCTCTTGATGTTGTCTTGGAAAAGGACAAATCAAAGCAAGAAGAGGACAATAAATTATGTGAAAACTTTGCGGATGAAGGTATTTACTGTTTTGTTATTTGTTCTTACACTATGCATATCCACTAGAGGTTGCAAAATTGTCAAGTCTAACAGGTTGGGTAACGGGTCAAAATAGATTGGTTGGGTTGAGCCGTTGAAATAAAACATCTTTTGTCCATTTTTGAATAAATAACTAGTGTGCTAAATATAATTAAAAGTACTATATGACTAGTTGTCTAGAATAATAATGTAATTTTGTAAAATGAATCAGAGACTGTAAGCATTGAAAATACAACTAGTGTAACTTTTAATCCATTTGTCATGTTTCACTTTTAGCTTAGTAACCTTAACCCAAATTGACTCATTCATAAGTAAATATGTCAAAAAATACCACCTCTACTAGAAGTAGAGTGACTTGGTGGGCTCGTTGGGTAACGAGTCAAATTGGAAACTTTTGAATCATGTCGAAAAATGTTGAGTTGGGTTGGTAGGTAACTGTTTTTGTTCGTTCTCATTGACTTTTATAAATAACTACCACACTAAATATAATTACAAAAAATTTACTGTTAAAGTAGTAATACATATGTGGTTGTGAGTACTTGGATACACTTGAGCCAACTGTCAGACTTGTCTAGCCCATACCTGTTTAGCTAAATTTTGCACTTTACCCTTTTGATTTGTTGAAGATAATATATAAACCCAAATCGACCCATATTAAGGTAAAATGAGTCGAAATTACCATCTCTATCCAAAACTGCATTATGCTTATCTGATGTGACAATTTGCAGGTAATAACATTCATCACTCCAAAGTTAGCAACAAAAGTATGAGTACCCAAGATTTTCCCAAAAAATTAAAAAAAAATGGTAACAATGAACCTTCCTACTTGGAAAAATTTGATAAACGAGACGTTTTAAAGAAAAGGAAAAAAGGGAAGGAATTTGATGATACAGGAAAATATGTTAAAGGAACAGGTGAAACTAACCACCGAAAGGAAAAGAAATCAAGGATATTGAAGTCTGTTGATGAAGGAATCTCTGTACACAAAGTTAAAAACATTGAAGATACGAAATTAATAGATTCTTCAAGACAAAATACCATTCGAGCTGCCACTTCAAGCTCTTCAAAGGTTTCTAGTTCTCATAAAACTAAACCAAATAGTCAGGAATCAAAAGGGTCACCAGTGGAATCGGTTTCTTCTTCTCCTATGAGAATATTGAATGATAGAGGCGTTAACACTTTGACCAAAAATGTTGATACCCGACCTTATGAAGAAAAATATAGTGGAAGAAACAAATCTAAGGAGCTACTGATTAATGGAAATGATTCTACTCAAGATTCTAAGAAATCTTCAAAGAAGGATACTTCTATAAAAAGAAAGTCAAACTCCATGCCACCAAAGGATCAAAGTGAAAATGAACGGAAAGAAACAGCTGGAAATAATCTGTCATTGAAGGGATTACAACATAATAAGAAATGTCAAAATCAGAATGGAAGTCAGCATATGAATATAAAAAATCCCACACCCGAAAAACAGGAGAAAAGTCAGGATCCAACGGTTGTTCTTGTTCGTGACATGTCTAATCAAGCTACAACAAATGCTTTAAGAGAGGCGACTAATCTTAAACATATGGCTGATCGTTTGAAGGTTGTATCTTTTTTCTTTTGCAGTAATGGTTGTCCATTGTTTCTATTGAGGTGGCAAGGGGAACGGGTAGAGGTTTGGGTTAGAGGTCAAAACATTTTGGGTTGACACGGACTATTGTTAGCATGGATTGAAACAGGCCAGATCGGGTTGGGTTGACTCACACACACTTTTTTTTGTCCATTTTTATTTCTTTTATAAAACAGTATCATTACAATAGTCATTTTCATATAATAACAAGATTGAAGAGGTGGTGTGCATTAAATATAGACCTAGGAAGCCATTAGCCATTCAACCTGTTTGATTGTTTGAGATAACATACCACTTCAACTTGGCCCATATTCATTAGTAAATGGGTTGATGTCATCTCTATTGTCATGTAAAAGTGGGAAATGAGAGGGTTGAGTCATGGGTCGAAATTAGGTTATATGTAAATACATGACAAGTCAGGTTGGATTGGTCCACAAACACATTTTTGTCTATATTTCTTATAAGTATAATTAATGAATTAGAGTGGAGTGATTAAGGAGGTTGGAAGTATTGAATACGCTTTGGGCAACCTTTACCCATTTTAGGTGAAATTTTATCCATTTGACATGTTGGAATTAAGATATTAATCAAAATTGACCCATTTTCACATAAATGGGTCAAACCTGCCACTGCTGTTTTAGACTTTCATTTTTATCCATAATGATTGTGATAATTTGTTGAATATTTGCAGAATAGTGGATCAAGCCTTGAAAGTAGAGCCCTTTATATGGAAGCAGCCCTTAAATTTCTTCATGTAGCCTCTTTATTTGAATCTTGTCATAGCCAGACTGGGAGATATGGTGATATGATTCAATCAGTGTCCATATACAGTAGCACTGCAAAACTATGCAAGTAAGTAATAAAGATAATAGATAAAATTTTTATTCTAGTGCATTCCCTGAATTGTATTTCTAAAGAACTTTACAACAGAAGTGGACCTACATGGAAGCCATGATATGCATGTTTATACTCTGGAAAAAAGATAACTTTTAGAGTAAAATAAATAAAAAAATTGTTATTGTTGTGTGTTTCCTTGGATATGTGGGCCCTCTTCTAAGTATGGATACTGGATCTTTTTCCTTCTAAAAATGTTAATTTGGTTCTGTTATTATTTTTATTAATTTATTAATTATTGGTTATTAGGTATTGTGCTCATGAATATGAGAGAACCAAGGAGATGACCACTACATCTTTGGCTTACAAATGCATGGAGGTTGCTTACATGAAAGTTATTTATTCTTCAAATGCAACTGCTTGCAAAGATGTGACCGAGTTGCAAACATCTCTTAATATAGGTCCCACGGGTCGGTTTTCTTTTCTTGTTTTTTGTCTTTTTTAAATCATCTAAGGGGTGAGAGATGTATGTTTTGAAATTGATTGTTAAGTGTCTTATTTTATAGAAATGGTAATCTGTTATTTACCTGCTGCGAAACAAAACCAATTATTAGAGGGGGGAAAATGTGCGTCAGGCAGGTTTGGATATCTGGTCAAAAAGGGGTTTAGATCAAAACACACAAGTTTTGTATGGGTGATAATGGGACAAATTGACCCCAAAAATTTTCTATTTGTCTCGTATTAAAGTTGTGTGTAAATTATGAGTCTTTTAATTAAGAGATTTAGTAGGTTGTATGCATCAAAAATAAAACATGACTAGAAAGTTGTACTAAATAAGGAGGATATGTAAAATAATTGAGAAAAAAATATTATAGTTGATAGAAAAAATTTGTCAATTAAATTGGAATATTTCAAAAATATACTAAGAACTCATTTTTGCTCATTTAATCTCTCACATAAATAGGACTTCCAGACACAATTTTCTGCAAAACTTCTAATTACAACTAGTTATATTATTATTGTTGTTCATAAAAAAATATTATTATATCTGATTATTCAATATCACATAATCATTGGGATAATTATACTTGTTTTTATAATTTGATAGGCGAGTCTCCATCTTCCTCTGCTGCATCTGATCTTGATAACTTGAACAACCTGAAGGCTGCTGACAAGGCAACATTAGCCAAGGGTGTTAATCTTCCTCAAGTGACAGGAAATCAAGTTATTCCAGCTAAAAACAACCCTAGCCTTACACGGATACTTAATTTTGTAAGTGAACTCTTGAAAGCCAGTAAATTAAAGGCAGAAAAAAGGGCCCGTCCAATGGGTTGGGTAATGAGTTGAAAGAGGCAAATATGTAATTTGTGTTAAGATGGCTCGGGCCGGCCCACTAACACTTTTTTGCTTTCTTTTTTAATTTTATAAACAGCTGATGGAAACTATTAACCTAAATTTCTTAAATGATGTGATTTAAGAGGTTGTAAGAATTTCCCGTTTTGTTCTAGCTGAGTTTTGCAAATTTACCGATTTGACCAATTATCCATAAAATATAACCTAACTTTTGTTAGTCATATTTTTAAGATCCAACAAATTACAGGTGGAGAATGGCTGTGGTGGACGGGTTGGGTAATTGATCAAAACATGATAACATTTCAAAATGGGTCAAATTAGGTTGGATTCACCTGTCAACACTTTTTGGTGCATTTTGTTTTAAAATTTTATAACTATTTTAAGATATTTTTTTCTTGAATCATGCACTTTAGACAACAAAATCTTCATGGTTTTGAGCTTTTTGCTCTGAAATAATTTGCAGATACAAAATGTAAATTTGGCAATGGAAGCCTCACAGAAATCAAGGATTGCATTTGCAGCTTGTAGTTCAAAAGAAGAGGTTGTTGTATCTGCCATTAAAAGGGCCCTTGATTTTCATTTTCATGATGTTGAGGGGTTATTGCATTGTGTTCGAGTAGCAATGGAACTAATTAACAGGTGATCCAGATCATGGTTAAAAGATCTTGAAAATTATAATCCCACCTGAAGATTTGCCTTTTGTGGTTTCTTGCATTTGGGTATGCAATAAAGATCCAGCATTTAGAATCAAGTGGAAAGTTTAGCCGCAAACACTCCATCATTTATCGGCTTTTCTCAGTCTTTGTGAAAGAAAAGATCTCTTCACTGGACAGATTATTCATCAATCTTTTCAAAAGAATTCAGGTGTTAATTTGTTATCAAGATTGTTACTTTTGAAGAACTCGAAGAGCAATTCGTTATATGATTGACTTGAATGATCAAGTTGCAATGTAAGAAGAACATAAAAGCAACAACCTTCAGGTAAAGCATAGTTGTATTGTTAATCTTTTAATAAAAGTTAGAGATGAAAAAATGGGCAGGTTGGGTAAGGTGTAATCGGATAGGGTCAAAACAGAGTTTTATGAGCGGGACAAAAGAGGATGGGTCAGGTAACATTTTTTGGTCCATTTTTCTATTTAGTAAATAATTAGGGTATTAAATATATTTGCAAAAATTATATAATCAAAATATTAAGAGAAAATGTTTTGAATAAAAGGAATTTTGACATTTTAAGCTTTTGAATCTACTTGCACAAATTTTGACCTGCTCCATTTTTTAGCTACTTTTTTAGATTTGACCGGTTATGAATAAAATACAATCCGAATGGAAACTTTTCCAACTAAATGGGTTGAATGAATTTTCTTTCTAGATCAGTGATCTATTGACTTTTATTATAATTAGTTAATTACTAGTATCTCCTTTTGCAGGCAGTACTGTAAATATGCAGTTAGTTGCTAAAGCCACATACTCATGAAGTACATACTTAATGTTGCGGTGATGAAGGTTAAAAAGGTAATTTTGTACCATCACCTTTGTTTGGCGCTCCTGCTGTCACATGAAATCACATTTTCATAGTCTCTTTGACATCATCTTTAGTTAAGATGCTCACATTCCATGTTTTGATTATATTTTTTCTCCAGATGAAGAGCGAGAATATTGAATTTGTGATTGAGGAATCACATAGGCGTCTAAGGGGTTGTTTGATAGCCTCATAATGATTCTAGAGGCTACATCTGAAACGGTCAGAGGTAGAATGTGTTTGGTTCATCTAAAAACAACTCTTAATGATTTATAGAGCATCTTAATGGGTAAGTTTTAGAAATATGTTGTCCGATTTAAATGCTACCTCTTATTCGGTCGGGCCTCTTAATGACTCAGCGCAAGGTTGTCAAACAACCTTTAAAATTGTAGAATTCTGATGATGTGGAACTTCTTAGTGTAGGCTATAATGTATTAGAATCTCTCTGACTGTAACTATCTCTAGAAGTTATCTATGTGTAATATTAAATTCTTCACACGAGTTACTATGTATTTAACTATAATTATCGTAGCATCACAGGTGTTGACCCGTCAGTAACCAAGTTTGGCCAATTTCAACCTGTTTGTGTAAAGTAAGGCAGTTTGGGTTATATTTAGTTGTAACCTGTTAAGCAAAGTAAAGTTGAACCAAAAAAAGAAAGATGAACGCTAGTATAAAAGTTTCAAAAGGTCTGAACACATGTTAATGAGTTGACATAAACTGTTTTAACCCATCTTTTTACAAATTCCTATTTTAAGTTTTAACACGTTACACTATATATTTTGAACTAGGAGCTAGTTGTATATGTGCTGTTTGCGTATATTATTTAACAGCCATTTAGAAAACTGTAACCAAAATACGTAACGCCATCTATTTAAAATTACTTGAATGCTTAATGTTGCACTTGTAAGTTCACATTTTCCTTGTACGTTGCATACATTATAACTTTTACATCGAATACATCATCCATTTTCTGATATCGTTTCATGAGAGGTCTGATCGGGGTTTTTTAACATTGTTAGTCATATCAAAAAAAGGTAAATGATGGAATTCAAATCTAAAATATTATCCAGCTCCTCCTTATTCATTCTTACTCTCTGGTAATCAAACCTTCCAAAATTCCAAATCAAAACTTCCAAAAATCCAATCTTAGTTCAGCTCTCCAAGATGCAAATGTAGTACATAAACATACATTTAACGTAACAGGCAACTGGTCTTTATGACAAAGGTCCTATCAGTTGTGGTTTACCTTCGCAAGAGTTGGAATGAAAGACGGTAGCTTATTCTCTGATCTTGAAAAAGATTGTTTCAATGCCATGAATAAAGTAAAGCTTATTTGTTAGCAGCACGGTAAGTATGGGAGCCATTCAAGAGATTCACCAGCAGACATTGGAACTATACTTCCAGATGCATACGAGTATGATTCTGGAACCTTCCAGGGTGTCTTTTTCAATGTGATTTTTTGCGTGTTTCTTGGAAGACCGTAGAAGTCTGGCCCGTTAAAGCTCGTGAACGCCTCTAGTTTGTCCAATGCACCCGCCTGAAACAAAATATTAATACACAATGTCATTATGCCTTTAGGAAAATAGGAGGTTGGAAATTGCCCAAAGTAAAACCAATATTAAGATATTAATTATCTATAAAATTTTAGAAAAGTAATGATGGGTCGGTCCAACCCGTTATGATCCATTAGCCAACCCACCCGACCTGCCTATTTTGCCACCTATAATGTATAGCCTGCCTATTCTTATACAGGCCTTCGCATTTATAAGGTTTCCACAAAACCAAAATACTTGGTAGAGGTGGTAAGTTGACTCATTTACTCTTTATTTCTAATGTGTCAAAGAGTAAACTAGAAAAATATTAGCTAAAAAGAAAACGGGTCAAATGGGATGAAAGCAGTGTTGTAAATGCGCTAGTTTGCCGGTGAGTTACCGACTAGCGATTGATCTGGATTAATCGGAGTGGAGTTTTTATATATAAATTTCGGTTTTGTATATAAAAACAATAATTTTTACATGTAATTTTTATAAAAATGTTCAGATTTATATATATACAGATTATTGGCCAGAAATTCCATGCTTTGCCGGAATTTCTGATATTTCGTCGGATTTTTTGCATCTCGCCGAAATCTGGCCAGAATGTCGCCGGAATCTCGCAAAAACCACCGACTTTTGGCCAATTAGGACCGCCTAGGGCAGATTATGACTAGGGAGCAGGAAAAAACACAGTTAACCGACTTCGACCGATTCAATCAATACCTCCGATTAGATCAGACTAGGACTTACTACCGATTTTGGGTACCGATTACATGAAATCGACAAGGTAGATGGCCGCCTACCGATTAATCCCCGACTAATCGGCCGACTAGGCCGATATTTACAGCATTGGTTGAAACTTGAAAGTCTCCTGAATTGTAATTTTATAGCATATAACCTACTAAATTACTTTTGTGCAAAATATATTAATTCTAAGTGAAATATTATAACTTCAAATACCTCTTCGAAAACCTTGGCATAGATAGAGAGCGCGACAGGGGAGTTAAATACACCAGCACATCCACACGCACATTCTTTCCGTTGCCTGTCATGTGGGGCGCTATCGGTTCCTAGGAAAAATCTTCTATTTCCACTTGTGACCGCAGCAACAATAGCTTGTCCTGTGTTAAATATAATAAAAAAAAATGACAGCGATAATATAATTTCAAAAATGAATATGTAAGTATAGTCTGTGTTGGATAATAGTAAATACATACTGTGAGTTTCCCTCTTGAGTACTGGAAGGCAGTAATTATGTGGTTGCAATCCTCCTTGAAAAAGCGAATTTCTATTCAGAAGAAGATGTTGTGGAGTGACAGTAGCTGCAACATGACCTAAAAAACAATAGATTTATGTTATACAAGTACACTTGGCAATCATGGACCATTCTTATATAAATGGGTAGATTTGGATAATTTTTGTTAGCTAAATGGGTTGATATAGGTCACTCAGATTATACAAAGGGTCACAATGGTTCATGCCCATAAAACTTGCTAATTTAAAATGGATCCAAACAGAGACAGGAAACATGAAATAGTAGGTTAGTAAGTACCTTCCTCACAAGACTCGACAAATTTAACAGCATCCATAGTAGTAACATGCTCCATCACAACCTTCAGTTTTGGCAACCTCTGTATCAATGGTTTTAGAATCCTATCAATGAATACCCTTTCACGATCAAATATGTCAATCTCAGGATCAGTAACCTCTCCGTGGACCTGTCAGATGATCAATGTAATCATACTCTTACTTTTACTTTAACTCCACTAGTACCAGAAAGATGCAAGTTTTGATTTTTTTTACAAACCAAGCGTATTGGATAATTAAAGACGTATAAAATAAGAATACCAGAAGGGGCATATCCTGATTAACCATTTCTTCCAGCACGGGTATACATTTCCCAAACAGATCGGTAACACCATCTTGAGAATTTGTAGTGGCACCAGCAGGATACAACTTCACACCATAAACAACCCCACTCTCTCCTGTGAAGCACACAAGTTATATATAACAAATTTAGCTGTAAAAATATAAAAATTCAAAATGCTCAAGAATATGATCTTATTTGCATATCAAGATATAAAAATCACGTGCATATCAAGATATGCTTTTAGATATTACATAACGTATTTAGAAATTTATACCATTTAATTCTTTTGATAAATAATGTATTTAGACTTATAAGTTCAAAATTTGCAGATCCAGGGCTATTAATTCTGAGTTTGGACTCCCACAGAATGGTTTGCTTGTTATATTAATTAACAATGCAGATCATTAAACAGCTTAACACAATTTAATTATATGCCTGATAGTTTTATAATAAAAAAAGTTAGAACTTAGATCATCCCTAAAATCTAAACCAGGACTTAATTGAACATGATAACCTGTAACTTTGAATAGGTCTCTTGACCTTTCAAATAAATTTCCAAAATAAAAATAACCAAATAAGAGTTCGATGATAATGATACTAACAATATACCCTAATGCATAAAATGTAAGATAGCTACTTATTCATATGAAGGAGGTTCACTAGGTTGAATTACAAAAAAAAATCATATATAAATAAGCTTAAACATTATTAATAGCTTTTTGAATTGATTCCAATCAAAACATATGCTACAATCTTAACCAAGGAGTCCATCTACATCAGGTTGTATAGTACTCCGAGTCTCCGACTAACTAATTGCAGGATGCATAGACAAAATAACTAGAAAGAACAAAAAATCAACAGATAAAATTAACAAATCATCAGAACGATTAAAAATACAATTGAGACTAGACAAAAGAGTATAATAATCTTAAAAGGATAAGATGGGTCCGAGCATAATAAAACTCACTTGCTAGTTTGATTTCATGTGGACTTGTCTTATCAGTTAAATATAGTGTCATCAATGGTGTGAAGTCCGTGTTGCCTTGCAGTGCTTTCAGGATGGAGTTGCGATATTCCACAGCAGCAGCGGTAGTTGTTACCGGTGGTCTCAAATTTGGCATGATTATTGCCCTTCCAAATTGTTTTGCACTATATAAATATAATTATTATAAAAGAAGATTAACTGTCAGTATTTACTTGAAAAAAAATCTACAGTTCCCATAACAGAATATGAGAATCTTAAGATGAAACTGAACTACTGAAGAAGTGATTTGTGAATAACCTGTGAGAGACAACGGCTTCAAGAAGTTCTCCATCCCGAAGATGAAGATGCCAATCATCTGGTTGAGCAATAGAAAGTTCCATCCTCACTTTGTACCCGTAGCCTTTAAATCGTTTAAAACCTCCAATATTTGAATTATATAAGCTTGGGGGCTACCAAAACAAGAGTAGCAGGTTTTTATTATAGAACATGTAACTTCCCAAAAAACCAATGAAAATATATGTTTTCTCATGGCATTTGGAGAAACATATTCATCTCTTGAATTACTTTAAGTGACAGATTGAGTGAATAATGTATAGTTTCTACATTTCCAAGATATAAAAACATTTGCAAAAAGCATATACAATATGAAGCCTAGAAGCAAATGCAAATATGTAATGCTATGCAACAGGTAAAATATTAGAAGCAATAAGTAACAGTCTAACAGAGTGCATTGGCTGCTTACTCTGCTAGGAAGAGCCAATGTTTTTACCATTTCTGCAACTGCAGGAGCAAATCGTCTGTGTACAGAGAATAAACATGCAATTACAACTTGAGTAATAAAGTGCTCAACAGTTTCGTACAAAACGTGTAGGATAAGGCTGTGTACATCATATTTGTGCCAGATCGCTTTCACAAAGTTAGCAACATGAAACTATTTGTAGTAATCACTTATACAGTTCAAATCAGTCCGCCAGTTTCCCTGAGAGCTGAAGAAGCTCATATCACTCACATTAACAAAATTAACTCACAAGTCAAAGTGTCAATTTCAAACGACACACACAAGAACCCAATGGGATTGTTAGATGCTATTTAGTAATTAGCACTAATTTCATAGTTGAAAAGGAACATATCACGTACAACTACTTCACATTTATCAAATTGAAGCAAACAATAAAAGATAACACCCAAGTCAAGAAATCAACCATTCTAAATACGACTTTTGTTCTTTGTCAAAATTGATTAGAGGTGGCAAAATAGGTGGGTTTGCTTGGGTTGGTTGTTAGGTCAGGTTGGGTTTGGGTCAAGATGGGTCATTTTAAAAAAGGGTCAGGATGGGTTTAGGTCGGAATGGGTCATTTAATAAAAAGTCAAATACAAGTAAATCCTTCAGAAATTACAAATGTTAAATAACTAAATGCCCAAATAGTCAAAATACAAATCGATTAAAAACTAAAAAATGTTAAATAACTAAATGCCCAAATAGTCAAAATACAAATCGATTAAAAACTAAAAAGGTCTCAAAAACAAGTTCTTGATGGGTAAAAGTTGGAAAATTTTATGCTGCAAACACATGATCATTACTACTAATATTGTTGCTTTAGTAGAGTAAATAGTAAATTTGAAGTTATTGTTTAGCTATTTAATTGTTCTTATGTTTCTGATAATGGTTAATCAAGCATATGTATTCTTTTGGTCTCTACATGCTGTCAGTGAACATAATATTATCCCACTCAAGTTATTTAACTTGATAAGAATCAGCTTAAATGGATTATTCTTGTAAGAATGGCAGCTCATGATAGTAGATAACCTTCTTATTGATATTTTGTTCATTGTTACTCTTACTACAATTAGAATAGAAAGATATTTGTATGTTAAATGTTAGTTCATCTCCCTTGTATAGGTTACAAGATTGCAATGAAATTCAGTTGATAAATGGAACTCAAATCAAAGTTTTGAAAACCAACACTTTGCAATCTTATTGTAGCTACATATCACAAAAAGTTTCTAGAAAACTTGTATCCTGATCAAGAAATTAAACACCTTTAACAAAATCAACCAAGATTGAAGAAACAATAGAACAATGGGCAAAAACTAATAATCAATATCATTGATTATTGAACATAGTAACAACAAAAGAAACCAAAATCTTTGAAAATCCATATCATAAAACTGTAAATCTTTTGAATTGGAGGTAAGAAAAGAAGAATCAAACCTGGGAATCTTGACAGATGAAGAAATCGATCGATGACCTAAGAAAGTGGCATTGAGACCATCTTCAACGAACTCAAACTAAGTGTTCACTGAAGAAACCTGTGGAGAGAGATAGAGGGTCAAATAGAGTCTCTGAGATGGTGACATGGAAGAGAAGGAAACACTTTAAAGAACGACAAAGGTGAGAGCTTTGCCACATAGTGTTTTTTCTCAAGAAATTTAGGGTTCAGGTCTCACAGAAATAAAAGCTACGGATTTAAAAATAGAACCAAAGAGTGTGCGAGTTAGTCGTTAAAAATCATAAAGATATAAGTCGTCTAATGAATGGTATGAAAGTCATCCATTCATTATGATTCGAGCTGAGTAGAGTTAGGGCCTGACTTGACTTGTTTTGATATATATTGAGTTGAACCGAGCTCGTTTGGTTTGTAACAAGCCGAGCTTAGTTTGGTTTATAAATTATCCAAGCTTAGCTGGCTCACGAGCCAGGTCCGAACAAACTTTTTCAAGCTTATTTCGAGCCAAATTCAACCCATGAGTTATTTGAGCAATTGCATACTTGGTTTTTGTAAATGGACAACATGAATTATTGGTTTTTTTTAAAGAAATACAGTATAAACTAAAATTTATATAATATTTGTTATTATAAAGTGATGAGTAGGCTAACTGCTAACTAAAATCATTCACCACTCATAAAATATTTATATATAGACATTTACATAACTAATAATAAACAAATCAAGTGACAATCGATTGTAAACAATTTAAGCTGAGCTGGTTGGTCTGTAAATGAACTGCTTTCGAGCAAGTTTTTTTTATGTTTTTTTAACGAGGTTTGAGTTATTTGAACAGCCCTATATATGTGGTTAGGATTTGACTCTTAATAAAAAAAAACTAAGAGTTTAAGTCTATAACAAATAAATGTGTAGATTTAAAAGTTGTAGTCGGAGGTGTGTGATTAGTTTTTTTTTTTTTTTTTTTTTTTTTTTTTTTTTTTTTTTTTTTAAGTTGTATTTGAAGAAAATGAGCCCAAATTTAAACAGTTGGTATCTTTTAGAGTTAATTACATAAGTGGTCATTGTGGTTTATTTAAAATAACAGGTTTGGATATTAAGGGTTTTAAGTAATAGATTGAAGTATTTTGTTTTCAATTTTGTAACAAGAATAGGTATTAAAACTAATGAATGTGTTAAACTGTTAAACATAGATAAAAAGACTAAGACACCCTTTAATGGTTTATTTTATAATTATATATCTCTAGTTTATCCGGGGACCATTTACATAATTAACTATAACTTAAAAAAACCAACCCTACCCCTTTCCCCGTCAACCACCATCTAGCCACCATCACCACCACCTACTGTCAACGACCCGAAAAAAAAAAGTTTTATAAATGGAAATGATAACATAGATCAAAACTCATAAACAAAAATAATAATTAACTCTTTGTAATATCATCGAAAAGTATCAAAAATATCAAATGTTAGTATATAAAAATGTATTTAGAGATTTATGACTAACAACAGATTATTTATTTTCTTATATGTAATATGTAATTTCCTTTGTAAACAAATATATAAAAATTCAGTTTTTAATGTTATGTAACTATATTAGTAATATATTATATTCTTAACCCGTTTGGTACATAGGTATATCATGTCAGTTTCTATCGGTCTTCTGGAAAACCATAGAACGTGAAAGTACAACCGGTATCCAACATTAGAATTGTGTTGAAAAATTTATAAATCAACTGAACCAATTTGAGCATCCAAATCATAATATGAAAATCCCAAACTTCAAACATAAACAATAAAACATACGTTAAACACGAATAATAATATTTAATTGACAACTAAGCTATAAACAGTTACATTGATCATACCATTAGATGGTGACAATGAGAAACAAACGGTCTTCTGGAAAATTGCTATCACATCAACAAGAACATGAAATGCACATAATATCTTAGTGCATCCATGATAACCGTTTGCAAAAGAAGGTTCAAATTGCTATCACATCAACAAGAACATGAAATGGACTGTCTATCAATTTGAAGCATAAGCTTTTCAAGATTTTGTGATACCAACCAGATCCTCAAGTGTAAGGTTCAAAGTGTCTGAATTTCCTTTCTTAACTTCCTCACCACGAGCGGCCAAGATGTCCTCAATGTTGCATTTGTCTCCGAAAATCCCCAAGTGATCAGCAATGAGGTGGTAGTTATTACAACCACCACATCGAGCCACCACCACACCCTTGTCATAAGATTCACGAGAGACGGTCTTCACTGATCTTGTTTCGCAGACTTTGCAGGTGAACATGATGGCAAGATCATGTCTTGGTGATATCTTTAATTCAGATTTAGCAGTGTAGTTGACCTCAGTGTTAGCAATCACTGAGTTGTCAACTGATTCTGGAGTTGATGCTTCAGGTTCTTCACCAGTCACATTGCTGGTCTGTGAAAGTGTTTGGGTTTGTCTGTTGTGAAGAAGTGAATTGACAGATGGAAGAAAGTGCAGTGATGAATCTGAGCAATATTAGATGATACATTAAGTTCAATTAAACTTAAGTACTTAACCAAACACAATTACACAATAGCAATTACAGATAGAGATAATGAGAGAACTGACTGTTACGAGAGAAGATATGAGGTTGCCTGCTGCTGCTGAGGAGAGAAAGTAATCGCCTCGATGCCGCCATGATCGATCTCAATCAAATAATCCGTGCTTCTCTTCTCTGCTCTACAAGACAAACAGAAGATATGATGATCTGATTTAAAATTAAAGTCTGAGGACTTATAAAGTCAAGCTGCCATAGCTTAAGGACCGAGTTTAGATTTACAAAAGTAAGTTTCAAAAACTGCCCCTCGCTTATATGAAAACCCTGTATAACTTTCCTTGCACTTTTCACATTATGCTATAACTAACACTTTAGTCCACAATATGAGCTTGTTTAGTAAACGAGCCATAATATGAGCTCAAGCTCGACTTGATTCGAGCCGATCACGAGTATTTTGTGAGCCGGCTTGGCTCGTTTACACCCCTAATCAAAGGTATAAACAGTGGAACATCTTTGTTGCGAACTTAACATAGCATATTACCACACTATTACTTGTCAATACAAGCTAAGCAACATAACAGGTAGTTTTAATATGATTTATTGACTAGGTAGCTTATGATAGTTGAAAATGTTGATTATTATCTTTTCAGTAACAAATAGCAAAATTAAATTAAATAAGACAAAAGGCATGAGTATGATACTAAAAATGGACGCATTCTAAATTCGTGTACACCACAGCTTTAATTTGATCAAGCTTCGATTGCTAGATCAAACTTCAATTTGTTTGTTTTTTAATGAAACTATGTGGACTAGGGAACTAACAAGATCAAAGTAACAATCTAACCATATATCCAAATAATAGATAAAAAATAAAAAAAAAAATTGGAAAACGATTAAGTGAATAACAAAATAAACCGATGGGTTGCTGGATAAGTAAACCTTACATGTTGTTGTTTGCCCACCGAGTGACCAATGCTCGGTGGTCCACAGGGGCGGCACACAAATTTTGGGACCTCAAACAAAACAAAAATCTGGGGCCTTTTTAAAATTTTTTAGGTTCAAACTTTTGATTCTTTTTGACATCTACAACTAAAGTTCAGAATATTATGAAAGTATGCTTAATTTTATGTCACTTGAAACCCCTGTTGTCAATAGCGGCTATAGCGACCGCTATAGCGCGCTATGTAGCGTGTCGCTCCTCCCTCGCTATTTGTAAATAGTGACCACATAGCGGAATTTTTTATTTTTTTTTATTTTTTTATTTTTATTTTTGGTATATATGAGATTTAGATGATTAGTAATCGAGTATTTTAGCTATTTTGGGGGTCTTTGCTTAGATTTCCTACTACTTTATTGCTAAACATGCTTATCTATTGAATGTAAAACATTCTTACATATTATTCTACTTAATCGCTAAACACGAAATAGCGGTCGCTATTTACCGCTATTCGCTACATAGCATATAGGTGGCTTGTCGCTATTTACCGCTATTCGCTATTAACAACTATGCTTGAAACAAGATTATAGTGATCTATATTTTTGTAAACAGCAATATAAAAACAATCCACAAAATTAAGCTACATAGAACTCTTGTGCTTGCCTAAAATCATTCTCAATTTTCCCTATGAAAATATGGATTTCTTTCCTTTTCATCATAAACATCCTCTAACTGTAAGTAAATGTCCATGATATAACATGCTCTCAGAGTTTCAGTTCAGTTCAGTAGTAGTTGAATCAAAACTCAAAAGAATTAGTATTATCTTTATCAAACATTAGTGAGGTGCAAGTTATTATGGAACCAAGTATTTGAGATAATAAATCTTGCTTATTCTGATCCTATTCACTTGAAAAAAGCACAGGACCTATGTATAATCTCATAATTTAACAACTGTTTATCCTAATTGACTGACTAATTTAACAAAATCAACATATCATCCCCTGGAATTGTGAAAGTTGAAATAGAAACAAAAGAAAAGAATACCCTTGAAGGCTTGAATCAAACAATCAAGTACATATGAGTATTTAATAGATACGTTATCATTTGAGACATCTGCTATGCTACAAGACAACGGCAACAGAAGCAAAATCAAGATAAGCACATAACAAGAACCAACAAAACGTGAGAATTTAAAACTCAATATTTAGTAAAGGGAAAGCAAAATATTACCTCTCAACTGCAATCAAATAAACTGATTGAGAACTTGAATAAGTGTTGAAGAATCGGCCCTGTGTTGTCGGCAAATTGAAAAATTAGGGTTAGGAACTTGGGGCGTTGAAGAAGAAAAGGTTTATTAGGGGTCAATTTTAAAAATTTTGTTTCTAACATTCTAATTCTTTTTTTGTAAATATATCAACCATGCATATTTGAAGCATTGAATGGAATTTTTTCTTTTTTAATAAATTTCATTTCCTTATAATCATCTTAATTTCATTCAAAACATTACGTGAACCAAAGGCCCCTTGAAGAAATTTATAGAGAAAAAGCAGATGGAGTCATCGGCGAAGACAAAGGGTCAGATAGAGTTGACTAAAGCAAGGATGGTGCGACGTTTGTAAGAAGGTGGGTGAAACCGAAATTAAGAAACCAATGAGTTCTAGATCAATTGGTTTGGGAGGAAGTACTACATAACTTTTTAAAATGAAGGTTATGGGTTCGAGCCTCATTTGGTTGAATATGTTTCAAGTGAGTCAGGGGTTTATCATAGTGAACATTTGGATGATGAGTTTTCCTTGGAATGGTAGGCGGACTGGGTCATCAGCATTGTCTGTGTTCACGAGCATGGGAGACCTTTCGTTATTGAATTTACCTGGGTGACATTGCTTATAGTATTCATTGTCTGTTAAAAAAATCAAAATTAAGGACACACCCAAACATCCGAACAAGCGACAAACATGAGGTTTTACCATAATGGGGTTAAATGTTTACTTTGGGAACTCGGGGTTGTGTCCTGTCACCGAAGCAATGTTTGAGCCTTACAATGGGATTAAATCTGATTACAAAACCAATTAGGGATTGTAAACTGGGCTTAAATATTTTTACAAATTTGGGTTGGGTTGGGTTGGGTGGGGTGGGTCACAATTTAAAACTATTGATCATCCTTATTTTTTTTTATACCGAAGAACCATTGAATCAGACTCAGTTAGTTGCACTAAAGGGGTGTTTGGTTCATTGAATTCAAGGGAATTGAAATCGGAATTGAAAACTTTTCATTCAAAATTGTGTTTAGCCGGTTAATGTAGGAATTGGAGTTTGAAAATTTTCCAATTTAACAATCCTTCCATACTTTGATGGAATGTTGTAAAGCCACTGGAATTCTAATCAATTTTCCAATTGGTGCAGCTTCTTGTCTCTTGATCTAGGGCTAGAAAGACGAAGGTGATTGAGGGAAGTGGGGAAGAGGGTTGAGGATGATGGTAGTTTTGTAATTTAATTCTTTTAATATTCCAATTTCTTATTTAAAATGACCAACCACTCATGTTTTAACTTGGAATAAATTTTAATTCCTTTAAATTCCAATTTCAATTCCCAACAAAAACATTCCATGAACTAAATAACTCCTAAAACTGATTATTTTTATTTATTGTGATTTGATTCAAATAATATTTTTCATTCAAAAATTTTAAAATCTTGATTTCTAATATTTTTTATTTGTTTCAATTAACTCAATCAGATGTCTCTTGCTTTTTATATTATACAAGATTACCATTATGATTTAATCGACCCCACACCCAACATCTTTAGCAAAAACTTACCCAACCTCAAGATTTATTGAAGATTCACTAAAACCACAACCTTGAGTAATCATATTCTGCTATGCTGAATAGACGTTTGAAAGCTACCTGAAAAAAATGCAAGGTTCACTTTGGATTGAACTTGACAAATTGATTAATCACAAGAGTAAGCATCCAGTCAGCGCATAGAGAATGAAAAAAGCGTTCATCCTGGATTATCCTCCTTAATGTCTATCCATTGATCCCTATTCATTCGGTCAAAGTCTCTGCGGCCTTTTCACGCCCCTTTGAGGTGCACCATGGTGGTAGGAATCGGCAAAAACCTTCTTGTCTCAATTTGTAAAGATACCGATCGATCTAGTGAGATGTGGGGCAAACATCAAAAGTCTCAGGTGATTGAAGAACTTAGCGACGAGTTAACAAAAGAAGCCCTAAAAATGGACATTAAAGATTTATGGGCATAAAGAAATCGTCTTGGTAGCATCAAACCAATAGAACAAGGGTTAGTTCTGTAGGGTTAGCTCTACGGCTGGTCTACAAGCAAGAAAAGTAGGCCCATGCGAGCGGCCTGGATGTACCTTTTAGCCGCGAGGGGAACCAGGTACTTTTTTCTTATGTTTTTTTCTTTTTTTATTTTTCTTTGTATTTTTTTTTTGGGTTAGGACTTTTCTCCCTTATTTTGCTTTTTTTCTTCAATAACTATATTTTTCTTTTTTATTTCTTTTTAATTTAACTAATATGTCATGCTAACACAGATATGGCGCGTGACGAAAGGATACATCTTTTACCTATTTTGTCTAGACTTAATTTTTAAATATTGGTGCTAAAGTGGAAAACACTAAACACATATTAATTTACTAGGTTATAGCCCCGTGTATTACACGATGCATATAATATAAATTATATAATATAATATGTGCATGCTCATACGGCTCAACTTTCAAAGTGTTTATAAAGTGAAATAATCAAATAATAAGTTGCTTATCCAAATTTTCTATTTTACTAAAACAACGTTTGTGGGAGGAGGTTTGATCGTTAATAAAAAAAAATTTACAAACATGAAACTTTGTTCTCTTGTTTAAAGTGAAACTTAATGAATCTTGCATGTAAGCATGTATAATAGTGAAATATTTATAAAAAATATATATAAAAAAGAAGAAACTTAATGTACCGAGATGGTGTGGTAAGAATGAAACTACCATACATGCAAAAGTATGGCTTAGTAATCACCTTATTAAAAGAAGGTGAGCATCTATATCACTCTCATCAATTGGGTTTTTGTTAAATGACATAGATATACGTAGTACAAGATATAACATTCGAATCAACACAAATATAAGTAAGAAAAAATTAATGTATTATCTAATATATATTATATTTTATAATAATTTTGCTGATATGAAAAGATAATTGAATTACTATAACGGATTTTTATAGTAACCTGCCAAATACAATAAATGAGTACAACAGATTTCTCAATTACAAAGATAAACACACATGAAGGCTCTCGTATTGTGTTAAGCTCTTGATCACCGAATTGTTCTAATATAATTCACTGGAGGGATCCAAATCAAACAGAGAAACCAAGATGAAGCAAAACCGGAAAAAGAAAGCCTCGAAAGCCAAAAATAATGCATAATCAAAATGAGTCAAGGAGTTGTTTTGATTCCCATTTGTTCTTAACAGTTATTCATAATACATGATAATCTTTCATTTACTGCATCACTTCCAACACCCCATTAAGATTGCAACTATTAACAAAAGTTGAATGACAATACATTTTAACAAAGATAAATAGAGAGTGATAAGTTCTATGTTATATGATTAAACATCACAAAAATATGATCAGCAAATAGTCGAGCATTAGACGGATACGCAAAATTGAACATTCAAAGTTCAAACGAATAGCATCTAAGTTATATGGAGACGGATAGCGAAATAATCCATCTTACAAATGAACATGTTTGACTTTGAAGAGCCAAGTAAACTCTAATTTGTTAAAGAAGTTAACACCTTTCAACATGATAATGGGTCTTTTCTTCTATTTGATTTAAGATACTATTTTGTTAAATTACATGTAGCAACCCTAGCTACTTGCCGCTCTGAATTCATTATGTAGGGCAATTAAAAGCAGTCATTACCTCAGCTTTCAGCTTGTGCAATTTGATATCAAAGACAACAGATCACATGCCTGAAATTAAAC